>CM067367.1:16688470-17275970 GCA_034401795.1 Chaetoderma sp. LZ-2023a | reverse complement strand
CGTCACGAACTCATAATTGAAGACGGGCTATACGTTGTTGTACGAACTGTATGACTATTTAATAAATATTCAGTTGAATATTTTGAAACTAATTTGACTGGGCGCTGTTGCTGCCATAGCTTATCTGTATAGTTTTCTGGATATTGATAGCCAGGGAGCTCGGGGATTTATCGATCCCAACACGATCGATGTATGGGTGGAGCCTAACTAGAGATGGGCGGGACATAGCTAAAACCGGAAAGGTCCATTGTAATTTGGGGAGTGGAGAAACTGCCTTTTTGAAGACTCACTTACAAATTTAAGTACAGGTTTGCATATTTCAGTGACTCCATTATTGCAGCTCATTGTGAAAGTAAATTTATCATCTTCCAGGAGAGAATAGAAATCTGTAAAGTTAGTCTACATTATACAATGTTATTTTAGTGCCCTGATAAAATGGGCGGTAAACAATCTAATAATATAATTGCTTCATTATATCATAATGGTTCACTTACTATTCGTACTCTGTATCTTGTATTGCACATTATGTGTATGTAACCTTCATGTTTGGCTATATCTTCATGTAAAGGATTGTGTGCCAATAAATAATCTGAATCTATACATACCATCTTCTCTGTGAGGTTCTCTCATCTCTCACTCTACTTACAATCTCTGTGACATCATTCATTCTCTAATCTCCCACTTACCATCTCCTCTGTGACAGCATTCATTCTCTCAGCTTACCATATCTCACTACTACACTTACCATTTGTTCTGTGATTTCATTCGCCTCGGCCATTTGAAGAACAGTTTTATCAATAGCAAGAATGTATATGAATGAGTTGGGTTCGGCGTTGACTGTCAAGGATAGTGCCTTACCAGCATCTTGCTCCTCCAAACTGAACGATGTGGATACCTAAACGTACAAGATACCAACCAATCAATCAATTATTCAATTAATCAATCGATCAATTTATTACGATAAAATACAAAACATAATGGTGACCGCATACAGCACAAAAACAAACACTTAAACATGACAAAAGTGGAGTGCTTAAAATAACATTAAAAAGATCAAACTAAAATTAAATTGGATATCATAAATCAGATATTTGAGATACTCCCACTTTCATCTTTAGATGCATGTCGCAGCTCAATAAACCACCATGTTCCCGTGTCAACGAGCCAGCCGACCAGCCAGCCAGCCAGCCAGCCAGGCAGCCAGCCAGCCAGCCAGCCAGATAACCAGACAACCAGCCAGCCAGCTAGCCAGCCAGCTAGCCAGCCAGCCACCCGTCCATCCAGCCAACCAGCCAGCCATCCAGCCAGCCAGTCAAACAGCTAGCCAGCCAGACAGCCTGCCAGCCAGATAGCCAGCCAGCCAGCCAGCCAGCCAGCCAACCAACCAACCAACCAACCAACCAACCAACCAGCCAGCCAGCCAGCCAGCCAATTAACTAGCTAGCCAGCCAGCCAACCACCCAGCAAACCAGCCAGCGAGCCAACCAGTCAGCCAGTCAATCAATCACAAAGGCATATTCCGGGATGCAGTTTCAAGAGTTCTATACAGTAATTAAACATGCTGGGAAAGGTTGCGCGTGAAGTCCTGAAGATGTGTGATGTGATGAATTTCCTGTCAAAAGGTGCCGGGCACCAGATTAAAATGATTATTTTAAAAATCATGTGCCTGAAAGACACATTTGTCAATAACTCTGGTTCCACTGGAGAGATCTTGACCAACTTTGGGTGGAATGTTGCGCGTGAGGTCTCCAAGAGGTGGTCCAATTTTAGGGTCAAACTGTCAAATATCAAGGTCACAATAACACCCGCAGCTACGGAGATTCTATCGAGCTTGTTTTCCTCATAATTTTAATATCAAGAATAAAGCTGGAAGAATTGTAATTTACCAGAACACGTCACTTTCGTTAACAAATTTCTTATCTCCTTGTTCAGACACGCATATGCGCACATGCATACATGCATGCACAGGCACGTGCACACACTCAGCAGGGTATACTCCATTGTTCCCAATAACAAAACAACCGCGATGAGGAATACAAAAGAAATTTTGGAATCTGTATATCCAATGAAACCATGTCCAAGTACATGTGACTTGGAATATGAAAAGTGATACGTCGCTTCCGAAATGACGCAATAACCAATGACTCAATGGACCGTTCCAGTTTTAGCTATGCCCCGCCCATCTCCAGCTAATCTCCACCCACGATTCTCCCGTGTTGGGATCAATCGATCCCTGAACTGCCTGAATCTCAATTTCCAGAAAACTATACAGATAATCTGGTGAATATTTTGAAACTAATTTGAGTGGGTGCTGTTGTTGCCTACGGCAGCAACAGCGTCCAGTCAAGTTAATTTCAAAATATTCAACAGAATATTTATTAAATAGTAAAGACATACAATTCGTACAGCAACGCTTAGTCCATCTTCAAGTAGGCGTTCGTGACGTACTTATCTACGTCATTCATGACGTCATCCTACAGGTCACGTAGTTTATTATGATGTCATATGATGGATGGATAAAACTGGAAAGGTCCATTGGTCAGGGCACTGATGACGTCATTACTCGTCATGCATTTTAGGATGTCAAGCTCCAGAATATCTACTACTTATAATCGATCTATTGAACGAAAATAACTTTAATCATTTGAATTCAGAATTCCTGGAATCTCAATTTTAAAGAAACTATATAGGTAAGCTGTTGAACATTTTTGAAACTAATTTAACTAAGACCTGTTGCGGCCGTATGCAGCAGCCGCAGTAACAGCACCCACTTAAAATAGTTTGAAGATATATTCACCAGCTTTCCTGTAATGGTTAACTTGAAATTGGTATTCCGATAATTCAGGGTTCAACGTATATAAATTGATTCCAGCACACGTAGAAAGCAGGCGGCCCTTAGTTACAAGTGGGGAATAACTAGGTAGTAACCGACCCCTCCTATTCTGTAACTCTACCTCGTTACGGAAGATCCCAGAGACACTTGTTTTAACGACATCAGCAATAACCTCGCCATCATAAATGAAGTATGCGATAATAGTGCACATAGGTGCCATTTCATCAGTCGCTTCGATGCTGAACTCTACTACGTCGTCAGTCGTTATGGCGACGATATTCGTGTAGACTATCTTCCCTTTGGCGGCAACCTACAACATATTAAAGCGTCATTAACATTTTTTTCATTATACTTGCAAGATAATTCATTTCTGTATGATATCACTCCATATGTGTTTTAGGGCGTATTCTCGCTAGAGGTTAATCAGGAATAACGCCGTACGTCAGCATGGCGTTATTCCTGATTAATTCCCTAGTGAGAACACGGCCTTAAATTTATACAAACCTCTGGAACTCCATTGGGTCTGTTCTAGGGAGACCATACAAATATCGGTCGAGATATGAAATCCAATATCGCCATGAAGCTACGATTTTGGAAATCAATTTCGGTTGGAATAGTCTATATCTGTATTGAATGGACCTTTCCATTTTTAGCTATGCCCCGCCCATCACTAGCTAAGCTCCACCCGCACCTCGCCGTGTTTGGATTGATCGATCCCCGAATGCCCTAGCTATCAATTTCCTGAAAACTATACAGGGAAGCTGTTGAATATTTTGTAACTAATTAGACTGGGTGCTGTTGCTTCCATAGGTAGCAACAGCGCCCAGTCAAATTAGTTTCAAAATATTCAACAGAATATTTATTAAATAGTAAAAGCAAACAATTTGTACAACAGCCCATAGACCGTCATCAAATATGCGTTCGTGACGTGCTTATCGACGTCATTCATGACGTCATTTATTATGATGTCATTGTACACACCACGCAGTTCATTATGACGTCATATGATGGGTGGGTACTCTGGAAAGGTGAATTGAATTGAATTGAACTTTATTACACTCAGATCAATTTTACATTGATACATGAGGGAAAAGACATCAAATAAATATTTTACACTATGGACAGAGTTTATAAGTAATTAAATTGTCGTCTATTATCATTATTATTATTATTATTATTATTATTATTATTATTATTATTATTATTATTATTTAGTAAAAATCATCATCATCATCATCATCATAATCCTCGTCGTCGGCGTCATCATCATCATCATCTTTGTTCCCACCATTGCCATTGCCATTGTCGTCGTCGTCGTCGTCGTCGTTGTCGTCGTCGCTCGTGTTGTTTCTGCTGTTGTTGTCGGCGTCATTATCGTAATTGCTGTCGTTGTCATTGTCGTTGTTGTTGTTGTTGTTGTTGTTGTTGTTGTTGTTGTTGTTGTTGTTGTTGTTGTCGTTGTCGTCGTTGCAGCTGCTGTTGTTGTACACGCCGGCTAGGGAACTGTTCTAAGATAATTCTGATAAAATTACAGAGTTTGTTTAATACTTTGTGGTTTTTCGATGTGAAAAGTTTTGAAAACATATCGTAGCTTGGCCGGGTATAGTAGTATTTTTGGAGTAGTTCTTTTCGTTTATCTTTGACAAATTCACACGTCAGGATATAATGATATTCATCACCTATGTGATTTTGTGTGCATATAGTACATTTTCTGTTCTCCCGTGTGGTCCCATCCCATCTTCCTGTCTCTATCTGTAGGTAATTATTTGATATTCTGAATCGTGTTAATGTAATCCTGTTGTAATCCTCTAGTATGGATAAATATTCTTCTGTGTGTAGGCTACAAGGTTTTCCTGATTCATTCAAAACTTAAACTTTGTCAATCCCCTTGGTCTAGACCTGTCATGAGGTAGATCTCTATCTAAAGCCATGTTCTCACTAGAGACTTACCCGGCGTAGTGCAATACTGAGGTATGGCGTTATTCCCGATTATCTCTCCAGTGAGAACACAACCTACGGCCGTGTTCTCACTAGAGACTTACCCGGCGTAGTGCAATACTGAGGTATGGCGTTATTCCCGATTATCTCTCCAGTGAGAACACAACCTACGGCCGTGTTCTCACTGGAGAGTTAATCGGGAATAACGCAGTACCTCAGTATGGCGTTACGCTGGTTAAGTCTCTAACGAGAACACGGCCTAAGTCTCTAGTGAGAACACGGCCTAAGTCTCTAGTGAGAACACGGCCTAAGTCTCTAGTGAGAACACGGCCTAATAAAGCCACTTAGCTGCCAACTTAAAATTGGTTTCAATGTAATAACTGCAAATAACTATTCACTCTCAGTAACTGCTCAGTTAATATAGGTCTACGTCGATAACTTGAAGATAGAGTTACGTACCAGGACAAAGGCGTGACTAATACTGGTTGATGAGCGAAGACGGAAGTCCATGTCAAATCTCACCTGCAATTAACAAATAACATGCCAGTAGGCCTAAGTTTAATTAAGCTAAATTAATTAAAACTTGTAGATATTATACAGATTTGTCAATAAGATGAAATCAGCTAAAGGCTGGCATACACTCCACCCCTCCACAGCCCCAACATGACTACATTACTAACATGAGTTTTTCCCAATACAGTAAAACTGAAGGCATGATTTGACTGGATGTTATATTGGACTAGTAAAATGACGCTACGTGTAGTGCTGGTAGTGGTGGGAGCCATATGTTTTCCTCCAATACGCTCTCAAGCCCTAGGAGTTTCGGCGGCAAGCTTTCCGGGAGGTACGGGACGGATGGACGTATGTACGTACATGTTGGATCAATGCAACACATTTCAAGATTAGGCGCGTGTTCCGGTGGTGTGCAATCATCATGTCAGGTTTCAAACAATTCTCACTCATATTTTAGGAGCTGCAGTGACAAGATTTTGTGTACAGGCGGACGTACCTACCGACTGACTGGTGGGATGGACTGATGAAAGATATTTTAATATTAGGGTCATCCTGTCAAGTTTCAAACAATGCTCCGCCCATCCCTAGTTAAGTTCCACCCACGCTTCGCCCGTGTTGGGATCGATCGAGCCGAACGCTCTGACTATCAATTTCCGGAAAAGTAGATATACATGTAGCTGCTAAACATTTTGAAACTAATTTGGTTAGTTGGTTGGTTGTTCCATAAACATCGTTTAAAATATTTAAAATAAATTTTGACTTTTTAAAAATAAATTCTGACATGCATCTTCCTCTTTTTATTTTTATGTAAATCCCACTAATTATACGGTTTGGAGATGAACTCGGTACTTTTGGAATGCTATCTGGATTTTAAGGTGTACGCTGCCATGGCTATGATCCGGAAGGCGGTTTTGGGGTATGGCGTACGAAGCGCAGTGTTTTGATGCCATGGGCGTAATTTCGATACTGGCCGACTGATACAGGTGAGTTATCTCCCGTCCAGCGCCACCCTTAAAGATGTCATGTAAAGTGTTTTAAACTTTCACCCACTTTTAGTTCAGGGTATTTTTACAAGTCCTGTAGTTTTATTTAAGGGAAGCCATCGGACAGCCCCATAATCTAAGCTCAGAAGCTGCGGTTTTGGCAAACCTCATCGAACAAGTGACCTTTCCAGTTTATCCATCAATCATATGACGTCATAATCAACAACGTGACTTGTAGGACGAAGTCAGCATCAATAACGTCATAAATGGCGTACATAAGTTCGGTCACGATTGCTTAATTGCTGACGGACTAAGTGTTGTTGCACGAATTGTATGTCTTTACTATTTAATAAACATCCTGTTGAATATATCGCCTTTGGCAACAACAGCGCCCAGTCAAATTAATTTCAAAATATTCAACAGAATGGTTATTATGACGTCATCCTAGACGTCACGTAGTTGATTATATCATCTTATGATTGATGGGTAACGTAGAAAGGTACATTCTCTCCCAAACTGTAAGAGGGGTTGCAGTCACAAGATTTCGGGGACGGACGAACATACGTAAGTACCAACTAACAGACCGGATGGGCCGATGAAATGAATCTTAACACGGGCACGTCAGTCATCATGTCAAGCTTCAAACACTGGACGTTCCCAGTTTCCAGTTTTGGCTATGCCCCGCCCATCACTAGCTAAGCTCCACCCACCCATCGCCGTGTTGGGATTGATCGATCCCCGAATGCCCTATCAATTTCGTGAAAACTATAAAGTTAAGCTGCTGAATATTTTTTAACTAATTTGACTGGGTGCTGTTGCTGCCATAGGCAGCAACAGCACCCAGCCAAATTACTTTCAAAATATTCAACAGGATAGGCCTATGTATTAAATAGTAAAGACATAGAATTCGTACAACAACGCATAGTCCGGCTTCAAATATGCGTTCGTGACGTACCTTTCTACGTCATTCATGACGTCATAATGACGTCATTGATTGTGATGTCTTTATATACGTCACGTAGTTCATTATTACGTCATATGGTGGATGGATATAGTGGAAATGCCCATTTTATCACAAACTGTAGGGGGGGGGGGGGGGTGCGTTGCACTAAGAAGATTTTCGGAATGGACGCAGGGGTGGAAGGATGGACATAGCCTACGAACGTATGGAGGGATGAAAACATAATATCCCTGCTACGCGTAGTGGTCGAAGAATTAACGCTATGCACGTGTTGTGGAATTGGGTGACTTGGACTGATCACATAACTCAGCCATGTCCAGTGTAACCTACCCATATTGTTTGCCATTGTGGAACAGAAATCTCAGTGACAATCACTTTGTCTTGCTGGATGATATTGAATCTTTATGAAACATCCTGCAAGCTAGTTAGTAATGAATTTAATAATCAGCATACGACGTGCTAATCATGGAAATTCCGTTTCTGGGACGACGACAAATTGATTATGTAAACATTTCGATCATGTTGTGAACGAATTTCTCAATATTATAAAATAGCTCAATGCAGAAATACTGAATACCCAATAATAATAATAATAATAATAATAATAATAATAATAATAATAATAATAATAATAATAATAATAATAATAATTATTATTAATTTTTTTTTTTTTTTATTATTATTATTATTATTATTATTATTATTATTATTAATATTATTATATAAGGAGGGTAAATCTTCAGTAGCCTGAAGATTTACCCTCCTTATATAAAGATAATTATTATTATTATTATTATTATTATTATTATTATTATTATTATTATTATATTAATAATCACTGTGTATGGGCAATGGGCATAGCTTTAGCGTGATGGCTGAGTAAGTTTTATAAGCAGTGGTTTGGTTTCAAAAACCGGCATTTAACAAAAATGATCAAGTCAATGAAAGTGGTTAGTTACCACTAGTTATCGTGCCTTCAGTGTAAGCCACCTGGCTTAGGGAACCACTTTGTAAATAGTCGAATTACATGAATTATATTACGGCATTTCCAGTCGTACACCCCGTAGTATGAATCAATGGTACTAAATCTGGCCTTGATGGTCTTGAGACCGCCAGTGTGGTTCTGCAAGAAATGAAAGCGTATCCTGCAATGTAAATGAAAACTGAATATCAGCATCGTCCATAGACATTCAGTAGGCAAGGTGATGTTGATGTTAGTTTAATTGATTGCTATGCAAACATGTTGCTATTTCATTTACAGCTTTGCGAAATCAGATTATTCAGTTTGAAATATACTAGCTTGCCCAAAGTTGGAAAGTCTCTTTCGTTGGGAATAGAAGTACGACCGGCATTCTGGTTTGATGGGCCTTGTTATAACAGCTTTGTTGATAGGAAACATGCAGACCAAACGCTAGGCCTACTAGATACCGCTAGATCGAGCCGGATCAAGCCAGTACTTAGTCTTGGGCAATACTAAGGGATTCCCTCCGTGTCATCAAGTATCCACACTACGTCACTTCCGATATTACCTAGGCTATCTATATGGGTTCATATGATTGGTCAAAATGAGTTGTATAAAAGACTATGATTGATCAATGTAGCGCCACGAAGTCGCTTAGAGGGCTAACTTATTTGTTATATAAGCAACGTCATCTTCTGGTTGGGCAATCATTCAGGAGGTTCAGATGTGCTGTGAGATAGTGATAGGCAGCAGCAGGTCGCAGTCAATTTAGCTTCGGAATATTAACCATGTTCACTGCCTATGGCAGCAACAGCGTCCAGTCAAATTAGTTTCAAAATATTCGACAGAATGTTTATTAAATAGTAAAGACATCAAATTGGTACGTGTCGGACTATTAAGCGTTAAAGACGGAGTATATCGAATCATTCATGACGTAATGATTATGACGCCATCATACACGTCACTTAGTTAATTATGACGTCATATGACGTCAAACGACCGATGGATAAACTGGAAAGGTGAATTAATGTTGTAACTAACGCAGTTAACATCATAAATTTGTTTAGAGTGCGGGATTAGAATTGAGCTTTCCAGTTTAGTCATCCATGATATGACGTCATAAACAACTATGTGACGTGTAGGATCACGTGACAATCATTACTTCATGAATGACCCGATTTAGTCCGTCTTATAATGATTTTGGCATATTTAATGTGTACGGGTAAAAGCGCTAAGAAATTGTACTTTGGGAATACGCCAAAAGTGTTCCCCCCCACCCCTCCCCCCCCCCCCCCAATAACAAATACACCATACACACATTAGGACATATTCTTACCGCATGAGACTCAGAGAGGGCCTTTAGCTCCAGACTCTTGCCATTCCCCGATTCAAAACGTGAGTCCACATCATGAGTTACATTGATCTTCTCCTTATACCCTGCCTGAAAACGATATATAAACAATTATACAACAAGTCATTAAAACCACCTAACTGCTCAGATTTTGCAGACGACATTTTCCAAGGCTCCAATTATCTCCGGACCTGTTAAATATTTTGAATGCAAATTGATTGTAAGTTGTTGGTGGCTGAGCCACCAACAACTTTCAATCAAATTGTTTTTCAAAATATTCAGCAAGTCAAGCGTTTTTGCTCATTGAAATTATTATCTGTTGGCATGCAGCCGTGAGACAGTTGACCACGCAACACGTTGCTAATATAGCCAGACTGCGCTCGGGGAAGGTTCTGACTCATAACTTTGTGTTCTATTTCGCAATGTATTTAATGGCCCCGTGACCTAGATATGTGTCACTTAGTCAGGAAACGCAACGTGATTCTAACGCATTATGTGCAATTGAAATGGATGGTTAAAAGGTCCGGTGACGGGGTTGATTTTACGCAAGAGTTGGTGGGGCTGAAGCCCTGGGCCCCCACTGTTTTGGAGCCACTAAAATTTGTACTACATTTTCTTTGTCCATTGTAATTAGTTTATAATAACAATGTGTAACTTTAACGCTAGGGACTGTGTCCCTGTGAATCGATATATGGTAACAATAGCAGGATATACTGCTAAGTGACTAACGGCTGTGAAACTTTGCAAGATAACTCGATTTGTTCATTGCTCTCAGGCTGAATATTTCATTGTTTGCGTGGGATACAGTCCCACAATCCACACAATACTGTGACAATTAGGGTTTGGAATCATGAATTGGAGACAGCATGGAGGACTTGCTTAGTTGTCATTGCCACTATCAGTAGATTAGCCCACCCAACCATTGCTCCACCGCTGTGATCTATAGGTGGACGAACGATGGGCCCCCAGAAAGTTAATAGCCCTAACATGGTTGTACTATGTTCACACAACGCAGCCACTGTAATCCTTTCCACATCCTATCTATCACTATCTTAGATGAACACCCCTAGCGAAATGTATTTAATGCTGATTAAATTGAAAATAACTTCGACTGAAATATGCTAGACAGCACCAGTTTCCAGTTACCTAACCAACAAGGCAACAATCCGTTTGGTTACGGCAAATTTCGAAGCTTAATAATAATAATAATAATAAAAAAAAAAAAAAAAATAATAATAATAATAATAATAATAGTTTTAAAGGTACACATTCACAACAGAATGCTTGAAGATTAAATTGTCAAAATTGTAAACTTTTAGAAGCTTACATTGTGGGCCTAGATGTATCCAAACGAAATAAATCTTAGCAAATGACAATTTCGTTACATATAAATTAATATAATATTTTTACGTTGTGAAATTGAATTAGAGACACGAGTCCCTAATTCAACTTCGCAATTAATAAATATTATATTAATAATGTGTACGGGATGACATCATCATATGCTAAGATTTAGTTCGCTTCATTTTATTGAGATACACGCACTAACCCTCCTAAAGGTTACAACGTGAACAATTTTATTTTCACGCATTCTGGATTCTGAATGTGCACATTTAATAATTAATTAACTAATTAATTAATTAATTAACACGATGAACCCCACCCCCTCCCCTCCCGACTGTCCCTACCCTACACACCTATCTATTCCCAAGATTAAAAATTGTCAAGCAGAACGGATAAATGCATGTAACTGTCCATGTCACCTGTGTATTCATGGTCTGTAATGTTATGTCATGCAAAACTATTATATGTTGACCCATAATGGAGTGGGTGTTGTCCAGGTGGGATTTTCTCCGGTTGGCTTTTGTCCGGGTGGGAGTATGTCAGGTGGGATTATGTCTGGGTGGGATTTTATCCGGTAGGATTATGTCCGGGTGGGATTATGTGCTGTGGGATTGTCCGGGCGGGATTATGTCCGGTGGGATTTTGTCCGAGCACAATGTCGCCCATATGTGTTACGTTATTGTTGTTCTGGATTAATACATTTATTTACGGATCACTCAGATTGGAGGGAACTCAGAAAATAGTTAATATGTCTAAACAGTCACCGAAAATAGTGGCACCAGTGTGCCGCGCACCCCCCCCCCCCCCCCCCCCCCCCCCCCCGCGCAACCTCAAAGAACCAGAACAAGAATAATTCATAGAGCCGAATAAATCAGTTGCCGACATCGCTATGATTACGCAACGCAACAGCGCCAGGGCCTACTAAATAATCTGGCATTCTGTGAAATTTGTAAGTTCTGTTTGCAATGTTTAAAGGTGCGTATTCACAGCAAAATTACTGAAAATTAAATAGTTTAAATTGTATACTTTTAGAGGCTTAAACTGTGAGCCTATATGTAATGAAACGAAATAAATCTTAACATATGATGATTTCATTCCATATAAATTAATATAATTTTGCGAAATTAAAATAGAGGCACAAGCCTATTACTTTACTATTACGTGATCGTATTTATAAGAAACGCTGTTCAAGTACGAGTATTGCCACACTAGAACTGTCTTATCCACATACTTCTGTATATTAAATTTTGAGGTTTACAAGGTATTGGGTCTTTAAAATTAAGTCCAGAATTTTCTATAGAAACATAGGTCCAGCCGCCCTATGTATCTCTTCAGGACTTCGGTAAAAACAAACACAAACGAGAAGGGTGTAATTTATATTGGAAATTTACATTGCTATATGATGATAGTTTAAAATGATGGCAGTTTATCTGTTACTTATTAGTTTGTGCATCTTATGGCTTGATGAGCACCAGCTTTTAGAGGAGCAGTTAGCCAGGGTAAATGATAAAATAATTGTAAACATTTTCCGAACACCACACCTGCATTTTGACCTAGAATTAGGTTATTTAACACAATGGACCTTTACACCTTTGGCTATGACCCGCCCATCTCAATCTAAGCTCCACCCACACCACGTTCGTGTTGGGATCGATTGATCTCTGAACCGTATGACCATCAATTTCCGGAAAACTATACATGTAAGCTGTTGAATAGTTTGAAACTAATTTGGCTGGGTGTTGGTGCTGCCTATGGCAGCAACAGGGACCAGTCAAATTAGTTTCAAAATATTCGACAGCATGTTTATTAAATAGTAAAGAGATACAATTCGTACGCGTCGGATTATTAAGCGTTAAAGACTGACTATATCGAATCATTCATGACGTAATGATTATGACGTCATCATACACATCACTTAGTTAATTATGACGTCATATGACGTCAGCCGATAATAATAATAATAATAATAATAATAATAATAATAATAATAATAATCTTTATTTAAAGATCGATGGATAAACTGGAAAGGTCAATTAACGCTGTAACTAACGCAGTTAACATCCTAAATTTGTTTAGAGGGCGGGATTACAATTGACCTTTCCAGTTTAGTCATCCATGATATGACGTCACAATCAACTACGTGACGTGTAGGACCACGTGATAATCATTACTTCATGTATGACCCGATTTAGTCCGTCTTAAACGCTTAGTAGTCTGACACGTTGTAGGAACTGTATAAGTATTTTTTTTAAACATGCTGTTGGATTTTTTGAAACTAATTTGACTGTATGGCAGCGACAACTTCCAGTCAAATTGGTTGCAAAATATTCAACAGCTTACCTGTATGATTGCTTTTATACCACATTGCAAAACTATAGCTGGTACCTCTATGACTGAGTGTATATACCGAGGCAGACACGCCAGGGTTTTTTTGATTGGTTGAAAAGTAAATCATGACAGCCATCATAGGTATAAACATTTAGTTACTAAAGCCTGAATACATTTCGTTCTCTGCATGATACAAAGCTAAAAATCTCTGGGATGGATTATGGGTGGCAAATTCTATCACTTGAATGGCTAGTATAAGATAAGGTGAGAGTTCCTTTAAGACTGGCCCCTGAGTATAATACCTACGCGTATTAAAGCTCTGTTCGCAAGAACTGGTACACTAAATTCATAAGAGACGATGCCGTTCACCGGAATCTTAAATTCTTCCAGCGTGCTCTTCTCGGAACTACAAGACTGGTTTATACATGATACAACTAGAGTATAGCATAAACTTGTACTCGTAGTGCCGCCATCATCATCACATTGCGGAATCGCTGACCGATCATCGGGCAACTCTTTGATAACTCCTATAGGAAAAGTATACACGGTATCATTATAGCAGTTCCTGCATGGTTCCTGAAGATAGAATGTAGCCTCGACTACCAGCAGATCATCGTCTACGAAAACAAGCTGGGAACCATCTTGTTGAGTGATGCTGATCTGAATGAAAAAAAATAAATATATAGGCATTAAACTAATTAAAAATGAAACAGAAAATAAACTCTTATCCTCAACAAAAACAGAATTTATGTTGGTCATGCGCATACATGCATACACGCACACGCACGCGCACACGCACGCACGCGGGCACGCACGCATGCACGCACCCACGCTCGCACGCACACACACACACACACACACACACACACACACACACACACACACACACATGCTATCCCGCCCTCCCGCGTACAACATGACGCACGCTCGCGGGAACACGCACGTATGCAGGCATGCACATACGCACGCACTCATTTTGGAAAATCCCTGCCCCCCCCCCCCCTCCCCCCCCCCCCCTCTCAACCACGGAGACATAAACTAAGATAAGATAAGATGATCTTGCTTGCCAATCATGGTGTCCAAATGATCGGTAAAACTTTAAAATAACCATATCTATATACATTATAGGCAATGGACTTTTCCAGTTTATCCATCCATCATATGATGCGTAGAATGACGTAGATAAGTATGTCACGTTTCAAAATATTTAAGAATGTCTATTAAATAGTAAAGACATACAATTCGTACACTGAGCGTACTATTCAATGTTCATGACGGACCTAGATATTCATATTGACTATGACGTCAGCCTACATGTGACATAATTGATTATGACGTCATACAATTGAGTGAAGGATCGAGTCTATCCATTAATGTAATAGTGGTGGATTTTGCATAGACTTCGGTCAGGCAGACACGTCACGTGATTTTTGTTATTTCTATTTGCGCATTTATAGATCTGAAGTGATGTATGACTAAAGTAATCTCTCTATATACATCCGTAACAAACATAGTGTCAAAAGGCCGTTTACTCGCCCTGGTACTTAATGTGCAAGTGAGAGAAGCCGAATTGCAGGTATGGTCAATATTATACGATTACCCTAAATCGGAATACATGTAGCCTATGCCTTATTACGTTAAAATATCGAAAGTTACCTGCTTGGAGATATTTAGGTCTTGTTCTCACTCGAGAGTCAATCAGGAATAACGCCATGCCTTAGAATGGCGTTATTCCTGATTAAGTCTCTAGTGAGAACACGACCTTAGTATACTGCCCTACACTGACAAAGGGAGGGGGGGGGGGAAGTAAACAAAATTCAAAAATTAGATTTTGACACATCTTGCCTAATTTGGACCTGCTCTTTTCAATGGAACTATTGCCAATATAAAATTCCTTTTAGATTTTTAGTTATAAAATAACAAAATGATGTATGTCTTCCCCATCACAGACAATTACAATGACAAAAGGAAGTAACCGCATTTCCTTTGACAGAAGGAAGTATATTACACATACTCCCTTTTGTCATTGTTTGTTCAAAGTACATGATTTAATAATTTACAAGTCAGGTCTACAAACCAGATCCGCTATTAAATTTAAAACTTGGTCAGTTTTCCTAGAACTAGACTATAAGGCTACAGCTCCAGTTTACCATTCAAAATAAGATAATAAGCAAAGTCACTATTACTATTATTATTATTATAGCGTAGAATGCAAAATATAAATAAATATCTTTGCAAATAGTATAAATAGTATATCCGATGCTATGGTCTTTTAAATATAGAGTTAATATATAAAAGTATGTAAACAAAATAAAATGTGTGAAATTTTTAGCTCACCTGACCATACCACCACATTTTTATGCATGGCCTGATTGGGCCACGTGGGACTCATAATTCTCAATAGCATCGATTCCGTAAATGGTACTGGTAAATAAGACCCCCATGATAGATATCTACCGAATATCGACCTCATTACGCATGAAGGGAGATCCAGCACACTGAATTTCTTATCACTGGCCAGGACCTGCCGCATAGTGATGTGACAATTGTGTACATGGCGAATGGAGATAAACCACCCTATCCCAGGTTAAAGATTTAGGGCTAATTGATTCCTAGATGTATTACCTAGACTGCCTACCTGTATTCGCTTTAGCTTGTTACTCGGTTTAACCCATCACTTGTTACCAGGTTCTAAAGATTTGATTCATAAATACCACGGCGATCATATTTTATGCATAATCATGTTAGTTTAAGTATATTTCTCATTGTACGAAATATGGTTTACAACTTGGTAATAGCTAGTCTAAGACCTGGGTTTAAAGCTTAAATCAAGTCTAGCTAAACCTCCTTTGAATTCGGGTCCTGATGTTTAAGTTTAGCCTACTTTAAATAATCATATTTGTATTTTCACCTAAATTGCCTAATGAAATGTTTTCTGTTAAAATTATGTAACGAAACTGTAAAATTAGTTGAGAATGTGACATTTTGTTTCTAAAAACACCTTTACGTCATGTATTTTTTATGTGAAAATAATGTAATGAAACCGTACAATTTTTTGAAAAATTGATCATTTGATTTTGTTGTAGGAACACATTTACATATTGTTTTGTGTTAACTTGAAAATAAATTCTTGGACTCGAACGATTTTTAAAACCTAAAACAATGGTATATATGTTTGTTGTAAGAAGAAACTGGATACAGAACCCTCTTTTCATCTATCCCATTACGTTTCTTTAATTACAAAAGGGAGTAAATGTGAATTTACACTGACAAAAGGATGTAAAGTGTGATTACTCTCGAATTTGAACACTAGAAACACAGATATACAATGGCAAAAGGAACTATGTCACTATAATTTGTTTAAAAGGAACCAATTCAGATTTTCTTTTAAATAATGGTAATCTTTAACACATATGTGTCGCTCTGATATAATTTTGACAGAAACGTGCTGGAAATTGACACAGGGCTATCCATAAATGCATTTTATTTATTTTCTCAATAAATGATTTCTTGGACATACTTCCTTTTGTCAATGTAGGGCAGTATATCTGTAATAAAAAGTGTGTCGACAGGGAAGTAACTCGTCCCAGTGCCTCTTACACAAGGGAGAGAATCAGAAGTTCATATTACACGCTGGTGTAAATTCCACGGATCTCGCCTACTAGCTAGATTTGAAATCATCATTATTGTTCAGCTAATGGATGCATGGATCCTATCTGTCACTAATGTATATGGCGTTATAATCAATTACATCAGATGATAGGTGACGTCACTATCAAAATGCATAATGAATGACGTATCTAGCTAGCTCTGTTACGCTCATTGAAGGGGCCGTCAAATGTACGAATTGTATTCTTTGACGGATTTACTTTTTTAATAAACACTCTGTTGAACATTTTGAAATTAATTTGACTGGGTGCCGTTGCTGCTTTAGGCAGCAACAGCACTCAGTCAAATTTGTTTCAAAATATTCAACATCTTACCTGAACAGTTACCTTTGACAATAGGTTCAAAGCATATGAATCGATCCCAACACGCGCAAAATGTGGGTGGAGCTTAGCTACAAATGGGCGGGACATATACACCTGTGCAAAAGTTAAGCACCAGCAAAAACAATAGAACGTAGAAACATGATGGTACAACTAGGCTGCCATACTTTTTGTCGTGTGTGTGTGTGTTGTAATATTTGAGGCGTTTATATGCTAGTTCCCAATGCTAGGGTCTAGACTCACGCCTGGCCTTTATGGTTTCTGTTGAATTCTTGTGAATTCTTGTGACGTCGGTTTGTGCATTAGCTTGTGTCTCTCTCTGTGTGTATGTGTGTGTTGATCGTTGTCTCTCGATTTTGTCTCATGTTGCTGTTCTTTTCCATGGCTTTTTTTGTTGCTCCTCATGCTTGGGCGTGTGTAATGGGGATGGCCTAACCTGGACCTAACAGGGGTGGGTAAGGGATGGGGTAGGTGTTGGGTCGGGGGAGGTGTGTACGGTCTTATGACCTGATGCACCCAAGGGGGGGCTTTAGGTCAGAGACCTCCCGGCCCCTTTGGGGGGAGTGGGGAGGTTTGGGTGTGGGGTCTTTCGGGTCCTGGGACCCATTTGGTCTTCTGGCCATCATCCGAGCAGGCACCAGCGCGCACTTGTTTGATTTTGATTGGTTAGGTAGCCCGTATGGTGACTGTGACCGTCCGAGGACGAACTCGGTCAGTCATCCGGGTTACATCCCTCCATAGTCCCTTCGAAAATTCCGAAAGATTCTAATTCTAGCAATTTGGTTTTGGTTTTGTAATCCGTATGTTGCGTGGTTCCATCCGAGGAGGGATCCATTCAGCATCCGGTTTACTTTGACTATGCCGAAATTTCTTGCCTACCTAACCCTAGCTCACGTTCACACAGTGATGGGCACTGTGTGACGGGACCTCAGTTTAAAGTCCCATCCGAGAAGACTGGATACTTTTTGTCCCCGCGTTAGCTGACATAATGCCAAGTACGAAATGCACGTGCATGCATGACTTCACGCCTCTTGATGTCCGTGCGTGGCGGGAAACAGCACACGTGTTCAGTTATGTAAAAGTCCAGTTTGAGGTGTAGAACATTACATACAGATTTAGGCGACAAGATTAGGAATTTTGTGTTCATGACCGTGGTTTATTTGTACAGAGAGAATTAGCTCTTGATTGTGAACCGCTATGGCAAGACGAAGGTTAAGTGATCGTGTTAAATGGCAAATCATAGGCATGCATACCACTGGTATGTCATGCAGAGAGATTGGCAGACAGCTGAACATTAACCATACTGTAATCAGTCGTTTGATTGCAAAACATGGGCAAACTAACGAGGTGAAGGACAGGCCTAGATCTGGAAGACCGAAGAAGACTACTGCCCGTGATGATCGAGCCCTAGTACGCCTTGTTAGGAGATCTCCATTCACCAACAGCAGAGTGCTCAGCCAGCAATGGGAAACACGCAATAGAGTGTCAATGTCTACCGTCAAAAGGAGACTGTATGCTGCTGGCATGAAAGCTAGGAGACCTGTCAGACGTCCTCTCCTCACTGCACACCACAAAGAGGAGCGTCTGAGGTGGTGCAACGAAAGAAGACACTGGAACATGAGATCCTGGAGACGGGTACACTGGTCCGATGAAAGTCGGTTCCTGCTTCATGCCACAGATGGTCGAACTCGTGTATGGAGGTCCAGACGCACGGCGTACGACCAACGTAACATCATGGAAGAAGTTCCATTTGGTGGAGGTTCCGTTATGATATAGGGGTGCATCTCATTTGATTGTAAGCTGGATCTGTTGACTGTACCTGGAACACTAAATGGACAAAGATATCAAGATTCCATACTGGATAGAGTTGTGGTCCCTCATTTTGTAAATCATGCACCTGGAACCCACCCTATATTCATGGATGACAACGCCCGACCACATCGTGCTAGAGCTGTGCATGAATACCTCCGCCAGAATGCCATCGAAACCCTACCATGGCCAGCAAGGAGCCCTGACATGAACCCTATTGAGCATATCTGGGACATTCTGGGAAACATGGTGAGAAGGAGGGATCCTCCTGTGCAGAACCTACAGGAATTAACAGACGCACTCCATCTTGAATGGCAACGAATACCACAATGGCGTATCAGTCGGTTGGTGACCAGCATGAGACGTCGTGTCCAGGCCGTCATCCAGGCACAAGGTGGATATACCCGGTATTAATAATGACAGTCTCAAACTCGTGCACAGATGTTAAACTTCGTTTTCAGACACCATTAATGACAATCTAGCCACGTGTGTCAACTGTAGGGCAATAGTTGTCAGTTGTGTCAACGTAACCATATTCAGGCCTCGTTTTCAAGTTCAAACAAAAACATACAGTTTTTCCCCACCATCATAATCAGCATTCCTCTAGTTGCATTATTACCTCTTGCACTAAGATGGATGGGTACATAAATGTTTATGCTATTGCTTTCTTCATAGCACATGAATATACCCTCGCATGTGCGTAAAAATAGGGTGGTGCTTAACTTTTGCACAGGTGTATAGATAGAAATGTTCTCGCTATTTAATGCGTGTATTGTTGCGTGATTCTGGTAATTTGTATAATACTTTTATACAGCCGTATGCTTATTTGTTACTAGTCCAAAAACCCAGATTATTGTTATTCACGTTTTTGTTTTTATATTTTAGGTGATCGGTTTACAGTCTCGTAGAACGTGTACATTTCATCTAATACTTCTTCGTGGTAACAGCTTAGGCCTACATGGTCTGCCCGTGAGTGTCTGCTACCTTACAGAAGATCACAAACAATTCAATTCAATTCAATTTATTTACCCTCAGGCCACAATGTGGCATATGGGGTCCATTAATACATACATTTACACGGTCAATAGCGGTTACATGGACAGTTGGTAATTATTATTATTATTATTATTATTATTATTATTATTATTATTATTATTATTATTATTATTATTATTATTTTCCTCCTCCTCGTCGTCCCCGCCGCTGCCGTCGTCATCGTCGTTATTATTATTATTATTATTATTATTATTATTATTATTATTATTATTTATTATTATTATTATTATTATTATTTCAACATAATATAAGTACCTAGGTAATCAAAACTCCCTCAAATTTAAAGGCACACCTCCACGCCAGGACATCTGAGGACAAAATCGCGAAACCTGCATACCCACGGAGGCTCACATTGTGCACCCAAATGAACGTAGGACGCGGACGAATCCCAGCACGTGATAACCCCACTCCTCCTTTGTCAAATTGAGTTGAATTTGGGACGCATAACGAGGATTTGGCCTAGTTCTCATTAGAAACTTAATCAGGAATATCGCCATACTGAAATATACCATTATTCCTGATTAACTCTCTAGTGAGAACACGGCCTTAGATTTCAATAAAGAACGTAAAAATAAAAGTTGTTTATCATATTTTATAAATTAAAAAGATGTTGACAGATTTTCAAAAACTATCACTTTAAAATCTTTTATTAAAGTCATGAATTTTTTACGCCATAAATTAATTGTATGAGGTCATCGTGTGAATAGGCCTTTCCAGTTTTAGCCATTGCCCGCCCATCTCTAGCTAAGCTCCACCCACACCTCCCTTGTGTTTGGATCGATCGATCTATGAACTCCCTGACTATCAATTTCCAGAAAACTATACAGGTAGGCTGTTGAATATTTTGAAATTAATTTGACAGGGTGGCCTATGGCAACAACAGCGCCTAGTCAAGTTAGTTTCAAAATATTCAACAGAATGTGTATTAAATAGTAAAAACATACAATTCTTACAACGTGTCGAACTATTAAACGTTTAAGACAGTTTAAATCGAGTCATTCATGCTGTAATTGATTATGACGTCATCATACACGTCACGCAGTTGATAAGGTCTATTGTCAACCACGTATTCAGATTACGCTACACGTGTTTTCAGATTAGCAGAAACTGGTGTCTAATACATTTACCAAGCGGGGCATCAGATCCGATGCAATGTCTAGTTTAACAATCACTAGTGATCCTCTTGCACCCCACTAACATTGCGGTATTTGAATGGGCTGTTGTGTGCTTTAGATCATCAACAACAAAATATTATTCACACATAGACGTCATACCACACGTATACGTCATTAATTTGATGACGTCACTCCGGGATTCGCATGAGAATTTGAAGAAAACGACTTTCCGTAGCGAAATTTCGAAAATATGCAAATAATAATTTTATGTACTTTGATCGTGTTCTGCTTTTCCTTTAACCCTTACCACACTGGTGTCAAAATTTTAAAATTTCAAATTAATTTAAATGATGAACTGGTGTTCATTTTTCAACAAATTTGGTGGACGATGTTGCTGTCTATGACAGCAACATCGTCCACCAAAATTGTTGAAAAATGTACACCAGTTTCTTTGCTATTGACACTGTAAAAGATAGAATATTGACATCAGGGTACTAAGGGTTAATGCATTACTCTAATTCAATTTCTAAGTTATGTGACCCCAGACGGAATCTGATCACTATAATATTCACCGCCTGTCTCTAGCTAAGCTCCAACCACACCTCGCTCGTGTTGGCATCAATCGATCCCTAAAGATCGATCCCTGAACTCCATGACTATCAATTTCCTGAAAACTATACAGGCAAGCTGTTGGATATTTTGAAACTAATTTGACTGCGTGCCGTTGCTGCCTTTACAAAATAGTAAAGACATACAATTCATATAACAACGCGTAGTCCGCCACCAATTATGCATTCGTGATGAACTTATCTACGTCATTCATGACGTCATTGATTATTACGTCACCCAATACGTCACGTAGTTGAATATGATGTCATATGATGGATGGATAAACTGGAAAGATCACTTGATCGGTCAATGGCTCATTCCAATCAAAGTAATGTTAAATTGTTCAACAGAAGTAGTTTATTGTTGACCTGAAATTTAGATTGAGATAAAGCAATTAATAATATAAAAAACTGTTTAATATTTACCGTTCCTTTGTATGTGAGTCCTGGTTTTAAGAGAGGGGATGGATTGTTGAAGGTGACTTTCTCTCTGTGTCTGTACAGTGAAAACAAAGTCTTTTCACTCTGTGTAGAACCACTCAGCTCTTCTGTCACTTCTGCTATCAATTGCTAACATAAATTATTATTATTATTATTATTATTATTATTATTATTATTATTATTATTATTATTATTATTGTCCTCCTCCTCCTCCTCCTCCTCCTCCTCATCGTCACCATCGTCGATCGATGTAGTAGTAGTAGCAGTAGTAGTAGTAGTAGTAGTAGTAGTAGTAGTAGTAGTAGTAGTAGCAGCAGTAGCAGTAGCAGTAGCAATAGCAGCAGCAGCAGCAGCAGCAGCAGCAGCAGCAGCAGCAGCAGTAGTAGTAGTAGTAGTAGTAGTAGTAGTAGTAGCAGCAGCAGTAATATTAGTAGTAGAAGTAGTAGTAGTAGTAGTAGTAGTAGCAGCGGCGGCGGCGGCGGCGGCGGCGGCGGCTGTAGTAGTAGTAGTAGTAGTAGTAGTAGTAGTAGTAGTAGTAGTAGTAGTAGTAGTAGTAGTAGCAGCAGCAGCAGAGCAGCAGCAGCAGCAGCAGCAGCAGCAGCAGCAGCAGTAGCAGCAGCAGCAGCAGCAGCAGCAGCAGCAGCAGCAGCAGCAGCAGCAGCAGCAGTAGTAGTAGTAGTAGTAGTAGTAGCAGCAGCAGTAATATTAGTAGTAGAAGTAGGAGTTGAAGTCCAGCCTTTAGTTGGTGTACATATGTTATCTTGCATAATCTAAACATTAATTTAATGGCAAATACATTGTTTGCTGATTAAGAATTCCTTTGAGAACTGTCCATATAAACAATACCATTGAATTAATTTCCCCCAACATTTTTTATGTAGATTTCGTGGAACCAAGACCCCTGGAATACAAAGTAAATTCGGCTCATTTAACACAGATCTCTCATTATCTCAATAGAAACCATTTAACCCTCGAATTTGTTCAGGAAGGTTTTAATTTTCTCACTGAAAATGTCCATTTGCTGACCAAGAGAACACTATTTTGTTAAATCTACCACTGGAATGACTGGCTCAGTTATCGAGCCTGTCATTCCATTGGTAAATTGTCAAAATAGTCTTCTCTTGGTCTACAAATGGGCATTTCGCAAGACCACTGCAGAAGCCATGTTTGGCTGATATACGTCTCAAATGGTTAATACTCCTCGGATGTTTTACTCTACAACTTTATCGCCTTGGTACTGCGAATAGGATGTGCGCATGAGCGAACACTAGGGTTGTGCCCACCTTGGTACTGCGAGTAGGATGTGTGCATGAGAGAACACTAGGGTTGTGCCCACCTTGGTACTGCGAGTAGGATGTGTGCATGCGTGAACACTAGGGTTGTGCTCAACCTGGTACTGCGAGTACGATGTGTTCATGAGAGAACCCTAGGGTTGTGCTCACCCTGGTACTGCGAGTACGATGTGTGCATGAGCGAACACTAGGGTTGTGCTCACCTTGGTACTGCAAGTAGGATGTGTGCATGAGTGAACACTAGGGTTGAGCAGCAAATGTGGACAATAAAGGGATACAATTTGTCACTCAATTATTGAGGAATACAGTTTCTCAGTCAATCATATGATGTTATAATCAACAACGTCACATGTAGGCTGATGCCATAATCAATTACATCATGAATGATGTGATTTTGTCTGCCTTAAACACTTAATAGTCCGTCAAGTTGTCCTTACTGTTTAATAACATGCTGTTGAATATTTAATTTAGGCAGCAACGGCACACATCAAATTAGTTTCAAAATATTTGACAGCATACCTGTATAGTGTTCTGGAAATTGAGATTCCGGGAGTGCAGTGATTGATCGACCCCAACACAAGCAGAGTGTGGATGGAGCTTAACCTTAGATGGGTGGGGCATAGTTAAAACTGGATTCCTCCACTGTGTCACCTCAGATAATGCAGCTTACTGGGTCGATACCAGGCTGATACTGGTCCAGTATTGGCCCAGCATTGACCAGTAAGCTGCACTATCAGGGAGATGTATGTTGATGCCATAATTGATGTATTATATAACTCGGTCATGAAGCACGAAAGGTCAGTATGTATACAGATAGTTTGGCGAAAAATTATGTTGGCCCCCAACAGCTTCCAGTCAAATTAGTCTCAAATCATTCAACAGAATCCTTATTAAATTGTACAGTCATCAAAAACCCATTCATACACTTTGGTGATAGCTTCTCAATTTTCTTGGTAGACCTATGTCATATTGCTTGTGATGTCATGAATGCGTGATGTATTTGATTATGATATCAGATACTTGAGTGACAGATTGGACTCCGTTATCCTATGAGAACTCTTGCTAAACAGTCCACAGGAATTAACCTTTCCAATTTATCCATCATATGACGTCATAATCAACTACGTGACGTGTAGGATGATGTCATAATTAATAAATAATGAATAACTCTTTAACGCTTAATAGTTGTACGGATTGTAATGTCTTTACCATTTAACAAACATTCTGTTGAATATTTTGAAACTAAGTTGACTGGGTGCTGTTCCATCCCAACAGCACCAAGTCAGATTAATTTCAAAATATTTAACAGCTAACAGGTATAGTCTTCTAGAAATTGATAGTCAATAAGTTCAGGGATCAATCGATCCCAACACAAGCGAGGTGTGGGTGGAGCTTAGCTAGAGATGGGCAGGGCCATAGCTAAAACTGGAAAGGTGTGTTCCAAAGTACAGAACTCTCACTAACCAATTCACAGGAATTGTATATTTCTCTGCAGCCCCATGCTTCACGTTCATCATTTGTAAGGGCAATCGTGAAGCTCGTATGTCCTTCAATCTGAAAGAAAGGCAGGAAATTCATAAATCCATTTCCTCAATCAGTCATATGACGTCATAATCAACTACGTGGCGTCTAGGCTTACATCATAATCATTATGTCATGAATGATTCGATTTAGTGCGTCTTAAACGCGTAATAGTCTGTCAGGTTGTATGAATGGTATGTCTTTATCATTTAATAAATATGATGTTGAATATTTTGAAACTAATTTGACAGGGAGCTGTTGAGGCCATAGGCAGCAACAGCAGCCAGTCAAATTAGTTTCAAAATATTCAACAGTTTAACTGTATAGTTTTCTGGAAACTGATAGTCACTGAGTTCATGGATCGATCGATTCCAATGCGAGTCAGTTGTAGGAGGATCTTAACTAGAGATGGGCGGGGCATAGCTAAAATTGGAACGGTCCATTATATTTACATATTTTTATGTTTAAATTTATTTTGATAAAATAGCATAGAAATTATCGATTAAGCGTGAAATTGTAGAAATTGTAAAAAAAATTGGAGACGAATGCTGTACAGATGTAACAATATACTGATCTACTTACCGGAATTACGAGAACTTTCTCGTTGGAGCTTTTTAACCGCGGATGTCTCAATTGGATGTCCACATTTCCGCTAACCCCCTTGCCATATGAGTACCTAAAATAAAATCATGAGTAATGATGTAAAATACATGGCAAACAGATTCTTTAAAGCCTTTGAAACATTAAGGTAATGGAGAATTTCAGTTTCTCAGTCAATCATACGACGCAACTACGTGATGTGTAGGATGACGTAATAATCAATTACGTCATGAATGACGTAGCTAAGTTCGTTAATTGGTGATGGACTAAGCGCTGCTGTATGTATTGTATGTCTTTACTATTTAATAAACATGCTGTTTGGGTATTCATGATCAATTACGTCTTGAATGACACAATTTAGTCTGTCTTAAACACTTACTTGTCCATACGAATTGTATGTCATTACTACTTAATAAACATGCTGTTGAATATTTTGAAACTATTTTGAATGAGCACTGTTGCTGCCATAGGTGGCTAGAGCAAAACAGTCAAATTAGTTTCAAAACATCCAACATCTTACCTGTATAATTAGCTTAAAATTGAGATTATGGTAAATCAGGGTTTAAAGTATCGATTCCAACAAGCACACAAAAGTGGGAGAAACATAGATAGAAATGGGAGGGGAATACCTAGAAATGGTGGTCAGACAAGGTAAAATATCTTCACCCATCCTCAAATGCCAGTGGTGTAGCCAGAGCATTGTTCAAGTGGTGTGTGTGTGTGGGGGGGGGTGGGTGTGGTTTGGCGTGAATATTCATATTGGCCAGCTATTCACTCATTTTGAATGCAGGGGTGTTGTCTGAGAGCCTGGAGATTTTAACTTTATTCAGAAGGATCCGACATTGGAACCATCATTAGGCAGACTTTGCCTCAAAACCATCATTAAGTAGACCACCTTTGTGTATCTATTATTACCATTGAAGAGATATCACCTTGCATATAAATTTTGAATGAAAAATGTATTTAGACTAATATATAGAACAAATTTTTGGCTAAAACCAATAATAAAAATATATGTAGCCTCCAGGGGTACGTGTTATCTTGAGAAATCATCCTGTACCTCGGCACCGCAGGTACATGGTGTGTCGGACTGAGGATACTGGTTAGCTAGTCTCGGGGAAACAGACAGGAACTCATGTCTCTCTGGACTCCACTAAGACCGAACTCTAGAGTCGGTGGAACGATCACATTCCAGTGGAGCCGGGCGACCATTGTGATGGAAGTTGAACCACACCACAGCTGTTTGTGTCACTGGTGTGTCAGTCCATAAATACCAATTTAGAATTTAGACAAAAATATTTGTATTAGGAACAAACAATGGTACTTGTTTGCTACTAGATTAGTTATGTATGTAAGATCAGAATGGTGTTTGCTTAAACTGATCCTCGCCAGATGTACCTCACAGATCTCTGATCTGTATATTCTGTGAGGTATCCCCACGAAGGAGGGTCATAATGGGGTCACTTAGCAAGCTTAATATAAAATATAATAATCTCAGGCTGGCCAAGCTTTTTGACTGCGAGAGGAAAGTGCCTCACGCAGGCCTCCATCACAGGAAAATGCCTACAACCTCGAAGCGGAGGAGGAGAGATGGGAAAAAGGGCCACTCTCCTATTCAAACAATGCTAAGAGTGAGAAAATGAATTAACCTAGTGTAATTATAGATTATTGGGATGCATGCTGGTTTACGTGAAGGAGGAGTGGATGATATCCATAAAATTCAACGCTGAAGCAGAAGAGGAGAGTTGGGAAACAGGCCACTCCCCTATTCAACCAATACTAAGAGTGAGAAAATGAATTAACCTAGTGTAATTATAAATTATTGGGATGCATGCTGGTTTACGTGAAGGAGGAGTGGAAGATATCCAAAAAATTCGTCAGCGTCACCTAATTTGGGTTAAAGATATTGAGTTAGTAGATGCCGCTTTATTTCTGCGGGCCTTCTTGATAAAACTTACCATAACAGTTTGTTTTTAGTCCTATAAATTCCAAGTTTAGGCTGCAAGTGGCTATGTGTTTCTCCTATCTTTAACGGACTGCTCTGCCCGGCGAGAATGCTCTGTGCCCATTACGGGTACCACCATGGAGCATCCCACTCAGACCGACAGCATGCAAACATGTCGCCTGGTGGCAGTTTCAGAATCAAGTAACGATCTCTCTACATAATGCAGCACAACCACATATAACAACATGGGGACAAGTCATATTACACAAGCATTTTTAGAAAGCACACTGTGGGGAGAAAGATGTGGATATCCAACTATGGTGACCCTCCTGTGAAGGCGTGGAGGGATCAAAGGCCACACCTAGTCACCGTTGAGCTAGAGCGTGATCTGCGTCTTTATCTGTCACCTAGGGTTTCGAGAGCAGGCCATATGAGATCCGCTCCCTGGAGCTAACATTTCTCTGCTTTAGGTTTAAGGGAATTGCCCCAAAGAATGCACTGCTGGGTCATGATACCATAAGAGGCGTGCAGTGATTCCTATTTTGGCATAAAGGCTTAGCTATAAGGTATCCGAAGATACAGGGGGGAGGTATGCAGTCCTCGACGCTTTGATTATGGCTGCCAAGAAACCCCAATGGTTTCTTAAGTCAGCCCTGACCAACGTGGCAGAGGGAATCCAAACAATTGTGGGCCAGGTGGCCAGAGAGTCGTAGGAAGAGACAAATACTTATTATATAGAATTTTGGAGGCCTTATGGTAGATGGCTAATTTATACAAACTTGCTGGTGCACAGTGTATGACAGATCAGCATATCCCAGAAAACAGGCTTTACACAATATATTTCCTCATTCACAAATTACTTATACATCTCAGAATTTAACTTGTATTTCAAATTTTAGCTTGGTCTACCTAATGATGAAATTTACATTTGTATTTATATTTACATATTTCCGATATATATGCGACTCATTAAAAGGTCATCGTTTCTAGAATTAAATTAATAATTTCATCAGATCTCTGTTTACAAATATTTTATAAAATGTAGAAGACAAAATCCCCACATTTAGCATGACTACGCATTCTGAAGATTGCATTAAATATTAGGTCACCCAGTATTGGATCTGCCCATAGATATCGGATCTACTGGCTAGATCGCTCATGACCCTCTCAAAAGCCGGATTTCAGAGCTCAGTAATTTATCACCAGATGTATAGTCTCCAAAATAATATCTTTTTATTACTAAAACTATTATGTAGTCGAATAAAGTGTCAGACTAATATAGCCAATACAATTTTATTTCTGATAAAAATATGTAAATGTATGTATGTTTAATTTCTCTTTAAATTACCAAAATATAATTTAGCCATTTTTAAGGCAATATATGCAGCTTATCGTTTTCGTCAGCCAGTCAGTGAATACCTTGGCACGCGTAATTGCGATTTACTGAACTCACGTCACCGATAGTCGTGACAACTAGCCCCATTGTGAGGGTATGCTCATGCGCCATCTACTCAGTATATCCGATATCTATGGGTCTGCCTTGAAACCGGTCTGCTTATTGATGGTATATATATATATATTCCTGTGTTGGTCGCATACGCTCTAATCGTTATGATGTAAATTGACTGTAAAGAGTAAAAACAATACATTTTATACCCACAACCCTGCAGCCTGCATATCTCATCAATGGTGTTAAAGACGATAGGTTTATGGGACCCACGGTCAACCAGCAGAATGGACCTTTCCACTTTTAGCTATGCCCCGCCCATCTCTTGCTAAGCTCCACCCACACCTCGCTCGTGTTGGGATCGATCGATCTCTGAACTTCATGAGTATTAATTTCCAGAAAACTATACATGTAAGCTGTTGAATATTTTGAAACAAACTAATTTGACTGGGTGCTGTTGCTGCCTATAATACAATATTATACAGCATGTTAATTAAATAGCAAAGACATACAGTTCATAAAACGTATCGGACTATTACGCGTTATAGATGGACTATTTTGAATCACTCATGACGTCATGATTATGACGTCAGCATACACGTTACTTACTTAATTATGACGTCAGATGATTGATGGATAAACTTGCAACCGTCAATTGGGCCTTCAGTGAGGCAGGGGTGTGGTGGGGGGTTCTTCCCCCCCCCCCCCCGGGAAAATGTTTAAATTATATGCTCTGGGAAGCGATTTCTTGCATTCTGAGTGATAAAAGACCGTCATTATTAGGATATCTTCGTTTTTAAGGGCATTTAATGACACTTTGAAATTTTTCATGAGCCTAACCCTAACACTTCTTGATAACGCGGGTTACTGGGTCGGTACTGGACCAAAACCGGGACAATACGGCCCGGTATTGGTTCACCTGTCAGCCCAGGTATCTGCATTACGAGGGCCTAACTACCATGGTTGATCCGTCTATATACTGCCATGTAGGCTGTAAATCGTAGGCTGTATGGCAGGATACTGAGTACTGAAATAGTGAAAGTATATGGGAAATGATGAGAAACGTTCTGTTCCATTTTCAAAATAAGATATGGTACATTGGAAGAAGGGAAGAGATTTGTCCCGGCACCACGAGCGCCGTGTAAGTGACCCACCACCCATCCGGCCTTACCGACCGCACTCTCCTCATCCCTGCATCTGGCGGGTATGATGCCAACGGATGAATCGATTTTTAGCTGTACCTCGCCCATTTCTAGCTACGCCCCGACCATCTCCAGCTAAGCTCCGTCCATGCTTTGCGCGCTGGGATCGAGTTATAACGCCTATACTTTGAATGCTGAATTCCCAGAATCCCAATTTAAAAAATCCAACAGAATGTTTATTAAATGGCTAAAAACATATAATTCCTAAAAAAAAAAAAGAACTGACAGATTATTCCAGATTCACGACGGAGTATTTCTGACAATTATGATTGTGACGTCAGCCTATGTGTAACGTAATTGATTATGACGTCATATAATTGACTCACAGATCCGATTCATCAATTACATAATCATTATAAACAGATTTGATGACGTGCGCAATTTGATATTCACACTAAAATGCTTCAAAATACAATTGTTATAATTATATAAATTTATATGGAATGAAATCATTATATGCTAAGATTAATTTCATTTCATTACGGCTAGTCATGCACGCACGCACGCACGCACGCACGCACGCACGCACGCACACACGCACACACGTACGCACGCACGCACGCACGCACGCACGCATATCTACGTACATGGAGATGATTTCTCCGTCTATCCGGCCATCATCAAACAGCATATTAGGAGACATGATAATTTTGACATCAAATCTCGGTAACACTGAAACAGAAAAAAGAAACCTAAATTACAAGTTTTAGAGAATCACCTTAGTAAACACCACATAACTAGGTATATATAGGTAAGCTGTATGGCAGAAACAGCACCCAGTCAAATTAGTTTCAAAATATTCAACAACATGTTTATTAAATAGAAAGACATACAATTCGTACAACAACGTTTAATGCGTTATCAATTAAGCGTGCTTGACAAACGTAACTACGCCATTCATGATGCAATTGATAATGACGTCATCATACACGTCACGTAGTTGATTGTGATGTCATGGGAGTAGGTGAGAAACTAGAATCATTAATTGGATTGAAAGACAATTCTGTCTATTCATGAGAACATTTCTTGCTAGCTAACATGTTTCTTGAGGTTGTTTGTTATTAAGACTTTAACCCTCGAATTTGTTCCAAAAAATTTCTATTTTCTCATATAAAATGTCAAATTGCAGACCAAGAGAAGACTTTTTTTTAATTCACCACTGCTAGTCATTCCAGTGGTAAATTTTCAAAGATACTTTTTTCTTGTTCTGCAAATGGATATTTCTCAAGATTAGTGCACAATCCGCTTTTGGCTTAAGTGTTAAAGGGTTAACTAAGGCGCGCTCTTGTCATTAACTACACGTGTTTTCTGGTCATTAACTACACGTGTGCTCTGATCATTAACTACACGTGTTTTCTGGTCATTAACTACACGCGTGTTCGGGCCATTAACTACACGTGTTTTCTGTTCATTAACTACAAGTGTTCTCTGGTCATTAACTAGAAGTGTTCTCTGGTCATTAACTACACGTGTGCGCTGGTCATTAACTACACGCGTGCTCTGGTCATTAACTACACGTGTGTTCGGGTCATTAACTACAGGTGTTCTCTGGTCATTAACTACACGCGTGCTCTGGTCATTAACTACACGTGTGTTCGGGTCATTAACTACAAGTGTTCTCTGGTCATTAACTACAAGTGTTCTCTGGTTATTAACTACAAGTTTTCTCTGGTTATTAACTACAAGTGTTCTCTGGGTATTAACTACACGTGTTCTCTGGTAATTAATTACAAGTGTTTTCGGTCATTAACTACATGTGCGCTCAGGTCACTAACCAGACGTGTTCTCTGGTCAGTAACTACAAGTGTTCTCTGGTCAATAACTACATGTGCACTCTCATCACTAACTACATGTGCGATCTGGTCATTAACTACACGTGCGCTCTGGTCACTAACTACACGTGTGCTGTGGTCACTAACGGCACGTGTCTCTGATCATTAACTTCACGTGTTCTCTGGTCATTAACTACACGTGTGCTCTGGTCACTAACCGCACGTGTGCTCTGGTCATTAACTTCACGTGCGCTCTGTTTATTAAACACACGTGTGCTCTGGTCATTAACTACACGTGTGTTCGGGTCATTAACTTCACGTGTGTTCGGGTCATTAACTACACGTGTGTTCGGGCCATTAACTACACGTGAGTTGGGGGTCATTAATCACACGTGTGCTCCGGTCATTAACTACATGTGTGCTCTGGTCATTAACTACACAGGTTCTCTGGTCATTAACCACACGTGTGCTCTGGTCACTAACTGCACGTGTGCTCTGGTCATTAACTTCACGTGTGCTCTGTTTATTAACCACACGTGTGCTCTGGTCATTAACTACACGTGTGTTCGGGTCCTTAACTACACGTGTTCTCTGATCATTCACTAAACGTGTTCTCTGGTCATTAACTTCACGTGTGCTCTGGTCATTAACTGCACGTGTGTTTGGGTCATTAACCACACGGGTGCTCTGGTCATTAACTACACGTGTGCTCTGGTCATTAACTACACGTATGCCCTGTTCACTTACTACACGTGCGCCCTGTTCACTAACCCCACGTGTGCTCTGTTAACTAATTACACATGCACTCTGGTCATTAACTACACGTGCGCCGCTCTTGTCATTAGCTACACGTGCGCTCTGTTCACTAACTACGCATGCGCTCTGTTCACTAACTACACATGCGCTCTGTTCACTAACCACACATGCGCTCTGGTACTAACAACACGTGTGCTCTGGTCATTAACTACACGTGTGCCCTGGTCACTAACAACACGTGTGCTCTGGTTATTAACTACACGTGTGCTCTGGTCATTAACTACACGTGTGCTCTGGTCATTAACTACACGTGTGCTCTGGTCACTAACAACATGTGTTCTCTGGTTATTAACTACACGTGTTGTCTCATCATTAACTACACATGCGCTCTGGTCATTAACTACACATGTGATCTGGTCACTGGCCACACGTGTGCTCTGGACATTAACTACACGTGCGCTCTGATCATTAACTATACGTGTTCTCTGGTTATCAACCACACGTGTTCTCTGGTTTATTAACCACACGTATTCGCTGGTTATTAACCACACGTGTTCTCTGATCATTAACTACATGCATTCTCTGATCATTAACCACACGTGTTCTCTGATCATTAACTACACGTGTTCTCTGATCATTAACTACACGTGTTCTCTGATCATTAACTACACGTGTTCTCTGGTTATCAACCACACTTGTTATCTGGTTATTAACCACACGTGTTCTCTGGTTATTAACCACATGTGTTCTCTGATCATTAACTACAGGCGTTCTCTGATCATTAACCACACGTGTTCTCTGATCATTAACTACACGTGTTCTCTGATCATTAACTACACGTGTTCTCTGATCATTAACTACACGTGTTCTCTGATCATTAACTACACGTGTTCTCTGATCATTAGCTATACGTGTTCTCTGGTTATCAACCACACGTGTTCTCTGGTTATTAACCACACGTGTTCTCTGGTTATTAACCACACGTGTTCTCTGATCATTAACTACATGCGTTCTCTGATCATTAACCACACGTGTTCTTTGATCATTAACTACATGTGTTCTCTGATCATTAACTACACGTGTTCTCTGATCATTAACTACACGTGTTCTCTGATCATTAACTACACGTGTTCTCTGATCATTAACTACACGTGTTCTCTGATCATTAACTACACGTGTTCTCTGGTCATTAACTACATGTGTCCCCTGGTTATTAACTACACGTGCGCTCTGTTCACTAACCACGTGCGCTCTGTTCACTAACTACACGTGCGCTCTGGTCATTGACTACACGTGTGCTCTTGTCACTAACAACACGTGTGCTCTGGTTATTAACTACACGTGTGCTCTGGTAATTAACTACACGTGTTCTCTGGTCGCTAACAACACGTGTGCTCTGGTCGCTAAAAACACGTGTGCTCTGGTCTCTAACCACACGTGTGCTCTGGTCATTAACTACACATGCACTCTGGTCACTAACCCCACGTGTGCTCTGTTAACTAATTACACATGCACTCTGGTCATTAACTACACGTGCGCCGCTCTTGTCATTAGCTACACGTGCGCTCTGTTCACTAACTACGCATGCGCTCTGTTCACTAACTACACATGCGCTCTGTTCACTAACCACACATGCGCTCTGGTACTAACAACACGTGTGCTCTCGTCATTAACTACACGTGTGCCCTGGTCACTAACAACACGTGTGCTCTGGTTATTAACTACACGTGTGCTCTGGTCATTAACTACACGTGTGCTCTGGTCATTAACTACACGTGTGCTCTGGTCACTAACAACATGTGTTCTCTGGTTATTAACTACACGTGTTGTCTCATCATTAACTACACATGCGCTCTGGTCATTAACTACACATGTGATCTGGTCACTGGCCACACGTGTGCTCTGGACATTAACTACACGTGCGCTCTGATCATTAACTATACGTGTTCTCTGGTTATCAACCACACGTGTTCTCTGGTTTATTAACCACACGTATTCGCTGGTTATTAACCACACGTGTTCTCTGATCATTAACTACATGCATTCTCTGATCATTAACCACACGTGTTCTCTGATCATTAACTACACGTGTTCTCTGATCATTAACTACACGTGTTCTCTGATCATTAACTACACGTGTTCTCTGGTTATCAACCACACTTGTTATCTGGTTATTAACCACACGTGTTCTCTGGTTATTAACCACATGTGTTCTCTGATCATTAACTACAGGCGTTCTCTGATCATTAACCACACGTGTTCTCTGATCATTAACTACACGTGTTCTCTGATCATTAACTACACGTGTTCTCTGATCATTAACTACACGTGTTCTCTGATCATTAACTACACGTGTTCTCTGATCATTAGCTATACGTGTTCTCTGGTTATCAACCACACGTGTTCTCTGGTTATTAACCACACGTGTTCTCTGGTTATTAACCACACGTGTTCTCTGATCATTAACTACATGCGTTCTCTGATCATTAACCACACGTGTTCTTTGATCATTAACTACATGTGTTCTCTGATCATTAACTACACGTGTTCTCTGATCATTAACTACACGTGTTCTCTGATCATTAACTACACGTGTTCTCTGATCATTAACTACACGTGTTCTCTGATCATTAACTACACGTGTTCTCTGGTCATTAACTACATGTGTCCCCTGGTTATTAACTACACGTGCGCTCTGTTCACTAACCACGTGCGCTCTGTTCACTAACTACACGTGCGCTCTGGTCATTGACTACACGTGTGCTCTTGTCACTAACAACACGTGTGCTCTGGTTATTAACTACACGTGTGCTCTGGTAATTAACTACACGTGTTCTCTGGTCGCTAACAACACGTGTGCTCTGGTCGCTAAAAACACGTGTGCTCTGGTCTCTAACCACACGTGTGCTCTGGTCATTAACTACACATGCACTCTGGTCACTAACCACACGTGTGCTCTGGTCATTAACTACACGTGTGCTCTGGTCACTAACCACACGTGTGCTCTGATCATTAACTACACGTGTTCTCTGGTCACTAACAACACGTGTGCTCTGGTCATTATCTACACGTGTTCTCAGGTCACTAACTACACGCGTTCTCTGTTCATTAACTATACGTGTTCTCTGGTCACTAACTATACGTGTGTTCTGGTCACTAACTACACGTGTGCTCTGGTCACTAACTATACGTGTTTTCTTAGTTTCAATATATTTAACAACTTACCTGTATAGTTTACCTTTCAAATCGATTCCAATACGCTTAGAATGTGGGCGGAGCTTAGCTAGAAACGGGGCATCGATCCCTCGATTGTTCCTAGCATCTAAGTAAGTTCGTTTTCTTTGGTATTTCGAAGACAACGATTTACTGATAAAAATATTTGACAAATGATTCCGTCCAATTAGGATTACTTTAAGGCGTGCCGAAACGAATCACATAGAATAGAATAAATTGAGATGTTCTAGAGCAGGAGCAGCTTACCTGTATAATTACGCCTACCTTGAAATTAGGATTCTGAGAAATTAGCGTACAAAGTCTATAAATCATTGGAGGATTTCAATTTATCCATCAATCATATGACGTCATAATCAACTACGGGACGTGTAGAATGACATCATAATCGATTACTTCATGAATGATGTAGACAAGTTCGTCCCAAACGCTTAATTGCTGGCGGACTAAGCGTTGTTGTTAGAATTGAATGTCTTTACTATTTAATACACATGCTGTTGAATATTTTGAAACTAATTTGACTGGGCACTGTTGCTGCCACAGCTTACCTGTATAGATTGCAGGAAATCTATTGTTAGAAAGTACAGGGATCGATTAATCCCAACACGGGCGAAGTGTGACTGGATTTCTCCATTATGACACCTATAAAAGGTCGATGGAGCTTCGCTATAAATGGGCGTGGCATAGCTATATATTGAACACACACCCAAACCCTCCTCCACCCCACCCCACCCCACCCCACCCCACCCCACCCACCCCTCAATTGGTGACGCACAAATGTGTGAGGGTTCATAGCCATATAGAATCACTAGAACCTATACTCACGCGCGCACCCTATGCACGCACCCACGTGCTAACAACATAATCTTATACATACCATATGGTTCAACTCTCACAGTAACTATCTCCTTTTCACCCTAAAAATAAGCAAGATATTTTACACAAGATGTTATGAATGAAGTTGAAAAGCCATTTCAAGTCTGTATGGCCATAGCTGCCTAGAATTAACCATTTACAATAAAGCCGGCCAAAAACGGCCTCTGCATGGTCTTAGTAATTGGCAAATTACAGAACAAGAGAAGACTATTTTTGAAAATTTATCACTGGAATGACTGGCTCGATAACCGAGAAATTTTCAAAAATAATATTTTCTCGGTCGTCAAATGGGCATAATTTATTTCGAGAAAATTTAAATTTTCCTGATGAAATCTAATATAAAGCTTAAATGGTTAAGTTTCAATGTTGTCTGACGCGCCAGGTTTCTGGAGTACATAAAACAAAACAAACAAGTGCGATCTGAGTTTACAAGCTCTCGATCACCCAGGTTTTTTTGTCACGTTGTAAAGGGTTTTTCATTTCCCCACATTTTTCGGGGTTTCCGGAACTGTCCTTCATTTTCTGGATCAACAAGAGAAGTTGGTGAATCCTAGTGTGCAGTCACACACTTTCTTGTTTTATGTATGATTACTGTATTCTGCGGCTGCAGTAGTATAAACACCATACAGCTGCAATCAATTCTTCTTCGCGTTTGGCCACTATGTCTTGTCCTCAGCCAAAATCGTTAACGTCCTCAGGTCCATTCTTTAGTCTTGTTGTCTTAAGGTGGCCACGCATCACACTTACCATAATTATGCAATGACGTCCTCTCCTGGCTTTATATTTTCTGGGATCTTTATAGCACATGGCCGAGAATGGACGACCTTTGCCGGTCGACACATCTTGTATAGCGCATCGTTGGAAATTACGTTGTCTGGTCATCGGTGTCCACCGTCAAGTGATGGTGCGAAGGTGTTTGCGGTGGCAGGAATCAAGTTTTCTAGTGTAGCCTTCGGAGCTGCACAGCTGTTACAGTTATACAGCATCAATGATACACTTGCCAACGTGACTTTAAACGTTGCGCAGACATCGTTGGAGAAACGTAGTCTTTTTGTCAAGGGCATCATTGATCCACGAATCCGTAGCTTCTAGAAGGACTGGAAAGCTATGTTCCCCGTGACGCAGCGTGCCGCACTGTCAGTAGTACAGCAGAGCAGTGAATCCGGGATTTTACTTTTCCTCCATGGTTCGCCGCCACCAAGTGGATCGTCGTTTTCTTTAGTTTCATGCTTTGTTGATATGTATGTGTGAGTGAATTCCGTTTTCGATTCGTTTATAAAGAGTTTCTCAATTTTTAGTTTAATAGGAGTAGTTCGTCAATGGGTTTATTTTCACCGTCTATGAAGTCCACATTGTCGGCATATTCCATCGTCAGTGGCATACCCGGTATCGACACTCGCGATTGGGTCTTGTGGAAGTTTCCGGCGCAGATTTCTATGCAGCAGCACGGTAGCAGGTGAAATGCACAGGGGGCAGCCCATCTCCATGTAGGGAGCCGATTGATGTCTCAAACTCTGGGGATTTCACTGTGTTGACTCGTACTCCCAGGTGTGTGTCTGCAAGTAGTAGTCACTCTAGACGCAGCTCATTTTCATTGCAACTGGCCTGTGTAGTACATCTAGGATCTTTGAGCGTATAATTATGTCGAAGGCTCGTGACATGTCAATGCCTATTTTGTGGAAATTCCAGTGTTTGGACATGACTACTGACTCAAACATAGCCATTGAGTCCATACAATGTCTGCGCAGCTGCGTCCACGTTTAAAGCAACGTTGGCATGATCCAGTGTGAAGTCACCGATCTTGTCTCGGATGCGGCAGAGTAACATTTTCTTGTATTGACTTTGAGCCAAATCAGACCTGTAGTGTCTGAGTTACCCATCGATCCAGAATTTGATCCAATAGGCATCCATAGTTTTAGTTGCGACCGACAACTAATATTTAAGTCGGTCAGTCATTTAGTGTATGCGACAGTTGGTCAGTAAGATGGTTGGTCGGTCGATCAGTCACTCGTGCATCACACCAGAATTTATAGTTGCGATTCACAACTAATATAAGTTGGTTGGTCGGCTGGTTGGACGGTCAGTCTGTATGTATGGGTCAGTCCATGTGCGCGCGCATGTGTGGGGATGGGGGACTGGTTGGTGGATCAGTGTGTGGTGAGTGGGTGGACGGATGGTAGGTAGGTGGGTGGGTTTTGCGTAGGTCGGTCGGTTGGTCACTTCCGCTGGTTGGTGGATCAGTGTGTGGGTTCGTGATGGGTGAGTGGGTGGATGGATGCGTGGGAGGGTGCGTGGGTGGGTGGATGGGGCTTAGGTAAGTCGGTCGCTCTGTCGCTTCCACCATTCTTCCCCTTCCCATCTCTTCCTTCCTATACCCTTCCTCTCTCGCAACGACACACCCTGGCGCCAGCCTTTCACCTCCCTCCCCTCACCCCCTCCACCACCTCTCATTTACTCCCTTCTCCTCTCTCCTCCTCTCTCTGTCAGAATTTTTAAAGGGCAGAGAACTCGTACTAAGAACTAACCTGAGCAATTTCCGCTTCTATCTTCCAGTTACCAAACATGATACGGTCAGCTAGCTGGTATTCACCCGAGAACACCGGAACCTCTGTAATACAAGAGCAATCAAAGGGAACACGAATTCCAATATTATACACCATTTCATCCCTGAACGCCCAGGATCTCAGTAACAGAGCAAGCATGAATACTCGCTTGACCGCTAGTTCGCGTGCTTCGACCCACCCACCCACCCACCCACCCATCCACCCATCCACCCACCCACCAGGCCACGCACATCAGGCCACGCATGATTACGCACGCACGCGCAGACGTGCGCAAACATGCACGCACGCACGCATGCACGCACGCACGTACGCACACACTCACAGGCACCAATCCACCCACACAGGCACCGACCCAGGCAACCACCCACGCACCCAGCCAGGAACCCATACACACACATCCACCCAGGCACCAACCCACCCACCCCAGCTGCCCACACACCCAGGCACACACCCACCCACCCACCCACCCAGGCACCCACCCATCCAGGCACCCACCCACCCACCCAAATGCGCACCCACACAAGCACCCACCCACACAGGCACCAACCAACCCACCCAGGCACCCACCCGCCCAGGCACCCACCCGCCCAGGCAACCACCCACACAAGCACCCACCCACACAGGCACCCACTCACACAGGCAACCATCCACACAGGCACCCACCAACTCACCCACCCACCCACTCACCCACCCACCCACCCACCCACCCACACACACACCCACCCACCCACCCACCCACCCACCCACTCACTCACTCACTCACTCACTCACCCAAGCATCCACCCACATAAGAACCCACCCACACAGGCACGCACCCACACAGGCACCCACCAACACAGGCGCAGACCACACAGGTAACCACCCACACAGGCAACCACCCACAGGCATCCTCCCAACCAGGCACCCACCCAACCCACCCACCCCAATTACTCACTCACTCGCACTCACACTCACACTTACACTCACACCCACTCACTCACTCACCCACCCACCCACCCACCCACCCACCCACTCCACTCCACTCCACTCCACTCCACTCACTCCACTCCACTCCACTCCACTCCACTCCACTCCACTCCACGCCACTCGACTCCACTCCACTCCACTCTACTCTACTCCACTCAACCCGCCCACCACCTCTCACACAGACTTATATTTATATATTACTAACTTGCTGATCATTGACAAGAAACTGACATAAAATATAGATTTGTTCATTACCTGCAGTCAGAGTGCTGGCATCCCAGCCTTTGACCTTATTCCCTGCTGGATCCTGAAACACAAACGAACAGAAGACAATTAGCTACTTTCGTCATACATGGCCGAGCTTATGACTCAGGAGGCCCTGTGCAATGCTTCTTAAATTCTTACCTGGGGCCCTCTGAACTGGCACTAGGATCACTAGAAAGCTCGGAGCCAGTTTCTACCGTAATGGCGATGAGGCACCTGAGGTCAGAGGGCTACGGGAGTTGGCCACATCAGTCTTATACAGTACAGCTCCGAGATAATTGGTAATATTTGAAACACAAACTAAAAAAGATACTGTTGAATATTTTGAACATTATTGCTGCATAAGGCAGCAATGTCTTTCAATCCAATTATGTTCAAAATATTCAATAGAAGACTTTTTTTTATATCGTGTTCAAAATTGTTTTCTTTTGGAAACATGTCGACTGATTTATGAGTTGTACTAAAGGCGTGTAACTTGAAGTTATGGGGTGGGGCGGGGTGTGGTGGATGGGTTGGGGATGGTAGCCGCGTAAATTTAGCCAAACACGGATGTTTGTCTCACCTTTGGGGGCCCGTGAAATTTGGGGGCCCTGTGCAAATTAACTTGCTGCACTGCCTTAAGTCATATTTATAGATGCCACGATGGCTTTCTTGTAAAAATTTTAGTGAGAAATTAAAAATGGAACGTGTATTAAATTATGAGGTCATCGTGCCAAAAACGATCAGCCAAAATGTCTTTTGAAATTTTCGAAAGAACGAAAATGTGGGCAGCCATATAGAAAAGGAACAAATTTTATTTTTACAAGATTCCCTATGATATGGTTCGCTCATAACCTTTGACCGCTGAGATACACGCATCTATCAACGCGATGATAGAGGGGTCTATTGTCAGCTATGCCCCTCCCATTTCTAGCTAAGCGCCTCCCACTGTGTAAGCGAAATTGAATCGATTTATGTACTTTGAAACCAATCTAAAAACAGAGGCGTGACTTCTTCGAGAATACATTTCTCGATCTCGTATCGAAGAATATCTCGCGAGATACGAATGACTTTGAAACCTGAATTCCAAAATTTCGAAGTAATTATGTAGGCAAGCTGTTCAATATTTTGAAACTAATTGGACTGGTAGCTCCTAGTCAAAATGAATTTCAAAATATTCAACAAAATGTTTATTGAATTCGAAATTCACCAAAGACTCAGTCATTCAAAAATCTTGATAATGGACACTAACGAGGTCGTGGCGGATTTACGATTTGCTAAGTCAGATAACAAGCAGTGACGTATTTGAATATGACGTCAGATACTTGAGTAACAGGTCGGATCTATCCATAGGACCTATAGGTAAGTTGTTAAATATTTTTTATTTTTTGTTTTAATTTTTAGCAACAGGAAGCGGTTTCTGACTTATGCATGTATGTATGTATGTATGTATGTATTTTTATTTTTATTGACGCACTGGCAACGTGCGGCTTCAATTTCTATGTGTTAACTTAGCCGACAGTCATGCACCAATTAGTTTAATTTGTTGATCACCATCTCCCGGTCGGGAATCGAACCGCCATTCTGCAACTCCGCATAGCATCAGCAACCAGACATCTTTCCACTGGACCACCGCGCCAAGACTAAAGTCAAGGTTTGGCCGACCAACTTTCACATGTCCGATATACTGACACTCTGACGATTCATATGGGACTATCTGTGGATGCACCTGCCATGATTCAATCCTAGGCTCTTTACGCCTATTGTACTCTGACTCCAGCAGGGCTCTGGCAGTATATGTATTTTTATTTTATTGACGCACTGGCAACGTGCGGCTTCAATTTCCAAATGCTAACCAACCGACAGTCATGCACCCATTAGTTTAATTTGTTGATCACCATCTCCTCGAATTAACCATTTACAATAACGCTGGCCAAAAACGGCCTCTGCAATGGTCTTAGTAATTGGCAAAATTACAGAACAAGAGAATATTTTTGAAAATTTACCACCGGAATGACCGGCTCGGTAACCGAGCTAGTCATTCCAGTGGAAAAATTTCAAAAGTACACTTCTTGGTCTGCAATTGGGCAATGGCTAAGCAAAAAGTAAAATTTTCTTGACCATTACACTTTTGATTAATGTCCATTTGAAGGATTAAAGCGATCTATTTTTTGTGTAAATTTTTGTTATAAATTTACAAAAGTACTTCGTTTTGGCTGCAAAACATCTAATTTCCTTGAGAAGCATTGGTAATTAAATGGTTAATTGAAATAAATAGTATTTTGAGCGCTTTAATGTGCTGTTGACACAAGAGGGGCTCATAATAACTGTGTTCTAAAACGATACTATCCCCTGATAACGCAGCTTACCGGGCTGGTATTGGCCTAATACTGGCCCAGGACCATGCGTTATCAGGGTTATTTATACATTTTTTCTTAATCCTGGTCGGTTTCCTCAACTATAACGCAGCTTACCGGACCGGTATTGGCGCAATACCAGCCCATGAATCTGCAATTTCAGGACGAGCTATTGATTTTCTCTTCATCCTGATCACTTACCATAATAGAAACATCGAACGTTTCCAGATTTGGCAGCAGATCAGGTGTCACCGACATAACTCGAAATTTGACTGAAAGGTAACAAAATATATGAGAATTTAAGTAAAATTATGAGCCCATGTGTGATAGATGTTCAGTATATGTGGACAATGGGGAGATCCCATCTGTCACTCAAGTAAATATGATAATCAATTGAGGACTCGAGTTTATCCATCAGACATATACGTCTTAATCAACTAGGTGGCGTGTATGATGACGCCATAATCAATGACAGCATGAATGGTGTCGCTAAGTTCGTGACGAACGCTCAATTGATGACAAACCAAGCGTTGTTGTATGACTTATATGTCATTACTATTTTATAAACATGTTATTGAATATTTTGAAAATAATTTGACTGGGTGCTGTTGCTGTCATAGGCAGCATCAAAGCCCAATCAAATTAGTTTCAACATATTCAACAGCGTACATGTATATTTTTCTGAAAATTCAGATTCAGATTCAGTGAGTAAAGGAATCGATCGATCCAATTTTGGGAAAAGTGTGGGTGGAACTTAGCTAGAGATGGGGTGGGGCGAGTGGGAGGAGTGGGGGGGGGGTTGACGGGTAGGTTGACGTCATAATCAAAATGCATAATTTATGAGCAGAAGATCATAATAGTAGTATGGACTTCTGGTATGACGTATCGTCATGAACATTGAAATGTTCATCGTACTAATATACATCCACTCACATATCTCCGCTGTTCGTGGCCGTAATGCAACCCTTCGATCTCTTGCTAAGTGATGTAACGTTGCACTGTGGGATGCCGTCTGCCAATCAGGTTTCATTTATGTCTTATCGATGCAATTTCATTGGCGGCGACCACAAGCTCATTAGTATTTATGACGTTTTGTTAACTTAGTGCAGATATCAAAGGCCTGCAAGCACAGAGGTGGGTTAGTGGGTGGGGCGGGGGAGGTGTGGTGTGGGTGGTGGAGGGCTGAGGGTTGGGGGGGGGGGGGCATTCGTATCTCATGAGATCTCTTTCGATACAAGATCAAGAAAAGTCAAAGAAGCCACACCCCTATTTTTAGGTTGGGGGGGGGGAGGTGAGGATCATGCAATCGGATGATATGAAATGTCCAACATGTGTATGAATTGTACGCCTTTACTATTTAATACCTTCTTTTGAATATTAGTAGTCTAGGGGGTCGCCAGATGCTATTGTTCTCCTGTCAAAAGTGATTGATGGGTACAGGTTACGAGGGCAAGTGCAATTGTTGGAGAACAGTAGCCGCCAGCCGATCCCCTCCAGTCATGAAAATGATTGATGTGTACACGAGGTCAATCGCAATTCATTATAAATGAGTGGGCGGATGCTATTGTCCATGCAGGTGGACGTTATTGTTCTAAATGAGCGGGTGGCTCCTATTGTTGATGCAGGTGTCCGCTCTAAATGTCTGGCTAGACGCTATTGTCGGTTATGATATATGCATAGATTAGTGTGTTTTTAAATAGGTGATGCCTGCATGTGTTTAATGTATTAATTAGGTGGGCAGCGGTGGCCCCCACTCCCCCCCCCACCCCTTCGTGGTTAAAAAGATATAACTCAGTCATTTAATTTTCAAAAAATCAGATGGCAGTCATTTAATTATTAAATTTTCAAAATTGTTATGGAAATGAGGTGGTGGGCACCATCATCATCGTTGATGAATAATCACGTCCCGTGTAGCGTTTAACATATTAATTAGGTCCCCCACCAGCCCCCTAGTGGTTGAAGGGTAGAATATTTTGAAACTAATCGGAATTGTGGCTTCCTATGTAGTCAAACAGCACTTTTTGAAGCGTTTATGCACATGAAGGCCCTGCATGAACAATAGCGCACAGTGGTCACTTATGAACAATAGCGCACAGATGTACATTTAGAACAATAGCGTCCAGTGGCCACCTGCATGAACAAAATGTGTTCCCATCATTTAATTTTCAAAAAATCAGAGCGTTACATGGGTAATAGGTAAACCTATCAATGTTGTAGAATATTATATAGATAATAATCATGTATCTATCTTATTTAAGGAGATTCTTTAAAGTGGCAGTCATTTAATTATTAAATTTTCAAAGATATGAACAAAATGTGTTCCCAGTAATTTAATTTATTTTTTTTAAAGCGTTACATGCGTAATAGGTAAACTTATTGATGTTTTATAATATTAAATAGATAACAATCATGTATCTATCATATTTAAGGAGATTTTTTAAAGTGGAAGTCATTTAATTATTAAATTTTCAAACAATGTTGTGCTATACAGGCGTCTACACATTTAAACATGCGGCAACATGTGTATGTACATGCCCAGACACACATGCATGCCAAAATGCATGCATACATGTGTGGCTGGCATGTGCATGTATTTGTCTGGACAGACATGCACACCAAAATGCATGCGTATATGTGCGGCCGCATGCGAGTGCATGTTGCAGACTTGCGGCCGGCCGCATGCCACTGCATATTGCAGATTTGCGGCCACATGCGGCTGCATGTTGTGGATTTGCGGGTGCATATTGTGGATTTGTGGCAAGCCTGAGATCGGGCCGAGGCGGCGTCTCCCAGTCATTTAATTTTCAAAAAAATCAGAGCGATACAGCGCTACATGGGCAATAAATAGGTAAAATAAGTAATGTTGTATGGGTAATATTATATAGATAATAATCATGTACCTATCGTATTTAAGGAGTGGTCATTAAAGTCGCAGTCATTTAATTATTAAATTTTCAAAAAATGTTGTGCAATTTTATACAGGTGGCTATACATTTATACATGCGGCAACATGTGTATGTACCCGGACACAGTAATTTTTTCCTAGTTTTACTAAAAAAATTTTGAAACGACGCTGCTGATCGCTGTTGAATGTTTTTACATAAAATATGTCTTTCATATCACAGACTATAAACTCTTTGATATAAATGGTATGCTTAAGCAAACGTGCAGTCTTTGCAACTGACCTTTAATCAGGCGAAGTTATTGTTGACGAATTGACTGTGAATAAATAAATAATTGCGCGTGTGTATAATCTGCGTGTGGCAAATAATACACCACTGTAGAGTGAGCACTCGCATTTAATCAATTACATTCCGCACCAGATTTGTCACGTCTGACAATCTGAATGCTGACTCCCTTAAGAGACAATTGAAAAAGGCACTCAAATAAACATGAAGTATTATGATATGCCATTCTTCACACACCACACTCTCACAAATTCCGACCACAATGTCTAGACAAATAGATAGCCATCAGAGTCAGTTATTCCAATGATGACTTTTCAAAAGTAGTCTTCTATAAGTCTGCAAATATGAATATGAAGAAATTTGATTGGGTTGGTGGGTGGGTGTTGGGGGTGGGGAGGGTTAATGCATGGTGCATGGCGTAGGCGATAGTGGTGCTGGTGGTGGTGCTTAGCGGTTGGTGGTGTATGTCGGTACTGCTGGTAGTGGTGGTAGTGGTTCTGGTGGTGGTGCTAGTGACAGTTGTGGTGAAGGTTGTGGGTGGTGGTGTTGATGCTGGTGGTGGTGATGGTGGTGTGTGTTGGTGGTGATGATGATGGTGATGGTGGTGGTGGTTGGTGTAGATGGTTGGTGGTGTGTGTTTGCTGGCACAATGTCTAGACAAATGGATAGCCATCAGAGCCAGTTATTCCATTGATAAGTTTAAAAAATAGTCTTTTCTTGGTCTTCAAATGGTCATTTGTTATGAGAAAATTGAAATTCTATAGAAGAAATTTGGGGGTTAAAGGGAAACGGTCAAGAAAATCTATAGCACCCATGTAATGGTGTAACATGAGGTTGTTGCTTAGGATAGGTTTAGTTGAATTATATAGTTAAAAAACATGGTTATAACATATCACTGTGTGTAGCCCAAAAGGATATATTTATTTTTGACTTGTAGTAAATGACCATCTATGGTTATGCTAATATGCCCATAATGGGGCTCTTAATTGTTGAAATGTAATGTCGTGAATGATAAGGCATACAGTTTCCAGCCAACTCCCCACAATGCACATACTACTGGTAACATATGAACACCATGTATTAAAAATGTGTTAATCTTTAGTGGTAAACAACAATAGCCAGTGAGCGGGTTCACAAGTTATTATTGATTTTTTTTAAACTTTACTCCCAGCGAGGACATTGTAATATCTTAGCAACTATCAATCTCACGTCATTTGTTCACCAGAATGTGTTTTTATGCATGCGAGTGCACTCAAATAATCAAGTGCTAACACATGTTCATAAGTATCAGCTGGATGCTATTGTTCATAAGTGGGTGCTGAACACTATTGTTCTAAATGACCGGCTGTGAATTATTGTTCATGCAGGTTACCAATGTGCTCTCATGCAGTATAATTAATGTATTTTATAGTCTGTGATATGAAATATGTATTTTGTGTAAAAACATTCAACAGTGATCAGCAGCGTGGTTTCCAAAAAAGGGTAATGAAATTAGGAAAACATTACTGTGTCGGGTACATACATATGTTGCCGCCTGTATAAATGTGTAGCCGCCTGTATAAAATTGCATAACATTTTTTGAAAATCTAATAATTACATGACTGCCACTTTAAAGAGCAATCCTTAAATACGATAGATACATGATTATTATCTATATAATATTATACATACAACATCGCTTAGTTTACCTATATATTACCCATGTAACGCTATACTTTGCTCTAACTTTTTTTTAAATTCAATGACTGGGAGACGCCACCCCGCCCCCATCTCAGGCTGGCTGCAAATCTGCAATATGCAGCCGCAAATCCGCAACATGCGACCACAAATCTGCAACATGTGGCTGCATGCGGCTACAAATCCACAACATGCGGCCACATGTGGCTGTAGATCCACAACATGCAGCCGCATGTGGTGTGCATGTGTGTCCGGACATATACATTCACATGTCAGCCGAAAATCCACAACATGCAGCCGCATTTGGCCACAACTGTATGCATGCATTTTGCCATGCATGTGTGTCCAGGCATGTACATACACATGTTGCTGCATGTATAAATGTGCAGCCGCCTGTATAGCACACCATTTTTTGAAAATTTAATAATTAAATGCCTGCCACTTTAAAGAATCTCCTTAAATACGATAGATACATGATCATTATCTATATAATATTATACAACATCGATAAGTTTACCTATATATTACCCGTGTAATGCTTGGGAACAGATTTTGTTCATATGTTTTGAAAATTTAATAATTAAATGACTGCCACTTTAAAGAATCTCCTTAAATACGATAGATACCTGATTATTATCTATATAATATTATACAACATCGATAAGTTTACCTATTACCCATGTAACACTCTGATTTTTTGAAAATTAAATGACTGGGAACACATTTTATTCATGCAGTTGTCTGCTGAACGCTATTGTTCTAAATTTGCATCTGTGCGCTAGTGTTCATAAGTGACCACTGTGCGCTATTGTTCATATGGGCGCCTTCATGCCCTAGGGGGGGGGGGTGGGGTCACCTAATTAATATGTTAAACACTACAAGGGATGTCATTATTCATCAATGATGACGATGGTGGCCACCAACTCATTTCCATAACAATCTTGAAAATTTAATAATTAAATGACTACCATCTGATTTTTACAAAATTAAATTGAATGAGTTATATCTTTTTAACCACGAAAGGGGGCCACCGCCGCCCACCTAATTAATACGGTAAACACATGTACGTGTCACCTATTTAAAAACACATTAATCTATGCATATATCATATCAGACAATAGCGTCTAGCCGGACATTTAGAGTGGACACCTGCATGAACTGCATGAACAATAGCAGCCACCTGCTCATATAGAACAATAGCATCCACCTGCATGAACAATAGCATCCACCCGCTCATTTAGAACGAATTGCACTTAACCTTGTGTACACGGCAATCATTTTCTTGTCTGGAGGGTACCAGCTGGATGCTATTGTTCTCCAACAATTGCACTTGACCTCGTGACCTATACCCATCAATCGTTTTTGACAGGAGAACAACAGCGTCTGGCGACCCCCTAGACTACAAATATTCTGAAACTAATCCGCACCAACCAGGCAAACTAGTTTCAAAATTCTCAACATCTTACATGTATACTTACCTTGAAATTGGGATTCTGGGAATTCCTTGTTCAAATTATATTAATCGATCCAAAAATGCGCAAAACGTGGGCAGAGCTTAGCTAGAAAAGGGCGGGGCATAATTAGAGATGGAGCTCTAGCTAACTAGATAATTATAGATGGCCAGCCATTATCCTAAAATATACTTTTTGTAGGCATTTTTGTTACAAGCAAACAACTATGCTAAATCAATTCTACATGGGAGTAACATTCGGCCCTAGGGTGTTAGCCTTTGAAATAATGTCATTTTAGGCCAATATAGGCCTATTTTACGAGCATTTCGAGCCAATTTGGCCAAAGAACTTTGCTCAGAAATTGGTCTACAGTACGTGGGAATTCAGGAAAACCCGGTTATAATATGATTTGGACTGTAATATGAGTATAATGACTCTTATAATATGAAAAAATACATTGAAATGTATAGTAATTTAATGAGATAATCAGCGGGTTTTTTCAATTTATGTTTTTTAGCTGCTGGCAAACTACTTTTGAGTTGAAATGGATCCTAAAGATATGCTATCCACATCCAAAAGAAGGAGTGACACAGAGCTTGAGCCTGTTACAGTTCTAAAACAGAAGAATGATCTGAATGATAGAACCGAACAATGTGTTAGTTATTCGTCATGCTTCATTTGTCAAATGGCATCTACCAAGACCTAAGGAATTAATCAGAAGCAGGATAACAGACACGTATTAATGTTGCTAATGAACGAAGTCTGTTGCAAGATGTGCAGGCTGGCGTCATTATAGAGTGAGTGAAAAATATCAGTGACAGTGACTTAGCAAATGTGAACCTCAAATGGCTCAAAGAATGCTACAGTAGTTTTATCCATGAGAATGTATTGAACAGACTAAGAACGACACAAAATCCAGACAAAGCGATAAATACCACTACAAAGTTGTAATGAACATTCATGAAATACAACTTCTGCATGTTCTGCCAAAGTGATTGCAATGAGAGCATGCGTAATGTTTCAACAATGTACCTGTCCAGAAAGATCATAGCTTTAGCTAAGTCTGGTGTGATCATGTGGGTAAGACTAGCAAATGTGGCTTACCTAGTGGCCGCTGAAGGGAAGTATCATTTGAAATGTTGAGTGCATTTTGAATGCCAAGTTAAAAAGAATGGACATTGATGAATGTGGAAGCGAACGGAAAGAGGACAACTATATGGATAGGTTATGTATTATCATACTTGAAGGGCTGAAATATGGCTATGTGTATGGCAATGGGTGATGTTTGGACCAGTACATAAACATGTGTTAAGAGGACAATGTCCAACATCCACAGAGCCATGTCTCAAGGAGAAACCCCTTCAATGATGACATACAGAGATGCGTTGAACTAAAAGCCAGCTTTGTTCACCAGCTGAATCAGAAGTTATCTCAATTAATATATCCCAGTGACAAGTCTCAATATGCCATCGCCAAAGGCTTTGCATTAGCTGTCCAAGAAAGTGAAAGCAACTCGCCACTGGATTCAACTGATGAATTTGTAGTTTTGCCTCACCAAAGAAACATACTACCAGAACTGTTGCATAGTGTTCTCCAAATAAAGATGGAGTTAGAGAATACTCATGGTCATTCAGCAGTCTGGGGAGGAATAGACATGGGACATATTGAAAACGTGATACTTGACTCACTTTACCTGTTTCTCCCAGTATTGTTCGGTTGTACTCTTACGTCTGTTATCAGTTTAGATAATGATGAAGATGAGGAGAGAAAGGGAAAACTTTGTAGTATTTCACAAGATGTTGCCTTTGGTGCGTCAAAGAGTAGAAAACTTACACCGAAAGCAAATAGGCATAGGGCTCACGCTACACCAGGCCACCAGCTCAGAAAGCCTTGTTGAACTATTTAATGCTGCAGTCTCGTACCTTGATCACGTATTACTATGCCTACTACTACTACTACTACTACTACTACTACTGCTGCTGCTGCTGCTGCTGCTGCTGCTGCTGCTGCTGCTACTACTACTACTACTACTACTATTATTATTACTACTACTACTACTACTACTACTACTACTGCTGCTGCTGCTGCTGCTGCTGCTACTACTACTACTACTACTATTATTACTACTACTACTACTACTACTACTATTATTATTACTACTACTACTACTGCTGCTACTACTACTACTACTACCACTGCTGCTACTTCTTCTTCTTCTTCTTCTTTTCGATCGCTGGCATCACACCTGGAGAGCCGTTCTCAAGATGAAATCTGTGGTTTTCTGCAGTTCTTCCACAGGCCCATACAGCTTTTCAAGAATAGAGGTTGACAAAGGCCAGATCTCTTCTCTCAGCAGCTGATACGTACTGCAACATTGAAGTATGTGCTCTGTGGTCTGTTCTGCTTCTCCACAAGGACAAGCGGGCGATGTCGTAAGGTGGAACCGCCTGTACATGTGTTGGTTTAGTCTGTTGTGTCCAGTTCTGAGACGAAAAATGGTCACTTGCTCTGGCCTCGAGAGATGATGGTAGGCATCTTCTGATTGAGGTGTTCTATAGAGGGACTTAATGATAGTCTTCATCTCTGTATGGGTAACCATGTTTTCTGTCTGATTCTCTTCTGCACCCACCTTTGCCATCTTGTCTGCTTCCTCATTTCCTTGGACTTCACAGTGTGAGGAGATCCACTGCAGTGCTATCCGAAAGCATTTGATGGTTTGTAGTGCTTCTTCAAGTTGTGGCAGCTTACCTTTGGTGATAGCCTCAAGGACGGAGCAGGCATCAGATAAAAAGACAATCTGTGCAATAGGGTCTGCTGTTCTGCTGATGGTATTAGCTGCATGAACCAGTGCTTCGACTTCAGCTCTGTAGTTTTTGCAGTGTTTGCCTGTCGGTATTGCAGCTGACTCATGTTGTCCGTTTGGATACTGTATGTGCAGTCCGGCACCTCCGCTCCTAATTGCATCTTTGGCTGATCCATCTGTGTAGATCCTTATCCATGTCTCCTGAGGGTACATTTCTTCCAGCATGGCTAGGGTCAGGGCCTTCTTGCTCATATCACTGTGTTCATTTTTGGTTGTGAGATGAGGTACTGTGGTGCGAATAGCTATGCTCTCTAGTTTGTTTTCCCAGGGTGGAGGATCAAGGGTGTGGTTTGGATCTTCTATTTGTGCTGGCAACATCTCTTGGTGTTTTCTTTGAAGTGCTTTTGTCTCTTTCACAAAACTTGATCTTTTAAGTCTTCCTGATGACAGCTGTGCTTGCCTGATCTTCATCGGGTGGTTATTGAACGATTTGAACTTTGCAGCTTGGATCAGTGCTTTGCATTCCCTTCCTTTGCTAAGTGGGGGAATGCCTGCTGTCTGCTCCATTTTTTCTATTGGTGTTGATCTCATTCCACCAGTGATGATGCGCAGTGCCTGGTTTTGTACTCTGTCGAGGTTCTGTTGATGAGATTTAGCTGTTGTCATCCATGAGCTGGATCCATACTCAAGGTGTGGTCGTACGGCACCTAGGTAGATGGTCTTGAGGATCCTTTCATTGGCACCCCACTTTGTTCCTGCCAGCTTCCTCATGATGTTTAGCTTTCTTCTGGCCTTTGCCTCTGCATTCTGGATGTGCTCCTTCCATGTTAATCTTCTGTCATATGTTACTCCCAGGTATGTCTGCTGGTCCTCGTATTCGAGTGTAGTACCGCCCAGTGTCAGATTGCCAACCTTGGTTTTGGTGGACAGTGTGAATAGCATGGCTGATGATTTTTCTTCTGCTGCTACTACTACTAGGATACCAATATTTATATAGATAAACATTCGCTACCACCATAAATATTACATTATATGTTACTCATCTGCTGTGTAAAACGGCCTGAGTGTGAATAGGAATCTGATTCTGAATCTGAATCTGATTCTTATACTATGTACCAGAAACGAAACTAGACTTTGAACCTATATGGAGATGAACACAGGTTCAGAACTTAATTCCCATGCACTCACCAACACCCTCTCCCCGTCAACGACGCCGTGCTACCATAGCACAATGTTTACAAACCATCATTGGACAACGCCAGACCAATTTAATGTTTGACAAAAATTCGGAAAAGATCGGAGATGACCAGAAAAATAATGCGCAATTTCAGCTCATAATTTCTAAGCTATTACAGTATTAATCCCTTCATCATGTTAATTGTCAAGATCGATCAAGAAAATACAAAGCGGTTTCTCATGTCCATTTGGATGTCAAGAGAACACTATTTTTAAAATTGTTACCCCTGGAATGGCTGGCTCGTTAACTAGTCAGCCATTCCAGTGGTAAATTTTCAAAAAGAGTCTTCTCTTGGCCAGCAAATGGACTTTTCTCATGACCATTACAAAGCCATTTTGAGAGACTTGACCATTAAATGCTTAACAAATCTTCAGAGAACAAAAAGAGTTACATAAAATTCCGAGGAATTACGAGTGATAAGGATTTGGCTCTAAAAATTAGCTAGCTTGAAAGAATGAATGCCTTTAAATTCCAGCATTATTATTTTTTCTAAACATGGAAAGATTAACTTGGAGTGTTTGTAAAACAAAAGAATAATTTGGTATGGCCTAACTATATAAGCTTTGACGTACTAGTGCTTCCTGGTTGATAAATTCCCTTGTCAGTCTGAATAAACACCATGGATGTCTTCGTTGACACTGTGAGCTGAAAAACGGTCAGGTCCGTAGCGTTGTGGAATATGTCAACGTCGCCTTGTCTGCCTGTCACCTCCAGAACGTAGCGCTTCCGCGTGTCGATACTATCTGGAATCTGCAAAAATGAATAATTCTTAACGGTGCATATTCACAGCAAAGTGACCGAAAATAAAATAGTTTAAATTGTATACTTTTAGAGGCTTAAACTGTTGGTCTATGTGTAATGTGCATATTCACACCAGAATGCTTGAAAATAAAATTGTTAAAATTATATACTTTTAACGGCTTAATTTGTGCGCTTAGATGTAATGAAACGAAATGAATCCTAATAATTGAAAATTTTGTAAGTTGCGAAATTGAAATAGAGGCACGAGTCGTTAATTAAAAGTCACAACTTAAAAGATTATATTAATTTATACGTAATGAAATCATCATATGGTAATATTTATTTCGTTTCATTACATCTAGACCGACTGGAAATTCATAGTTTACGCTGCATTTTTGGCAAATATAGATTTCCCAGCTAGCACATGACGTTGTTTCAACGTTGAATTCACGTTGAAATCACGTCATGACGTGATTTCAACGTGGATTCAACGTTGAAACAACGCCACGTGCCTGCTGGGTTAGGCCGTGTCCTCACTGGAAATTTTGCAGTGATTTCCGCATAAGTACTATATCTTCTGTTGAATACATTGCATATTTTAGATGTAATTTGATTATAAGCCATTGCTGCCTTGGCCACTCGCCCACGCAGATTAAGTCGAAAATATTCAACAGCACGTTTTATTTTGTTTTGGAAATAAGTTAAGTTATTTCTTCTCTATGATAAACCTTTTCATATGAAGAAGATGATGGGCAAGGTATCTTACTGTTTGAAAGAATCACTTTATTTTATCTCACCTGCAAAGTATAGAGTTCAAACGTTCCTGAAATACAGAAATTATGATCAAAAATTAAAACGCATCATCGTGTAGGGATCCGACCTGTCACTCACTAATCTGAGGGCATAATCAATTACGTCATTAGTTAGGTGTCTTCGCAATAATATTAACGTATGGCTTCGCTATGAAAATCGAAAAGTATATGTCACTAGAATACGAATTGTATGTCTTTAATAAATTTATAATCTAATATGCATTCAGTTGAACATTTTGAAACAGTCCCAGTCAAATTAGGATCGAAATAGTTAACAGCTTACCTGTATAGCTACCTTGAAAGCTCAGGTTCCAAACCATTCAACTCGATCACGACACCAGTAAAAAAAAAGTGGGCGAAGTTTAGCTAGAAATGGGCGGGGAATAGGTAGAAATTATGGGTGGTGGAACACTTTGAATTTTTTTTGGTGGGGTGGGGTGGGTGAGAGACAGACAAGTTAAGTAGACGTGGCCACCATAGGGCCTAATACATTTATCACACTTATTTCGAGGGACACGACCCCCCAGCCCGTGTCGTCCACCTACCTACCAGCACACACACACCCTCCCACCCGACTACCCCCATCTACCAAGCCTGTTCCACCGCCCCTAGACGTCTAGCTTGATTGACGGACGGGCAGATAGACAGAGATAGTGATAGATGAATTTACTGATAAATTTCCAGTGAACACGCTCACTTATAAGTTTCTTTGATAACTCGGGTTCACTGGGCCAGTACCGGGCCGAATTGGCCCAGTACTGGCCCAGTACCAGCACAATAACCTGCGTTATTAGCGTTCCATCAACAACGTTCAAGGGGCCCAAATAATAAAATCTAGATATGTCGTCAAGTTTACCAGCATTCTGAGATCTCGTCTCCTCCACAACAGTAGCATTCTTTTCCGTAATTTTCAGTTCAACGTCAACTGCTGCATTACTTCCACTGCCGAGGTAATGGAAAGAAACTTGGTAGTCCAGACCAGGGCGAATCTGGTTCGGCGCGATTAACATATATTCTTGCTCAGCCCTGCAAAATATGAATATTCAAGACATTTCTATTGAAGCGCTAAACTCAATATGGACAGGTATCCACCCACACGCAGAGCTGTGATGTCAAAGTAATATGTATTCCTTTATGCAGGTCGGATTACCCAGTAGGCTACTTAGGCTATAGCCTATGGCCTCGCGTTTTAATGGGGAGGGGGTGCGCTTTAAACCCCCAAAAATGTTGTGTTTTTGTATAGGCTAAGCACGTGTTCTAACTAAAGCCTTAACCAGCGTGGGGCAATACTGATGTATGGCGTCATTCCAGATTAACTCTCCAGCGAGAGCACTGCCTAAGTAACGCAACCTAAAGACAAACTGGGTATCATCTACACTATAGCAATACAGTCGTATTGATCAATGCCCATTTGCAGTTCAAGAGAAGAATTTTTTTTTTTAATTTACGACTGGAATGACTGGCTCGATTAGCGAGCCAGTCATTCCAGTCGTAAATTTTCAAAAAATATTCCTCTCTTGGCCTGCAAATGGACATTGGTTATGTAAAGACGTAAATGTTATTGTCCTTTTAATACCACTTTTATGGTCAAGCCGGCTAGAAAGAACTCTGCAGGTGGTGCTGCGGATTGTCCATTTGCAGGACGACAGAATGTTATTTGAGTACATTTCACTGGTAAATTTACAAAAATTCTCTTCTCTTGGCTTTCAAAAATTGTAATTCTCTTGAAAAATCTTGACCAATTAATAATTAATAATAAAATGCCAAATAGGCCTCAGATTGCATTTCACAGCATCTAGATTTCAAAATCTAACCTATGGCCTCGCACCAGCTTATGCCGATACTGCCTTTATGGGTGTGATCATGAACATTATTTTCACATGAGAAGCGATTTCGAACGCTGCTTTTTCCAGATGAAGTTCCAAATGGCATAAGGGCAAAAAAGACAATCGACGACACGGTGACATAAATAGATATATACTTCCTTTATTTGTACATTGCACCGCGTGTGTGCTTGATAGCTGCTTGAGGAAGCAAGAACAATAGACACATAGATATTAGGCTATTACATAGAGAGTTATTCCTACTTATTACCTAACCAATAACTCGATAGAAAAAGCCAAAGGACTTCTTTCAATATGCAACAGGCCAGTTCTTCAAAAAATTTAAAATAAGTAAATACCTTTTATATGCCAAGAAAAAATAAGTCAATAAGCCTGTTATCGAATACGTGTAGAATCGAGCAGAATCTTTGGGCTGAACTCGTTAATACTGTTGCATCTCTCTTCACTGATCTGAACATTGCTTGCCCTGCAGCACCTGAGTCCGCCGTACAATTCGTCCTGTGCCGAACTTCAACCTCTTCGCGAAGCTTTCGTTTTCCTTCGCCAAACTCTCACGCTACATCCAACGTCACCCACCTGCGTCGTTCAACAGACTCGGACCACTTCATACCGATGTTCTTCACTACAATCGTAATATCTTTTTGTCCTTTTCCATTGTAAAGTTTTTTTGTACCATTTGTAACTCGGTACATATTTTCACTTTCATGTGACAACAATTAAATAGGCCAGCTTAAAAGTCCTTTTTGTTTACCCTTGTATTATTCTTAGGTTACGCCGACGACTATTAGGCATATTTTTAAGGCCGGTTACTAAAGAACCATTGTCTCATTTTCCACGGCCTGTGCCGTTCTTCATCTAGAACTTATATATATATAACTATATCTTTGCCAACAATCGCTATATGTTGTACGCCGTCTAAAACAATACAGCAACAATAGTGCACTAACCTTTAACATTCTGAATATCAACACACTACACTAACAAACGCTTCTTGTACCTAATAAAGACACAAGTTCGGTATAATCTTGCATAGGTAGTAGCGTTAGAACTATGTCAATAAGCCGAACCGATTGCTGTATTTGGAATAAGCGGCAGTTTATTGTAAAGCTAGCTTCAGGTGCTACAAACTTCTAGTGGCTAAATACCTGCAAAAGAGCCCAAAAAGAAGGGCCGTTTAGCAAACGAGCCAAAAGTGCCACCATCAATCGTTCCACTTTGTGACTAACTTTGGCCCATCTTCGGCGATCTATATCGCCTTATATTTACTAAGTCCCGCCTTTGGTTCAGTTGCGCCATCACTGGAATCGCTGAGGTTTCTCAGTGGACCCAATCCTAACGAAAACACATCACACCTAACTCTGTATCCCACGATACCACTAGGATAGTAACTTTTTGCCAAAGTGGGATTTCGCTGTGAAATAACTCACTAATTATCGGCCTAGCAGTGAACCATGGGCAGCTTGTATTTAAACCTCACTTCAGGTCTAACCGCCCAGGAATCAGGTCTATACGGTTTCTTCGGCCAAGCCATACATAGTGTACGGTGCTTTTAAACGCTTTTATTTTGTCTTGTCCTTGTCTTGTCTTATTTCTAGTTACGTCAGACAGTCTGTTAGGAGTCGCTCTTCAGTTTCAGTACCAGTCGCCCTGATAACCATGTACGTGCAGTCTGTTTGTGGACCGGCTGACTGGTCGAGTCCTATGGGAGGCTAGAACAATTCCTGGGCAAGCAGACGCATGCTCAACAATGGAGACAAACTCTCAGTGCGCTGAAACCTGTTCTAAACAATAGGCTAGGGTGATGGGCCTCAGTGGCATTAATATCTGTGTTTAACAAAACATTAGATAGTTTCGTCTCGAAGGGCCGCTAACCACGGTGGCATCCACCTAGCTTAATTAGTTTGGAGATTTGGGGTTACTAGTATCTGCGGCGACTGACCAGGCATTTTCCGTAAACCAGCGTACACCACACGTATATAAGTCACGCAAGCACTTCCCAATATACTTTTAGTTTTACACAACATGCGGTTGGACGAATATATATATATATATATATATATATATATATATATATATATATATATATATATATATATATATATATATATATATATATATATATATATATATATATATATATATATATATATATATATATATATATATATATATATATATATATATATATATATATATATATATATATATATATACATATATATATACACATATATATATATACATATATATATATATATATATATATATATATATATATATATATATATATATATATATATATATATATATATATATATATATATATATATATATATATATATATATATATATATATATATATATATATATATATATATATATATATATATATATATATATGCCTCGGGGAAAGTCTTCTTAGTAAAAGAAGAGTTATTTTTGTATTATATATCGTTTAAATAGCTTATATTAAGCATAGATGTCCTTGGTAACCTTCCGTCTCTATTGTTCCATTAGGTTTTATAGGATAGGTAAGCATAGGAGAGATATTCATTGGCTAGAATTTAAACCTACAAGTCAACTATCGGATTAAACCGACATAAACCAGCCTTCGGCAGCTTATAAGATTGGGTCGAACTACGTCACTTCTCTTACAACTTAAACCAGTGACATCATGTATTTGTGGCACACGGGGCTCACGAATAGCATGGATGAGGCTGTGCTAGTAAACTATGATGCATGCAGAAATGCCTGCACGATCTCACTGGAACGTGATCGCTCTATCGATATAAGAGACCAGCGTTTGTACTCATCGGAGTGTCCGACTCCCACCTCCGCTGAACTCGATACCCCAAGAACTAATTAGCAACTACGTCAGGATGATTTCGTATCTCGTGTATGGAACTGAATGTCTATACAAGGAACAGCTCTGGCACACCGATACGACACCGCTCCACAATGAGAAGATTACGAATCTCCACATCGGCACCCAGATTCGCAACCACTAAAGTCACCATGCTCCGCAAATAGGTTTTGAAAACTCTCGGATCACCAGGTTATGCAGAGTTCCACAACTACTCGGTTACTCAGATCACCGACGACTAAGGTCACAGAGCCCCGCAATCACCATGTCACCAAGATCCACATAGACCATCCATGATAACGTAAGTTCCTGGACAAGCACTGGCCCAATACCGGTCCATGATGTCACTAAGCTCCACATCTACTAATAAGGGCACGCATATCCACAACCACTGATGCTACTACCGTTCTCCATAACCATCAGACTCTGAAACTCTACATTCACTGGTCATGTAATATAGAGCTCCACAGCCACCATGCTGCCACTATAGGCTCCACAAACACCATACCACGATAATCTCCACAACCACAATACCACTATAATCTCCACAACCACAATCCCACTATAATCTCCACAGCCATCATGCCACTATGAGTTCCACAACCACCATGCCACTATAAGCTCCATAACCACCAGACCAATTAAACTCCACAACCACCATGCCACTATACGATCCATAACCACCAGACCACTATAAGCTTCACAACCACCATACCACTATACGCTCCATAACCACCATACCAGTATAAGCGCCACAACCACCATACTAACATAAGCTCCACAATTGTTATGCAGCTATATGCTCAACAACCACCATCCCACTATAAACTCCATAGCCATAATCCCACTATAAGCTCCACAACAACCATCCCACTATAAACTCCATAATAACCATCCCACTATAAGCTCAACAACCACGATCTCACTATAAGCTCCACAACAACCATACCACCATAAGCTCCATAACAACCATCCCACTATAAGCTAACAACCATCCCACTATAAGCTCCATAACAACCAACGCACTATAAGCTCCATAACAACCATCCCACTATAAGCTACATAACAACCAACGCACTATAAGCTCCATAACAACCATCCCACTATAAACTCCGTAACAACCATACCACTATAAACTCCACAACCACCATACCGGTGTACGCTCCACAACCACCATACCGGTGTACGCACCACAACCACCATACCGGTGTACGCTCCATAACCACCATACCACTATAAGCTCCACAATCACCATTCTCACCAGCTCACTATAAGCTCCACAATCACCATTCTCACCAGCTCACTATAAGCTCCACAATCACCATTCTCACCAGCTCACTATAAGCTCCACAATCACCATTCTCACCAGCTCACTATAAGCTCCACAATCACCATTCTCACCAGCTCACTATAAGCTCCACAATCACCATTCTCACCAGCTCACTATAAGCTCCACAATCACCATTCTCACCAGCTCACTATAAGCTCCACAATCACCATTCTCACCAGCTCACTATAAGCTCCACAATCACCATTTTCACCAGCTCACTATAAGCTCCACAATCACCATTCTCACCAGCTCACTATAAGCACCACAATCACCATCCCACTATAAGCTCCCTAACCACCATAGCACTATAGGCTTCACAACCCCCATACCAGTATACGCTCCACAACCACAATACCAGCATATGCTCCACAACTACCATCCCACTATAAGCTCCACAACAACCATCCTACTATAGGCTCCACAATCACCATCCAACTATAGGCTCCACAACCACCATGTCACTATAGGCTCCATAACCATCATAGCACTATAAGCACAACAACCACATTACCAGTATAAGTTCCACAACCATCATTGCAGTATAAGCTCCACAACCACCATACACTTATAAGATTCATAACCACCATCCCACTATAAGCTCCACAACCACCATCCCACTATAAGCTCCACAACTACCTTGCCACTATAAGCTCCACAGCCACCCTGCCACTATAACCTCTATTACCACCATAACAGCATACGTTCCACAACCACAATACCAGTATAAGCTACACAACCATCAAAGCCGTATAATGTCCATAACCACCATGCCACTATAAGCTCCACAACACAATCCCACTATAAGCTCCACAGCACCAACCCACTATAAGCTCCACAACAACCATCTCACTGTAACCTCCACAACAACAACAACAACCATCCCACTATAAGCTCAACAACCACTACAACCTCCACAACCACCAGGGCATAGATCATAATTTTTAACAAAATTCGGACAGGTTACATCACGATACACCGCATGTAGCTCCATGAAAAACAGGAATCTTGCATACGTGCGTACGTGCGTGCGTGCGTGCGTGTGTGGGTACGTGCGTGCGTGCGTGCAATACTTCATCTTCGTAAATGAATATTTAACTTTTATTATATTATTAGGCCTATTTCCTCTATGACAGTTATTAATTTGAGATATGATATAGCTATAAGAATACGTAAGGGGATCGCCTAAATGCTTAGAAATGAGAAAAAGGGATTCCGTTGTTCAAATATTTGTGCAAAAGTAAAACATGAATACAAGACGTAATACGATCGCATGACATACATAGGAAGGGTCTTTTAAATAAGCAAATCGTCCGCATATCTGTCATCTCACGCAGTAAAATCTGTACATAAGGACATTTGCCTTTTGGACCACAAGACAGGAATAGTCGTAAGACGGCCGTCGTACGAGATGCCGTTGTGGCCACAAGATGGTCGTACGACCACCCGTCTTAAAGAATCGCCATCTCGTGACACCAAAAGCAAGTTGTCGTTATTGACATGTTAGGCTGTCGTTCTCTGGTGATTAAAATAATGTGTCGTCTTTCAAATGCATTTGTTAATAATCCAGAAATCAACAAGTACCGGTATTTCGATAGCTAGTGAAAATGTGTATCTTTGTTATTGAGACACGCGCACTTTAATCTGTCCCCACAGTTAGGTGACGCTCTAGACACGGTCGATTGCTCCTGACTACAGGCATTAAAGTATCCATAGTCCAACGTTATAAATAATACCATTACATTAGGTTATAAGGAATGGTCTTATTTCATATGTTTAGACTCATTATTTGCATAATTTTAGCCTCTAAAATACCCAAATTTTAACAATGGTATTTTCAAGAAATCTGGTGTGAATTTGATCGCGACGGGAGGAAACAAAACGATGTAGGCGATGGATAAATCCCGTTTTAGTCCATCTTTAGCTACGCCCCACCCACACTTCACCCGTGTTGGGATCGATCGATCCCTAATCTCACTGATTATCAATTCCCAGAAAAATATACAAGTAAGCTGTTGAATATTTTGAAACCAATTTGACTGTGTGCTGTACGGCAGCAACAGCGCGCAGTCAAATTAGTTATTCAACAGCATGTGTATTAAATAGTAAAGACATACAACTCGCACAACAACGCTTATGGCCCAGTATTTGCCCAGTCATGGCCCAGTAACCTGCGTTATCATGGGAAAGTCGTGTCGTTGCTTGACTTAAAGTACTCACGAAGTAAACAACGCTGTCGTGGTCAGTAAGACCAGCACCACCGCGCTGAGCGGCAACATCGCGGTATGTGAAATGCTCCAATGCAGTCTTTAAACAAAAATAAGCTGAAAATTAAGAAAATCACATTTTAGAAATTAGAATGCATAATAATAATAATAATAATAATAATAATAATAATAATAATAATAATAATAATAATAATAATAATAATAATATATTCTATTTAATTTTATGTGTTGAAAATAGAGGTTATCATGACAACGCAGGTTACTGGGCCTGGATGAATATCAGACCCCGTAACCTGCGTCATCAGGGTGGTGAAGATGATAGATGTACCACATGGAGGCTTTATTTCACCAACACCGTTTCTTGTACGCAACAATGACACCAGTGTAAACAGGGCCGAACTTAAGGCAGTGAAACAAATGTATTCGCACAGGGTCACCAAATTTCCAGACAGCGACACGGCAATTATCTTTGTCTTAAATGTTGGAGCCCTTGCATAATTTCAAGTTACACCCATAATTTCTACACAACTCATAAATCAGCAAACACGTTTTCAAGAGAAATCAATTTTCAACATTGTATAAAAATGTTCTGTTGAATATTTTGAACATAACTGGATTGGAAGGCATTGCTGCCTTAGGCATCAATGTCTTCTAATCTAATTATGTTCAAAATATTCAATAGCATCTTTTTTATTTTGTCTCTGAAATATAATGAGATAATCCTAAAGCAGACGCGTATGGATACCGCAACGCCTTTCACCGCGTTTGCCACTCCCACTTGAACAACAGCCTCGAAGCAAATAAGAACGGAGTTTATCAAATAAAAGTGTGTGATAGGCCCAATGCTCTTATTCTCGACGCTATGTATGGTGCACCAGTTACAGCTATGGAGAAAACGAGTGACCTTGAGCGTATAGAAGCCAGATGAGAGTCCAAGATTAAAGCGAAGAAGTTGACATAGCGACCAAGCTAAAGGTCAGCGTCAACGTTAGATTGAAGTCAGTCTAATCGACCGCTCCAGTCTTAGCTATGCCCCGTCCATCTCGAGCAAATCTCCACCCACATCTCGCTCGTGTTGGGATCGAGCGATCCCTGATCTCCCTGACTATAAATTTCCAGAAAACTATTACATGTAATCTGTTGAATATTTTGAAACTAATTTGAATGAGTGCAGTTGAAGCCCAGCAACCTGATCTCCCTGACTATAAATTTCTAGAAAACTATTACATGTAATCTGTTGAATATTTTGAAACTAATTTGAATGAGTGAAGTTGAAGCCCAGCAACCGCCCCCACTCAAATTAGTTTCAAGATATTCAATAGCATGTTTATTAAATAATAAAGACATACAATTTGTACAACAATGCTTAGTCCGTCACTGATTACGCGTTGGTGACTTATCTACGTCATTCATGACGTCATCTATTATGACGTCATCATACACGTCACGTACTTGATTATGACGTCATGTTATGTATGGATAAACTGGAAAGTTTCATTAATCGCATTGCTAAAGACGAATAAATTACATATGCGGTCATTCTGAAAGCAGACATCATGCATATCCAGATCTGTCCGACTGTCTGCGTTCACAGACAGCTTCCATCCACAAGTGTAGATATTCCATGACTTCCGACAAACCGGATAACCCACCAACACCCCCCCCCCCACCCCCACCCCCACCCCACCCCCAATACAGCCTTGCGTTCAAAATCGGCAAATGTTTCAAAACGTTTTGCTAAATATGGAAACTATTGACAAGCTGCTGTTTTCCGATTAATTACGTCATATAGGGGCCTATTATACAAACCGAAAACTTGCCTATTTTGCAAGTTCATAGCGCTCTGGAACGTTCTCCCTTCTGAACGCATGGCCGCAAACGTTCTTATCTCGCAAATGATTCAAGATCAGAAACCAGCTAACACTTGGACTTAGGCTAAGTGCATTTGCACACGGCCTCCGAATTTTCAGTGGCCCCAAAAGTGACTCAAAAAAAGTTTTTAAGATTAATTTTATGGGTCCTTGCATAACATCAAACTACATGACGCCACACCTATAGTACAGCTCATAAATAAGTCAACATACTCCCAAAAAACCACCAATTCTGAACACGATGTAAAAAATGTCCTGTTGAATATTTTGAATATAATTGGATTAGAAGGCAGCAATGTCTTCTAATCCAATTATGTTCAAAATATTCAACAGTATCTTTTTATTTTGTGTTTGAAACACGTTAAGCTATTTGTAGGCTGTACTGTATAAAACTGATGTGGCCAAATCGTGCAGCCCTCTGATCTAAGTATCCCACAGCAGCCTAGATTTATCGCGATCCCAGCGCCCCGGTAAGACATTCAGAAACTTTGCTCAGGTTCCCCCGAGTCCTAGTTCGGCCCTGGCTACATCGGATATCCCGATGGGTCATACAACTCCATTTCAGTTGGCGAGCCGAGCTACCCCTGAGAAGGCAGCTTACTGTCAGGCAAATAGGTTTCAAAATATTAAACCGAATAAAAGGGCAAATAGTTACCTCTCATGGATGTAGAGAGGTAACTAAAGCCGTGTTCCCACTAGAGAGTTAATCAGGAATAACGCCATACTGAAGTTATTCCTGATTAAGTCTCTGGTGAGAACACGGCCTGAGTTTCCTTACTATCAATCATTCTGGAATCGAGACTAACATTTTTGGAAATATTAAAACAGAATGTTTATTATTAAAATGCAACTTAATTAACCCTTTACTGACTAAATTTGTTCAAAATATGTGCATGCTGAATGGCCATTTGCAGGCCAATAGAAGACTGTTTCTGAAATTTTACCACTGGAATGACTGGCTCGGTTATCGAGCCACTCATTCCAGTGGTAAAATTTCAAAAATATTTTTCTCTTGGTCTGCAAACGGGCATTCCCAAAGACAACTAGAGGCCTGTCTTGGCCGGCTTCGTCTTGAAATGGTTAAATACATATGCTAAATCTTCATACACGTTCGTGACGAACTGTTATCACCTACATGATGGACATACGCCATTTTAATGGAGGAATCAAGTTTATCCATCAATCATATAACGTCATAGTCAACTATGTGACGTGTAGGCTTACATCATAAGCAATTATGTCATTAATGACGTAGCTAAGTTCGTCACGAACGCTTAACTGATGACGGACTAAACGTTGCTGTACGAATTGTATGTCTTTATTACTTAATAAACATGCTGTTGGATATTTTGAAACCAATTTGCGTGGGTGCTGTTGCTGCCATAGACAGACTTTAATCTCTCAGGCCGTTTTTTAACAGCATATGCGGTATACACTTTTTATAAACATTTTGGCGGTAGAGACAATACATAATTATTGTTAAAGGATAATTCCAGTTTTAGTTATTCCCCGCCTATCTCTAGCTAAGCTCCACCCAAACGTCGCTTGTGTTGGGATCGATCGATCTCTCAACTCGATGACTATCAATTTCTAGAAAACTATACAGGTAAGCTGTTGAATATTTTGAAACTAATTTGACGAGGTGCTGTTGCTGCCAGAAGCAGCAACAGCACCCAGTCTAATTAGTTCCAAAATGTTCAACAGATTGTTTATTAACTTGTAAAGACATTCAATTCGTACAACCTGGCGGACTATTAAGCGTTTAAAACGGAGTAAATTGAGTCATTTACGTCCTACACGTCACGTAGTTGATCATGACGTCATATGATGGGTGGATAAACTGGAAATGTCCATAATTCCTGTGCTTTAAAAGAGATATATAGTTAAGTTATTCATTTGAGTCTTATAAATACGCAGGTCAAGTCATCCAGTAATATTTCGTTATGTTAGTTCTTCTTTGAAGACCTAAAAATGTGTGTAGTCTCATAACCCCTATAAAACCTACCTGGTAGAAGAAACGTCTGTTACCAAACAAGTCACCCTCGAGAATGAGATGTTCCCTCTCAATACAAAAGATAGGCGCACAAGCCAGATATGCCGTTATGTTGACATTAAATATTTAAACTCCATCACTATACCAATATAAACTTAAACAAAACACATAAATAGCTAACTGCGACGATATTAGAATAAACATGTACATCAGGAAAAATGTGAAATATCACTAGAATTATTAATTTTACTTAGATAACCATCTTCTTAAAGGATCACTAACCTCATCTCGTGATATGTATACAGATGATCTAATAGGCCACTCATAAACTATATTTGGGCGTTTAAGCTTTTTATTATCCGGTCAAAGACAAATATTCAGGTTTTAGTAGCTAAACGTTGGTTGATATCCGCAGCTTATGATGGCCGTCATGATTTACTTTTCAACCAATCAGAAAAAGCGTAGCGTGTCTGCCTCGGTATATGCGTTCAGTCATAGAGGTGTCAACTATAGTGTGACAATGCGGCATAAAAGCAAACCTACAGTTAAGGCAGCAACACCTTCCAGTCAAACTAGTTTCAAAATATTCAACAATATGATTATTATATAATACAGTATGTAGTGAGTTGGCACAAACATGGCATCACACGCTATCGCTCGAGGAGACAAAATGGTGGCGGTCACTTTTCAACAATTACCCTATATTACAAAGCAGATAATTGTGATATAGATAAAGGAATGCGACAGGACATGCATGATATGAAATCCATAAAACACAATCTATCGGTGCAATATAACATTTGAGATGAGAGTAGCATCCCTTTAAAGGCGCATATTCACAGCGAAATGCTTGATAATTTAATTGTTAAATTTGCATACTTTTAAGAGGTGTAAATTATATGCCTAGATGTAAAGAAAGGGGAAATAAATCTTAAAATATGATGATTTCATTCATTACTACGCAAGTTCCTAATCCCGCTTAACAACTAAAGAAATTATATTAATTTATGCGAAATAAAATCATCAAATGCTAAGATTTATTTCGTTTCATAACGTCCAAGCACACAATTTAAACCTCAAAGATTACAAATTTGAAAATTTTATTTTCAAGCATTTGGTGTGAATTTGCACCTTTAAATGACCACACCGCTCGTACGAACCACTGGATACAAGGAAGCACGTTCTATAGCAATATAGACGGTAACGCCACACCTCAGTTTCAATTCAGTTTTCTTTATTTCACTCAGGCCGTTATTAAACGGAATATGAGGGTACATAAATCGATAAACATGTGACGGTAGAGATCTGTATACATGAGAGTACTGCAATTATTATTATTATTATTATTATTATTATTATTATTATTATTATTATTATTATTATTATTATTATTATTAGTATTATTATTTTTTTGTTACGATGATGATGATGATGATGATGATAATGTTGATGCCGCCGCTTAAGGAGTAGCAGGAGCAATAGCAGCAGCAGTAGCAATAGCAATAGCAGCAGCAGTAGCTGTAGCAGTAGCAGTTGTTGTTGTTGGGTTTTTTTGTTGTTGTCGTTGATAACAAATTTATTGTTGTTGTTGTTCTTGTTGATGATGATGATGTTGTTGTTGTTGTTGTTGTTGTTGTTGTTGCTGTTGTTGTTGTTCTGTTGCGTTTTGTTTTGAAAATCGTAAGTATTTACACATCCTGCTTAGTATCGGTCTATTACATATTGCGAATAGACCTTTGGGTTTTTTCAAATGTATTCCCCCTTATATAATAATGAGGTATATATCGCCTAGAGCAGCGCCTCAGCCCCTAAAATCCTACTCATATTAATTTACCCTTTATTGGTCAAGAAATTATACGTTTTGCAGATCAAGAGATAACAATTTTTGTAAATTTACCACTGAAAGAATTATTTAGAAAAATAGATTTCTGTTGTCCTGCAAATGAACGTTTCTCAAAACCAGAGTCGTTTTGGCGGACTTGATCGTAAATGGATTAATGGTCAAGACACAGACATTTTAGTTAAGCCCGTGTATATTCGCAGGACAATAGAAGACTATTTTTTTTAAAAGTTACCACTGGAATGACTGGCTCGATTATCGAGCTAGTCATTCCAGTGGTAAATTTTCAAAAATTGTTTTCTCTTGGCCTGAAAATTGATATTGTTCAAAACCACTGGAGACGCCGTTTTTTGGGCGGATTTACTATTAAAGGGTTAAGTTGACATAAGTATGGATAAGCAACGACACATTTGTGTTTTGAATTTTTTTAAATACGTTTTTAGACAATAAAATTAGGCAAACAGAAAGTTTATTAGACAAAATTCGCGTATTTTCATGAGTTTTTATTGAAATGGCACTACATTGTAGTAGTAGTAGTAGTAGTAGTAGTAGTAGTAGTAGTAGTAGTAGTTGTAGTAGTAGTAGTAGTAGTAGTAGTAGTAGTAGTAGTAGTAGTAGTAGTAGTAGTAGTTGTAGTAGTAGTAGTAGTAGTAGTAGTAGTAGTAGTAGTAGTAGTAGTAGTAGTAGTTGTAGTTGTAGTAGTAGTAGTAGTAGTAGTAGTTGTAGTAGTAGTAGTAGTAGTTGTAGTAGTAGTAGTAGTAGTAGTAGTAGTAGTAGTAGTAGTAGTAGTAGTAGTAGTAGTAGTAGTAGTAGTAGTAGTAGTAGTAGTAGTAGTTGTAGTAGTATCTTGTCATTGGAGAGCGTGCTTTCTCAATAGCTGGACCAAAACTTTGGAACGACCTTCCATCCAACATTCAAAACAGCAACAATGTTGAGGCTTTCAAAACTCTTCTAAAAACCCATTTGTTCCAAAAAGCATATTTCACTATTTTAAATTAGCTTTAACTTTTGTAAAGCGCCTTTGGGCAGTTAATTCTGGAATTGGCGCTATATAAATGCATACATACATAAACTAACGGGTGCAGCACTGTCGGCTAAGTTAGCACATGGAAATTGAAGCCGCACGTTGCCAGTGCGTCAATAAAATAAAAATACATATACTGCCAGAGCCGTGCTGGAGTCAGAGTACAATAGGCGTAAAAGCCTAGGATTGATTGTGACAGATGCATCCACAGATAGTCCCATATGAATCGTCAGTGTGTCAGTATATCGGACATGTGAAAGCTGGTCGGCCAATCCTTGACTTTTAGTCTTGGTGCGGTGGTCCAGTGGAAAGATGCCTGGTTGCTGATGCTATGCGGAGTTGCAGGATGGCGGTTCGATCCCCCGACCGGGAGATGGTGATCAACAAATTAAACTAACGGGTGCAGCACTGTCGGCTAAGTTAGCACATGGAAATTGAAGCCGCACGTTGCCAGTGCGTCAATAAAATAAAAATACATAGTAGTAGTAGTGGTGGTAGTAGCGGTAGCAGCGGGAGCAGTAGCAATTGTTATGGCAGCAGTAGTAGTAGCGGCTGAAGTAGCAGCAGTAGTTAAAATCAAGATCTGTTCATTTTATGCTAACTATGGGAAGCCTGCGGATGTAAATAACTAGGCAATTTGTTATGACAGCGGAGAAAATATGCTGTTAATTATATAATGCGCTATGAACATAAGCGTGTACCTATTTGTTGTCTACCGCAAACACAGACGTAGGCCTAAGTGTCCGTGGCTGGTATTGTCGACTTAATGCCGGTATACGGAGGCCTAAGCTATGTAGTAAATCTTTAATGTCAACTTTCTAAATCCATCTGCTAGGCGTTATTTAACAAATAGATGATTTTATAAATAAAATATTCAAAATTAATCTACAAAATGTCGTTAACGACAAGCGGTCTATTAATGGATTTACGCCAGATGGATATTCTTTATGATGTGCGGTTGTGGTATGAGAAGGTGTGTGTGTAGGGGTGGGTGTGTGGGTGTGGAGTGGTGTTGGACTCTTGCCCAAACTAGACCACGCTCTGTAAGTTATAGATATCTACCAGGCACATAGCCTCAATACAATACATTAACTACTCCCCCATTGAACTGACATTATCTTGTGTCAATGTTACCTTAGCTGTGCCGTGGATAAAATGTCGAAAATTTCAAATCTAATTTGACTGGAAGCTGTTGCTGCCCTAGGCAGCAACAGCTGCCAATTAAATTTGTGTAATATATTCAACATAATTACTTAGTTATTTGTCTTAAGGATGTGATTTTTTTTCTGGTTTGCGTGTCAGACAGAGTCGATGGAGCGAGGAGGAGATAGGCACGTAAACGGGAGTAGTAGTGGTAGTACCTGGTACGCCGACCCGAGGACAAAAGAAATATATATTTATTTATATACTTTTTGGGGGAATAGTATATCTATTTACATGGACCAGAATATCACCCTTTCCTAGTTTGCCGGGTAGTTAAATATATTAATATTAGGACTACAGAACGCTAATCCACTCCTAAAACTATCTGCCACTTGCGAAAATCTATCAATATAATGTATCCTTCCTCCTCAGCGCGGTCACATGATCTATGTTATTACTAAGTTGGTTCATATAATAAATTCTGCATACTATCAGCATCACCGTGTCTGCCACGTGCGTGTCTGTGCGCGTGAGTGTGGTTGAGTGGATGTGTGTATAAATTATTGCAAGAGCCATAGTATACTTAAACTTATGTATTAATTGAATTTTATATACGGTATCCGTCATGTATATATTGTGTTCAATGTGCACTCAAGGGCCGATGGCCTATTGTGGAAATAAATATCTATCTATCTATAATACCTGTTTAATTCATGACCCTCCTCCACCCTACCCCCCCCCCCTCCACCACCCTACCCCCACCCCAAGCCCATGTAGGCTATTGTTGCTTGCGCAATGGATGAATTTTATCATTACTCACTGGAAATATTAGGCAATTACAATATCCCTCACAGAGGATGAATTTCACCATGCTGTGTGGTTTCATTGGGATGTCACACAGATTGCCTATACAATGGTGTCTAAGCAGCGTCGCTTCGATGATTCAATCGCCTAGAAATTAGTAAATAAATCATTGTAAGAATGGAGAAATCCAGTTTATCCATCAATCATAATCTACTACGTGACGTTTAAGCTGACGTCTATGGAAGGCCATCACCGCCAAAAATACAAAACGCAAATGGAACAGGCTAATTCCAAATGGACCAGAAAGAAATACCAAACAATCCAGGCAATGCCGTCAAACAGAATTGACTAATGCCAAACAGAACAGACTAATGTGTCAAACAGAACAGGCTATTGTCAAACAGAACAGACTATTGTTAAACAGAACAGGCTATTATCAAACAGAACAGACTTATGTGTCAAACAGAAGAGACTAGTATCAAACAGAACAGGTTATTGGCAAACAGAATAGATTATTGTCAAACAGAACAGACAACTACGACCAACAGAACAGACAACTTCGACCAACAGAACAGGCATCAATGACAAACAGAGCAGACAACTACGATAAAAGAACAGACATCAATGATGAACAGAACAGACAACTACGACAAACAGCACGGACAACAATGACAAACCGAACGGACAACAATGACAAACAGAACAGACATCAATGGCAAACAGAACAGACATCAATGACAAACAAAACAGACAACTACGCCAAATGAAATAGGCTAAAGCCGAATAAGCTATTTAGTCAAACAAACAGAGGGCGCCACACTCGTCTCTATCCAAGAGAAAATAACTCTTCAGTCTCACTTGGTACCCGATAGAAGTATTGACTAGAGAAAGCGCGCTCTCTACTCCACTATTTCTCTCGAAGTCTAGCGCTCAGCCAGGCAGGTTTTGCTGTTAGTATGGAAAAAGAGCGACTAGCGGCTTGCGTAAGAACTACTCAAGATTTTAAAAGAAAATTTGGAACATATGTGGAAGGTAGCGTGTTGTAAATAATTCCCGGTTTTCAGACATATCGGTTAAGTATTTCAAAGAAATCCCTTTCAAAATAGTCAGTTAATATTCATTACTGGTGTTGCTATATGCTGTGTCTAAAACCACTGTTGTGTCAAAATTACTTGAGATTTTAAAATAAAATTTGGAACATATATAGAAGGGTCTTTTTTTTTTAATAATCCCCGATTTTCAGGCATCTTAAAAGCAAATTTTGTCAAGTAGATCCCTCATTTCAATAAAATTCCTTTCAAAATAGTCAGCAATATTCATTACTGTTGTTGCTCTATACCGTGTCAACAAACAAACCACTGTTGAGTAAAAACTACTTACGAATTAAAAAAATTAAATTTGGAACATAATTTAAATTATTTAGATGCACGTATGTTTTAAATAATCCCCGATTTTCAGTGATATGTGTACCTGAATCAGCGAAATCATTTTCAAACTGGTTAACAATCTTCGTATTTACCGTACCTCCCCTTATATAGGCATATTATCAACAGAAGTAAACGTGTTAAATGGTAGAAAGAAATCATCTTACCTTAAAAACTGAGATTGGAATCTTTAGATGTCTGGGAGAGTCAAAGTTTTCAAAAATATTCTACCAGTTCTATATTTAGCCACCTTGAAATGTTAACGAGTATTATAACGTTTGCTAAAAAGTAGCTTTTAGTCAAATTGTTTTCAAAATGACTTCTGATATTTTTTAATATAATCGGCGGAACAGCCACCCCAAACAATTGTGATAAATGTATTAGCTCCTATTCCTATTGTGTCCACCACCAACCCCCTCCTAAAAGCAACAATCATGGGCAAATGTGAGAAATGGCTGCCCGGTCTTCTGCGTCCAGGCTAAGCTGATCAGTAAAATTCTCAAGCTTTCAGGGGGTTATGGAAGGGAATAATGAGTATTCATGAATAAAACTATGATTAAAGACAGTATGATTGAGGACTGGATACATCATCATACTTGCCAGACCAAGATATTATGCATTCTCTTGATATAGGTATTAACATGTGTCCAAATTTGATTGCAATAGGGTGAGGAAATCTTGAGGTAAAGACACCACGTAGTTAATTTACAGAAAAATTAACTGAAAACCTAACTTGAAAAACTTGAATATTGCTCAAGGTCACGATGACATTGACCCTGTGACCTCACTTTCATTGCACCACCTTAGGGTAACCATGTGTCCAAATTTTGTTTCAATAAGGTAACCATGTGTTCGAATTTAGTTTCAGTAGGATCAACTGATATAAGACATTTTTGTCACTTAAAGTTTTCAGATTTTTTTGGATTTTTGATTTTTTCAGACCATGCCAAAAGTTGTAGAATCCTACGTGTTAAACTTTGAATCAAATCGGACCAGCAGTTTACAAAATATCCATAGATCCAGACTTTGGTCCGATCTGGACCCATTTTTACGCGGCTCCACATGCCTGGAAATCCCCATGCACGGCAAGTTCCTTTGCAAAACGGACCCATTTCAAAAATTGCAAAAAACTATTTTATTCACTATAAATTCGTGTCATAATTAGTAACCACACATACAGCACGTCATTTGATCACAGATTAACTGCGTTAATAACATGTGTATCCAGCATTTCCCCGTAACACATTACGACACCGAGCTCTCATAGTGTTGATGAGTCGAGTGACACGATGTTGCGGGATAGCCACCCACTCCTCTTGTAACACATGTAAACTCATTAACGACTCTTCCCCGGTGTGGGCGTGCATTGTCATCAATGAAGAGAATTGATTATGACACTGGATTGTGACGTCAAGCTATATGTGACATAGTTGATTATGACGTCATGTGATTGATCCATAAACTGGATTCCTCCATTTCGATAGGTCTGTTCCCAAGAGTAGTCCAAACAGCCTATGAAGAGTTTCAAAGCGATCCGATAAATAGTAACCAGGGTTATCATCCAGAAACCACTCTGCCACCCGCCTGGACGCCGCCATCACACAATACTTGGCGGGGTATAAAAATGATACTTAATCTTGGTGTGAAATGGGTGAATATATCTTAGTAACAAACAAATGAATCAGATAAATTAATCTAGATTTATTAGAAATAATAACATGATAAATTAGATGCATATTTACAAAAATACACAGTAGCTTCATTGTGAAATAGAGATACTGACATACTACAGGATAATGATAACAAATATTATTTTAACCCTTTAATCGTCATGCCAGACAAAAATCGGCCTCTACAGTGATCTGGAGGAATGTCGATTTGAAGGACAAGAAACAAATATATTTTTAATTTTATCACTGGAATGCCATGCTCGATTACAAAGCCAGTCGTTCCCATGGTAAAAGTAAAAAAACAGCCAACGAATAGGCAATCACTACTCAAACAAAACTTTAATAAACACTTTTTGGACAAATCTTTACCATCAAAGCATTAGCTGCCGTTGTCTACGGCGGCTTCAAGTCAGATTGATTTCAAAATATCCAACAGCCTACCCGTATGCATGCTTTGAAATTGAATTATGAAGCATAGATCTTTATCATCATTGTCACTCTATTGTTACATCATCATATCATTATAATCATACCATTTTTACAATTACAATCAGAGGTTGCAGACCCTTTGCCCACTCGATTTTCTCACCATGCACAAAGTTTTCTGATTATCAGGATGTTATGAGATTTTCTGTATTTTTTCGGATTGTGCCGAAAGTTGTGGAATCCTAGTGTTGAAACATGGGCCATACTGGACCAGTAGTTTCTGAGATATTCATAGATCCAGAATTAGATCCGATCCGTTCTGGATTCTTTTAACCGGAACACGGCCGAATTCTGGAAATCATCGTGTACGGAAGTTTTTGTAGATACAGACGTGTGCGGTAAAAAATACCCTCTTCCCCTTACAGGGAAATGGTAACCAATTCAGTTTTTTTACAAATCCAGGTCACATTTCACACAAATGTACAATATTTACAAATAACTATGTACATATACATGTATATTATTACAAATATTATTATCATCATTATTACAATCACTATTACCGTCACCAGCACTGGTTACCTTGACTATTATTATCATTTTGATTATTATCGTCATCATCATCAGTATTACTATCATATCACTGTCAACATTATGGCATTATAAAAATATGTTATTATGATTATTATAACTTTAACATTACACAACTTATTTCATTTTAACACCAATATTAATCTTATTACAAACATATTATCTTTATATCATTGTCATTTTGTAAAATTGAGCCATCATACATGTAGCAATATAATATAAATAATTGCATTATCATTATATCATTCTGTCGCTATATCATTATCATTGCGGGTGTCCTTAATTTGGCAATAATGTCAGCACTATTGTGGAATAATCTACAAGTATTATACAGACATTGTACAAAGTAAATTCAATTAACGGTAAGATAGATCTAATACAGAACTGAAAGATAGTTGTTGGGCATTTATATTAGCACAAAACTAAGGCGTCCAGTCCAAAAGAGTTTCAAAATATTCCGCAGCTTATCTGCATGATTTGAAATTGAATCACACCAGCTTGAAAGTGATAATTACTCCACAATCAAGTTGATTTATTTTCACATTGGGAGATATATTACAGAGGTAACAGAAAGCTGTTGCTATCGAGAACAGCAGCATATTTTAGCATAACCAATTCAAAATGCAAACAGTTTCACATGTGGAAGATGTATAAGTTCTAAAAGCAATGAAAGCCAATAATCATTTTGACCATTAAATGGTCAAAAAAGCAAGTTTTGCTGAATCAGTGTCCATTCGCCGGACAATACTATTTTTGAAATTTTAGAACTGGAATGACTGATTCTGTTACCGAGCCAGTCCTCCGAGTGGTAAATTTTAAGAAATGGCCTCTTGACCTGCGAATGGACATTGTCCAAGACCACTGCAGAGCCTGTCGGTGGCTCAGTTGACCATTAAATGGCCAAAGGTGACCGTACATCATTATCATGCCATATTACTGACCTTGAAACAGAATTGATTTGGTCAATTTGCTTCTGACATTACGACCTTTGATACCTTCTGTGTATAGCCGGCCAACATGAAAGTGCTTCACTATAGTGTATTCCTTTATGATTAATTTAATTAGCGACATTACATGACTTTCAGGAAACTCACAGTCATATATATGCTCACTAAGGGAGGGAAATAACTGTCCCAATGGAAGACATGACAATACCTTGCTTTGTACTTTTAGTAACAGATTTGGTGAGCTATCCGCTGCTGCTGTTAAGGCTGCTGAACATGTGCTACAAGTAAGGCTCCCCAACAATTTTCGAACAATAAATTCTGCAATATACACAACAATATTATGTGCATATACAGACAGACTGCAACACTGCAAAACTGTAACAAGCTGGGAATAATCATGCTTATTTGATACAACATCTACATCAGCTGTATTGGCACTGCCTGGAGGCAGAACTTCAAACCTACGACTTAAAGACACACTGTGTGTGTCCTTGTATGTTTCTAATTCTGCTTGCTGCTGGAGAGGTGTACCAACTACTATTACCCCTCAGTAATGTCACATGACGAAATGCTGTTATTTAATTGGTTAAGATCAGGGATGGATGATCTGGTATTTCCATCATGCTAGGGCAATATAGCACGGTATTCCCCGGCGCGAAAAATGTGTTTTAGTTTTACTGCGCAGCTAACCATAAAGCTCTTTATAATAATATGCATGTTGCTAAAATGGCGGATACGCGCCCGCTTCGGAACTGTTGAATTTCAAGATTTCAAGTAACTCAATTTCAAGACAACTATACAGGAACGTTGTTGCATATTTTGAAACTAATTTGACGGGAGCTGTTGTTGCAGCAAGGTTTTACATCCCGCAAACACTTGTAGTCGAATAGCGACTGCATTACTCGACAAATTAATTATAGCCATAAAAACGGCTTTTTTGGCGCATTGCCAAGGCAAAACGTGTCAATTTTACTCTTGCAGAACTAGCTTAGAGATGTCTAGTTCAAGAAGTGCCTATCTAATTATATTGTCACGTTATGATCAAATCTCTATCTTCGACGTCTGAGGGGTAATAAATTCGTTACACCAGTGTTTTGACGCGGGTAAAGGCTGTGTTACCTCACGCGCAAACAATTATATTTGTTTGCGCGTGTGGTAACAGCCTGTGCCCCCGTCAAAACACTGGTGTAACTAATAATATACCTATATCATCCTGCGGGGTACAATTGCTACATACACTGATAGGCCGCACGAAACTGCTGAGATTATGGTTATTGTTCCAACCACGTCTACCGCGTACCAAACTGAAAAACCATCAAGCATAACAGGAAGAGCCATACATGCTGCTACAAACCCAATTAGTGGTGAACGATTTCGCGAAGTAATCATTGGTACCACCTCCCCCCCCACCCCCACCCCCACCCCCATTTAGTTGAAGACCACAGAGGTACTGAAAGGAATTGTGGAGAAAGGGTACTCAGAACGGACTGTTTGATTCACGTAGGACAGCTTTATACCCGTTAGCATAAGTATTTTTTTAATTTAGCATGTCAAACTGACGATCAAAGAAAGACCAGAACTCAGCAGTGGGTCTACATTCGATGAACTCCGGCAATTTTAAGACATTCTCCACAAAATCTAATGCCTTAGATACACATGAACTTAAAGCTTGCACTGCAAGCTTCACTTTCATCTTTTGCTGATACCATTCGATGTGATTCCTTCGCAATCGGTTTGCCAGCCGGAAACCTTCACTTGTTTGCAGATCATACAACTTCTTAATGTAAGACCGCTGAACTTGCTTACCACCCATATTTACTAAAAATACCATTATGGGCAAATGAATTTATGATAAGCTTAATCATGTGGCAGGGATCTAGAAATACAAATACCTTTGTGGTGGGATCGACCGGATTGGCAAATTAAGGCTGGGTGGTAGTAATATCTGGTCCCAGCACTGCACCTAGATGATTGGCCATGGATATGTTAACAGTTGATTCATCAAATGTCAAAGATACAATAGAAGCCCCGCAATCATGACCTTTTAAGATCACCTGTTTGACAAGATTAGCCTTATCAATGGCACACATGTATATATGTATGTATTTTTATTTTATTGACGCACTGGCAACGTGCGGCTTCAATTTCCATGTGCTAACTTAGCCGACAGTGATGCACCCGTTAGTTTAATTTGTTGATCACCATCTCCCGGTCGGGGGATCGAACCGCCATTCTGCAACTCCGCATAGCATCAGCAACCAGGCATCTTTCCACTGGACCACCGCACCAAGACTAAAAGTCAAGGATTGGCCGACCAGCTTTCACATGTCTGATATACTGACACACTGACGATTCATATGGGACTATCTGTGGATGCATCTGTCACAATCAATCCTAGGCTTTTACGCCTATTGTACTCTGACTCCAGCACGGCTCTGGCAGTATATGTATTTTTATTTTATTGACGCACTGACAACGTGCGGCTTCAATTTCCATGTGCTAACTTAGCCGACAGTGTGTGCCGGGAGGTTGTTCCAGAGTTTTGGGCCAGCTTTTGAAAAGGCTCGTTGTCCAGCCATTAAATTACCGGGTGGAACTACACACAACAGTTGCTCGCTTGATCGCAGGGATCTTGGTGCTGTTCTCTTCGTTATCAACGAACAGACGTATAGTGGTGCAAGTCCATGCAGGCATTTAAAGACAAGAAGTGCAATTTTGTAGTTGATTCGCTCTTTAACGGGTAGCCAGTGAAGCTGTTTAAGTACAGGGTTATGTGGTCATGACGGTGAGAATGTGTTACTAGTCTAGCTGCTACGTTTTGTGCTCGCTGAAGTGTGTGTAGTTGTTCGTTGGTGATGCCAGCTAGCAGTGAGTTGCCGTAATCTAGTTTAGATGTGATGGTGGTATGGACAAGTGGCCTAATTGCATCCCCGCTAAGTAATTTCCCTATTCTATTAATGTCTCTAAAGTTCCGAAATAATGATTGACAAACTGATGTTATGTGCTTGTCCATTGACATCGCATCATCGAAGATTACCCCGATGTTGCGAGCATTAGAATTAAATTTGATGTTATTCTGTCCAATTTGAAGTTGCTCGATGTCGATTTTTGACCTGAGTTGACGTGACGAAATTAGCAGGATTTCAGTCTTATTGTCGTTGAGCTGTAGGAGATTGTTGAGCATCCAGAGCTTCACCTCGCGAATGCTATGTTCTAAGATCTCACGAGCGTTTGTTTGATTGCTATGATGGAAGGCCAGATACAATTGGATATCATCAGCATATAGATGATAATCAATTTCCTGACTTAGTAATAAGCAACCGAGAGGCGCTGTGTAGATCGTAAAAATAAGAGGGCCCAAAACCGACCCCTGTGGCACGCCAGACAATAGTTCACGATAAGATGATTTGTTGTCTTTTACGATGATAGTCTGATGGCGACCAGTGAGATAGGATTTGAACCAGGACAGCGCGGTGCCAGTTATGCCTAGTTCCTGCAGACGTGACAGCATGAGATTATGGTCGATGGTATCGAATGCAGCAGACAAGTCTAGCAACACAAGTAAAACGCACTTACGATCATCCATGGCACATAGTATGTCATTCTGCACTCGCAGTAGTGCTGTTTCTGTACTATGTAACTTCCGGTATGCACTCTGGTAAGGTTCGAGAAGATTGTTAGCTTCCAGGTAACTATTTAGACGATCAGCGACAATCCTTTCTAACATTTTTTAGATATATGATAGATTGGACACTGGACAGTAGTTTGTAAGCACATCAGAGTCTCGAGATGGTTTCTTCAGTAGTGGCATTACATTTGCAGATTTAAAGTCATCAGGCACAGTTCCAGTTATCAATGAAATGTTGATGATTTTATTTACGACAGGCAGCAGTTCGTGGCTGCACTCCTTAAACAGATGTGTAGGAAATGGGTCTAGTGCACATGACTTAGTCGGCGAATTGCGGATTATTTTGGACACCTCTTCATCAGATGCTGGTGTGAACTGCGTCAATGAGTAGTCTGATGGACGGAGAACATCGCAGATATGTGGTACGTAATCTGGATGTGTCACATTGTTACTGCGAATTAGTTCAATTTTGTCTATGAAGAATTTGGCGAATCTGTCCGCAAGTTCGGATGGGTCAGAGTGCTGTGGAAGATTGTTGGTTCTGGTGTCTTTATGAAGTAGTTCATTAAAGATTGAAAACAACTTTCGTTAATCTGTTGCATTTTCGGACACAAGTTCTGAATAATAAGCGTGCTTAGCTGTGGTGATTTTGTCGGCGATGATTTTGCGCTGATCAGCATACGCTTGCCTATGAACGTGCAACTGAGTTTTTCGATCCCGGCGTTCTAGTTTACGACACAATGTTTTGGCTTGTTTAATCTCACTATTGTACCAGGGAGATTGAGGCCGAACTACAATGCCCTTTCTCTTCAGTGGGGTATGTTTGTCAATGATGCAGCTAAGGTCGTTGTTATACTGCTCGACTAATTGTGATAAGTCATCGGCCGGCGCCGAATATAAACTAGACGATTTAATATCACATTTGATCGACTGATGAGATGGCGAATATGAGTTCCTGTATGTAATTACCTTCCTAGGTCGAGGTGGTTTAGCAAGCATCAGATCGAATGTTATAAATGCATGATCAGAATCTGTGGCGCCATTGTCAATATTGACATTGCTGACGAGTGATTCGCTTGATCGTGTTATTATAAGATCCAATATGTGTCCTTTCCTGTGTGTCGGGCTTCTGACGTGCTGTTCAAGATTAGATGATTCCAGGAGTGTTCGTAGAACTGATGCATTGTGATCGTCATTATCTTCCATGTGAAAATTAAAATCACCAAATATTAGTAAGTTGCCATTACTTAGTGCGTACCGATCAAATAACAAGGATAGTTCATTGAAAACTTGAGCAATTGGAGGATTATGCTTCTTTGATGGCGTCGGGCGATATACGACTACGACTCTAATTAAAACAGAGTTCTGAATAATCTCGAATTCAATGGTCTCGAGGGTGTGGTATGACGGCGATTTAATTAGTTTGATACCAAGATTTTCTTTGTACAAAAGGCCTACACCACCACCTTTTCTAGATGGTCTCGGGATTTGTTTAATTTTATAACCTTCAGGGGTCAGGTCCCCTATCACGACATTGTCACCATCGGCCTTCAGCCAAGTTTCCGTTAATGCTATTATATCAAGGTCTTTCTCGAGAACGTAGTCCACTATGCTAACGGCTTTGTTTCGTGCTGATCTAGCGTTTAGTAAGCCAGCGTTACATTTAATTTGCGGGTACGAACTGATAGGAGTATGAATTTCAGCATTTGTTGGTATAAGAGGAATTTGGATGAGGTTAGTGAAAGAAGCATTATTTTTAGATCGTCCGCTCGCTATACGTCTGCCATGGAGTGGCGTAACTAGCGTGGAGATCGTTCGCTGCTTGCCTCTCCCAGCTCGACAGCCACGTCGTGTTGGTGTTTTAAAGCCAATACCGTATCTGCGAAGACTGGCTCGTATGTCTATGCCCGGCTGTAATCGCCGGCCGGCGTTATATTGGTCTTGGTGAATTCTTCTCAGCTGTGGTAGTGAGTACGTAATCATGATAGTCTGTAAACACTGTACTACAGTCCTTCTTGCTGAAGAACGCTCACGGTTACCGAGTAAATACAATGGCGGAAAAAATATCGATTTTGACGTCTCAATGCCTAAACTTATTTCACTTATACTGACAAATTTCAAAGTTAAAATACATAACTGATAGAACCAGTAAAGTAAGCCATCAATAAGGAAATATGCGATTGAAATTTTCCAGGAGATATTTATAGCTACAACCATAAATACAAGCGCCTCTTTGGCCACAGGAACTGAATCTACAACGGCACCAATACCAAGATCAAAATAACCAACAAAGTTTTGCCCATCCTACTCTACCACTTGCTTAAGTGCCATTTCATCAAAGATGAGGGCACACGAAAGTGGCACACTTGCAGAACTAGCCTGATGTTTAATTGCATTGAATGCCTCCTCTGTAAAACCTGGTGAACCGTCAACCGTCGAATACCATGTTCTAAGAGTGCTTGGGTGTGGAAGGCAGAATTTCAATGCATCACGTACATAGCTGTATGCTTTGGGTGAATAAAAGTTCAACGTTACGGCAAATGATTTCAGTGTTTCGCTATAGTGACCTTTGTCAGCAAGACTCTGTTTCTTAAATAAATCAAGGCTTACACCAGAAAAATAATTTTCTAAAACTACCATTCCATTTTCATTTAGAAGATTTTTTTCTTTAAGGTCTGTGAAAACCTCGTTCATATTATTAATAGTGTTTTTTGCCTCTTAATTCACTTTCTGGATGTCGCTAATGTATTTTTATAGTGCTGTAAGGATTTTTCCTTTCCATCGAGAATGTCGTTATATTTGCGCTTTAACTTAATAATAATGATAATAATAATAATAATAATCTTTATTTAAGGAGGGTATACATCGTCAGTAAACTGATCTTCCCGAGGCCCTCACACGCACGCACGCACGCACGCACGCACGCACGCACGCACGCACGCACGCACGCACGCACGCACGCACGCATGCACGCACACACATACACACATATATAACTATTTACAAATATACAAAATATACAATATTAACACAAGTAAAATGACTGTTAAATTAGATAATCAACATATTTGTTCATTTTCGACAGATATTACTAAAACAGTATTGCATAATAATTACCTCGTCGAATGTTGATGTTCGAATCACCGTTCACGCATACATACGCGCAAGGTCGTACACATTCATTCTCACATACACACATATATAGCTATTTAGAAATAAACAAAATATGCAATATTAGAACACAAGTAAAAGGGTGAAATCACTTTGCCCATATATCACTATAATTTAGTAATATATTCATGTATATTTGATTTGAATGTCAGCAGAGTAGAAGACTGAGTACTCGTTTCAGGCAGAGAATTCCACAGTTGCGCTGCAGTGTATTTGAAGCCTTTTCTGCCATATTCCGTTTTAATCCTCGGAAGTTGTAGGTGATTGCGTGTTTTGGAACGTAAATTTCTAGTGTGCGCCACCCCAACGGAAGTGAACATGTCTTTCATGTAACCAGGGGCCAGACCATTTCTAGATTTATATGTCATAATACCCATTTTAATTTGCATTCTTTTAGTTAAATTTGTCCAGTTTAATGTTTCATATAGTTGTGCAGATGGTGTCCTGTAAGGCATGTCTAATTTCACCCTAGCAGCCCGTTTTTGTAGTTTTTCTAAACTATCCAATAATGTAGGTGAAGATGGGCAAAATACAAGACTACAATAATCAATGTGTGAAAGGATATACGACTTATAGAAAAGATTTCATTGCTCAATGCTAAGATAATGTTTATTTTTCCGTAGAATATAAATCAAGGACGAAAGATTTTTACAAAGTTTGCCTATATGTTCTTTCCATGCAAGCGTATGTCTATGTATACTCCTAAAAGCTTGTCAGATTCCACAACATTTAAGTTTCCACGATTTGTAGGGATTATAACATTATTATTTACTTGTTTCAGTTTATGAATAGTTCCTAACATCATAAACTTAGTGTTGTCCGTATTTAACATCATTTTATTATTTACACACCATTATTCTACCGACTTCATACCGTTAATTAGATTTTCTTGAATTTCAGCGACACTTGAGCTAACAGCATGCATAGTTGTATCATCAGCATACATATCCATAAGGTTGTTGACACACATGGGTAAATCATTAACATATAAAATTTGCTTAGGGAATGTGCTTACGGGGACTTAAATCACTGAAATAATTATGGTCAATAGAAACATCCTGGTTTCACTTGGTGCATCTTCAGCCTTTGATGTGCTGGAAACATGCAAGAGTTCTCTCACTGCTGGTAATTTTCTCTCATGTAACACCTGAAATATAACAGACAATTCATTCACACAATGCCAATGATGACAATAAGTCTACTTACTTACTCATCATAGCATAATGAGACATCAGTAAAACACAACATTTAAATATGACTGCTTTCGTCACGAGAATGATGTTCATATTGTATGCCTTCTGCAGAAATTCCAGACTTTTTCCATAACTAATTTAGCATTTCATCCCTATAGCTTTTTTATTTGTACAAAGTGTATCAATTGAAAAATTGATGTGTACAATGATTGTGGCGTGGCTGTCATTTTCATTTTACATTACAACTAGAGAGGAGAGATGAGAAAGAGACGTGAGTGAATGTCTTGTGTAACATGCGTTGTTTTCTGACACACAGTGGACTTGAACCACTACAGCCAATGCCCCTTGGGAGAGACGAGCTGCGACTATCAAGCACATAGTAGATGTAATGCACGCGCTACAAGATATGAGTCCAGTTCAGTCTTCAGATTTCAGTCTGTGCTTCGCGTTATGTAAAAACAAATGCAAAGATAAGCTATCTGTGCTTAGCGTTATGTAACAACAAATGCAAAGATAAGCTACCTGTGCTTAGCGTAATGTAACAACAAATGCAAAGATAAGCTACCTGTGCTTAGCGTTATGTAACAACAAATGCAAAGATAAGCTACCTGTGCTTAGCGTAATGTAACAACAAATGCAAAGATAAGCTACATGTGCTTAGCGTTATGTAACAACAAATGCAAAGATAAGCTACCTGTGCTTAGCGTTATGTAACAACAAATGCAAAGATAAGCTACCTGTGCTTAGCGTTATGTAACAACAAATGCAAAGATAAGCTACCTGTGCTTAGCGTTATGTAACAACAAATGCAAAGATAAGCTACCTGTGCTTAGCGTTATGTAACAACAAATGCAAAGATAAGCTACCTGTGCTTAGAGTTATGTAACAGCAAATGCAAAGATAAGCTACCTGTGCTTAGCGTTATGTAAAAGCAAATGCAAAGATAAGCTACCTGTGCTTAGCGTTATGTAACAACAAATGCAAAGATATAACCACAATGCATATCACCAAATATTAACCTGGAATATAAGCAAAGTAACAAGTTATATTTATATTACAGCACAAACAAAATTATGTTAATGTGGAATCAAGTAGAAGGCAAGTCAATTTTTATGCAAATACATTCATTACATCTTCTACCAACATGACCAAGATGCTTAATGGGGGTTGCATCGCTCACCTGGAGCACTGACCTTTCAAGTAGAAAGGTCATGTCCTGAACAGTGACTTTTCAAGCAGAATTATTCTACATGTAGAGTTTGATGCGTCCTGACAGATTGTGTTGAAATCAATCAGGTCATTCCTGAGAAGACATTTAAAGTTTCCAATTGTTTTCCTATAGGAGTTTTGGCGGGAAAGAATTCAAGATGGCCACCAAACCCGTAGTTATGTTAGCCCTTAATCACATTTCCCAGATTTTGGCCTGATCAGTTCAGCGGTTTTGTAGAAATAATTTTTGCGAAAACTCAGCCATCCAGGATGGCCACCAAGCAATCCAACTAATCAGCTTCTTTTGAATAAACTCGCTACAACTCTTTCCCTAGATCAAGTTTTTTTAATGTTTTTTTAATGTTGAATATGGTAGGAAAATGGGATGTTTTTTAAAACAGTGCTGCTACATAGCAGAAATAGTTTTCAGCAGCACTGTCCTAAAATTCACAATTTATCCAGTTATAATATAAAAGCAAACTGAATAATCTCAGAGTAGAATTGCTAAAGTTCAAGCATGGCTTGTAGTCACTAGGGCTTGTAGAATTTACTGATCACTATACCTGCTCAGCACCTAGTAACTTATCCAAGTTAATGTTAAGCCTCAAAGACAGTTGAAAATCATGAAAGCCTGAAAAAGAGTTAACATGTGTTCCTTGGAATTAAATGTCATGTCTGTCCTTACTGTCTATAAACACAACAGCTTCCATCAAATTCATTTGTTATAATAAATAGAGGGCTTATTCTGGTTGCAATATGCCATGTTGATGACACTATAATAAGCATATATATAAAAGATGCTAGAATGTTAATATCCGTATCGAGTTCAGCAAGAACTTGACCATTAAATCAATCATCTTCTTAAAGATAACATTACGTTTTATAGCGAGTGCACACACAGAACTCGAGGTAAGGTTCAGTGTTTCTCATGGCATCTAAATTTTTTAGGTTTCAGTGACCACATCCGTAATTTAGGGGTCTTAAACTGCAATCTAGATTTCCAGTGCTTTGGTCTACATGCGATGGACTAGCATCAAATTGTCAATATTGTCATAGAAAACGTCCATATGCAGACCAAGAGATTAATCATTATTTTTTGAAAATTTATAAATGGAATGTCTGGTTAGATGTTATCGAGCCAACCACTCCTGTGTGACAAACTTTCAATATAAAAAATAGCCTTGTTTTCGTGTGCAAATGGACAACTCTGAAGGCCAGTACATTACAGAGGTAGTTTTGGCTCGAGTGTTAAAGGGTTAATGTTAAATGCAAAAAACGTAACGACTAAAGACCCAGGTTTTGTATCAAGGTCACAGTGGCCTAGACCGAACTAATTAACTCTCACAGTGATTCCTGACAGTACACACATGCAAGTATTCATTGCTAGTTCCGATGTAAGCTTAACCAATCCCGAAATAAAAGCCAAACCAAATTCCTAATCGTGAAACTTAACGGAAATAGGAAAAGTGATACCTATGCTTTGCTTCTGATTCAAAGGTGAGACAAAACGTTGCGAAAGAATACAACTTGTATATATTCATTGAATTATTAAGGGGTCAAAGTTGTTTAAGATGAGCTGGAAAGTCAAACAGAGTCGGAACTGCATCACAAGTCAGTATTCTACATTCCCTATCTCCGCCTTCAAAGCATGCAGATGTGAAATGATGGCTGCAAATCTGTTGGAATTTCGATGGTCTCCAATTCTCTTCTCATCTGTGTCAGCCATCTTTTGAGCAGTTTTCTTGGTCGTCTCAAGAGCCCTCCCTAGGTAAATGGACCCTGAAAATTGGTTGGTATATTAGATTATATATCAAACAAACTGAATAAAAGAATTTAACCACTGCCGTGACTATTCACGGCCATGTTGGCATTGTTCCCATGCCCACACCCCACTCCCACACCCCACCCCACCAACTGTATCATGGAGGTTTCTACCAAAATTGTTTTTATAGCTGTTGTTTCGGCGGGGACGCCCCACTAGTCCAACAGTCCAGTAGTCCGACAACACAATACTCCAAGCAATTTTACACACTAGTTCGACAGTCCAATAGTTCGACAAATTTACTCACTAGTCCAATAGCTCACTAGTCCGACATCCCAATAGTCCGATAATTATACCCAGTAGTCAGACAGCCAAACAGTCCGACAAACAGAAAATTTACAAATCCAGTAGTCCGACAACCCAGTAGTCCGACAATAGTAATTTTATCAGTCGGTGCAAGTGTCTTAAAACCGTGCAGATGTTGAAGTAGGATAAGAATGTCACGTAATCATCGGAAATACCCTAAATGTTTTATATTATAGACCCATATATTACTGCAGCCTTTATCAAACAAAGCAGTCTTGGACACTATACAAATGAGTGAAGGGCATGCAAACAACAATAACAGCAATAGATCCAGCATTTGATCCGATCATGATCTGTTTTTATCGGGATGGATAAATGGATGGATAGATGGATGGAGGGTTTGGGTTGGAGCAAGGGCGGACTACAGGTTACAACAAGAGCAATCGGAGTTTTCAGACCCTCTAGTTGTGGAATCCTAATATATGGTCCCACACTTTATTGTGTTAAAATTTGAGCAAAATCTTATCAGTAATTTTCAAGATATGTGTCTATGATATGATCTGATATGGCTCCGGGCTTTTTATCCGGATCACGGCCAAAGTCTGGGAATCCTGCTGCACGGCAATGTCTTTCCTCGTGTTAAAGATGAGCCAAATTTTATACAGATGCGGACGGACACACACACGCACCTACACACACACGCACGCACGCTCCCACGCACGCACGCACGCACGCACGCACGCACGCACGCACGCACGCACGCACGAACGAACGCGCCAAGGATTGGTGTGGTTATCATGCTTTGGCAGAAACAGAGACAACTAATATTTTGTGTGGATCGTTTCAAACAATTAAAGATGCAGGTGTCAGATGGTCGGTTAAAGAGAAATAAATATAAAGATTATTTTAAGATTCCGAAAACGGGAAACAACATCCTAGATTGAATAATTTTCTGCCATTATCATTGCACCCTCCCAATTATAACGTAAACAAGAGGCCCAAGGGGCCTGTGTCGCTCACCTGGAGCACTGTGCATTTTTATTAAAATTGTTGGTGGGTGGTTTAGGAGTAGTCTTTTAAACGAGTTCGTGGACATTTTTGCAAGTCCAATATGGCCGCCAAACACGCTACATTTTGATTGGTCCATTCTGCCATGTTTCTGACTAAGCTCCTTCCCTTGAACAAACTTTAATGGCACTCAGTACCTAATCTTCTTCTTCTTTTCGATCGCTGGTATCACACTTGGGGAGCCGTTCTCAAAATGAAATCTGTGGTTTTCTGCAGTTCTTCCACAGGCCCATACAGCTTTTCAAGAAAATAGGTTGACAAAGGCCAGATCTCTTCTCTCAGCAGCTGATACGTACTGCAACATTGAAGTATGTGCTCTGTGGTCTGTTTTGCTTCTCCACAAGGACAAGCGGGCCGTAAGGTGGAACCGCCTGTACATGTGTTGGTTTAGTCTGTTGTGTCCAGTTCTGAGACGAAAAATGGTCACTTGCTCTGGCCTCGAGAGATGATGGTAGGCATCTTCTGATTGAGGTGTTCTATAGAGTGACTTGATGATAGTCTTCATCTCTGTATGGGTAACAATGTTTTCTGTCTGATTCTCTTCTGCACCCACCTTTGCCATCTTGTCTGCTTCCTCATTTCCTTGGACTCCACAGTGTGAGGGGATCCACTGCAGTGCTATCCGAAAGCATTTGATGGTTTGTAGTGTTTCTTCAAGTTGTGGCAGCTTACCTTTGGTGATAGCCTTAAGGACGGAGCGGGCATCAGATACAAAGACAATCTGTGCAATAGGGTCTGCTGTTCTGCTGATGGTATTAGCTGCATGAACCAGTGCTTCGACTTCAGCTCTGTAGTTTGTGCAGTGTTTGCCTGTCGGTATTGCAGCTGACTCAAGTTGTCCGTTTGGATACTGTATGTGCAGTTCGGCACCTTCGCTCCTAATTGCATCTTTGGCTGATCCATCTGTGTAGATCCTTATCCATGTCTCCTGAGGGTACATTTCTTCCAGCATGGCTAGGGTCAGGGCCTTCTTGCTCACATCACTGTGTTCATCTTTGGTTGTGAGATGAGGTACTGTGGTGCCTAATCATATCTCCCAAATTTTGGCCCAATCCGCTCAGTGATTCTGGAGTTGTTTTGGCAAAAAATCAAACCATTTAGCTAATCAAGTTCCCTTGAACAAACTTGGTGCAGCTCTTCATGCGTTTTGAATTGATCCCCAAAACGATTTTGGAGATCTTTTATGACATTTCTAAAAAATCGACCAAAATCCAAGATGTCGCGAAAATAAGATTTTAATTTCCCATTGCGTGAGTATGGGAGATTTTGGTGGGTAAATAATCCAAGATGCTCGCTAAATCGTTTATCCGACAGTCTCGAAAATGGCAATTTTGAAATCACAATACGCACAACATAGATAAAACCAATTTCGGCCTCAAAATCAATCAACTAAAAAAATCCAATATGGCCGCCAAACGCTATATATTGATAGCGGCCAGATTTTTTTGATGGATCATCTTCTCTTGAACAAATTTTAATGTCCCTTAGTCCCTAATCATATATCACAAATTTACGGGGAAGTTCTGGCGAAAGAAATTGTTTTTGCGAAAACGAGGTAATCCAAGATGGCCGCTGAACCATTTGGTCAATCAAGTTCCGTTGAACAAACTTGAGTGAGCTCTTGCCCTAGATCATATTACATGAGGTTTGAATTGATCCCTCAAACGGTTTTGAAGAAGATTTTTAAAGACATTTATAAAAATCAGCCGAAATCCAAGATGGCCACCGGCCAAATTGGCTGATCGGCTTCGTTTGAACAAAATGAAATCTCTATGCCATAAGGATGCTTCCTGCCAAATATAATTCAAATCGGCCCAGATGTTCTCGAGAAGACATTTTAAATTTCCCATTGCTTTAGTATGCGAGCTTTTGGCAGGAAAATTATGTAAGATGGCTGCCAAACCGTTTATCCAACAGTTTCTAAAATTGCAAATTTGAGATCAGAATACCCAAAAACCCATATAAAACGAATTTCGGCCTCAAAATCCATCAAATAAAATAATCCAATATGGCTGCCAAACACACTATCTTCTGATTGGTCCACCGCGGCCGTGTTTTTTGACGAATCAACTTCTCTTGAACAAACGTTAATGGCGCTTAGCCGCCAATTATATATCACAAATTTCGGCCTGATCGCTTCAGCGGTTCTTGGGAAGAAGTCGTTTTTGCGAAAACTAGGTCATCCAAAATGGCCGCTGAACCATCTTGTCAATCAAGTTCGCTTGAACAAACTTGGTTCAGCTCTTGGTCTAGATCATATTTTGTGAGTTCTGAATCGATCCCTCAAATGGTTTTGGAGAAGAAGATTTTTAAAGACATTTCTAAAAATTGGCCGAAATCCAAGATGGTCGCCGGCCAAATTGGCTGATCGGGTTCGTTTGAACAAAGTTGAATATCTACGCCTTAAGGATGCTCCATGCCAAATATAATTGAAATCGGCCCAGCAGTTCTCGAGTAGATATTTTTACTTTCCCATTGCTTTAGTATGGGAGCTTTTGGCGGGAAAATGATCCAGGATGGCCGCCAAACCATTTATCCGACAGTTTCGAAAATTGCAAATTTGAGATCAGAATACCCCAAAACCTATATAAGCCCAATTTCGGCCTCAAAATCCATCAAATAAAAAAATCCAATCTGGCCGCCAAACATCCTAAATTTTATTAGTCCACGGCGGCCATGTTTTTTGACCGATCAACTTCTCTTGAACAAACTTTACTGGCCCTTATTCCCTAATAATATCTGCCAAATTTCGGCCTGATCCCTTTAGCGGTTCTGGAGAAGTTATTTTCACTAAAACTAGGTCACCCAAAGTGGCCGTCGAACCATTTGACCAATTAAGTTCCCATGAACAAACTTGGTTGAGCTCTTGCCCTAGATCATATTTCATGAGGGTTCCTTCAATCCCTCAAGCGGTTTCGGAGAGGATTTTTAAAGACGTTTCTGAAAATCGGCCAAATTCCAAGATGGTCGCCGACCCAATTGGCCGATCGGCTTCATTTGAACAAACTTGGATGTCTATGCCCTAAGGATGCTTCCTGCCAAATATAATTGAAATTGGCCCATCGTTTCTTGAGAAGTCGTTTAAAGGAAAAGTTGATGGACGGACGACGGACACACGATGGACGGTCGCCACGACATAAGCTCACTTGACTTTACAGGCCAGGCGAGCTAAAAATCTTCATCATCATCGTCATCGTCATCATTATCATCACTACCAGTGCCAGGACTGCCACCACCACCACCATCCTCCTCCTATTCCTCACCCGCTTCTTCCTCCTCTCCATCATCATCATCATCATCCACAGCACCACCATCATCATCATCATCATCTCGCCATCATTTCCGCCACTACCACCACCACTACCACCACAATCACAACTACCCTCACCATTACCGCGAACAGTACAACCACCACCACCGCCGCCATCACCACCGCCACCACCACAACCACCATGACCGCCGTCGCCACCACCACCACCACCGCCGCCGCCGCCGCCGCCGCCGCCGCCGTCGCCGCCGCCGCCGCCGCCGCCACCACCACCACCACCACCACCAACAACAACAACAACAACAACAACAACAACAACAACAACAACAACAACAACCGCTACCACCACCAACACACACAGCCACCACCACCAAGAGAATCACCACTAACACCTTCAGCGTCACCGTCAGCAGAAGTAGCAGCAGCAGAAACAGCAACAGCAAGTAGTAGTAGTAGTAGTAGTAGTAGTAGTAGTAGTAGTAGTAGTAGTAGTAGTAGTAGTAGTAGTAGTAGTAGTAGTAGCGGCGGCGGCGGCGGCGGCGGTGGTTGTAGTAGGAGTAGTAGTAGTAGTAGTAGTAGTAGTAGTAGTAGTAGTAGTAGTAGTAGTAGTAGTAGTAGTAGTAGTAGTAGTAGTAGTAGTATTAGTAGTAGTAGTAGTAGTAGTAGTAGTAGTAGTAGTAGTAGTAGTAGTAGTAGTAGTGGTGGTGGTAGTAGTAGTCAATATTGTCAACGCACTGGCTCAGAATCTTCAATAATTGATAGAATTCAAAAATATCAAAGATATTTTGGTTTATCTTACTGCCTGAGATTTGTCATTTTGTTTGAGGAAAGCCATATGGCCTTAATGTTAACCCTTTACTGGTTAAATTTGTTCAGTAAAATCCAAATATGCGCTTACTTATTTAATGTACATTTGCAGGCACAGACAAGGTCATTCTCGAGAATATGCCACTGGAACGACTGTCTCGGTTCCCGAGCCAGTCATTACAGCGGTAAATTTTCAAAAATACTCCAATCCCTGCCGGCAAATGGACATTGCCCAAGATCACTAAATTGACCGTTTTTGGCTGACCATCATACAAGGGTTAATGTTGAATGATTGAGATGGATATTCTGGATAGCTATTTGAGTTTTGCTTTTACAAAGATGTCACGTAGATTCGGATTTTTCTTAAACGCAATTACTGGACGCTTGTTAAAGGGTTGTTTCAGTTTCTCCTGTAGGTTTTGATACTCATCTTTCAAGATTTTGGAAATTTCCGTGTTTTTCCGATTATAGGTCAGAATGAATGGAATTTTGTCACGTTGATCAGATAAGCCTGGGTCCGAGTTTATTCCCCTTGGCCACTGTGTTTCGAGTTCTTTAATCCAAAACGATTCTCGAAGTTTTCTTTGTTTATCAGTTTCTTCTGCCGTATCTGAAAGGGGTGGCTGTTCAATCGGCATAATTTCAAAGTCACGAAGGACTAAATGGTCAGGAAGATTAAAATGTTCGGAAACATGTGTGTCTTCCTCTAGCCTAATATCTGAGAGGTGTCGAGTTGCCCGCCAACTTAGTGGACATTTGGTTTCGCCGACATACTGTTTTGGCACAATCTGCATGAAATTAGATAAATAACATTTTCAGTCACAATCTAGATCAGACTGAAGTTGGAACTTGCTTTTGTTCTGAAAGCTCGTGAAACTATTCTGGTTTGGGAGAAATTCATCTAACTTGCACCTTTTCTTTCCGCATTTGCGAGATTCGCCTACACCTATAATCGGACGATTGTGAGAAATTTTGGTAGGCCGACGATTTGAGGCATTATCTGGAATGGTTTCCAAGCCGTCCAATGTTTTCAGATTTGATTTTGCGCAAGAATCGTGAGGAGTAACCCCGTGGTTTGAGGGCTTTGAATAGGGTAGAGCACGCTTCTTCAAAGTTTTTCCTATCACTCGAATTCCTGTGAAAACGCATTATTTATGATTTTACTATTCCTTTAAAAGTATGCGGTGGATGGAAAGATTTTTTGTGCAATAGCTGATGCGAATCGGTTGGTTTGAAATACACTTTGTAGTCTAAGTAGCCAGTTGTTTCATACTTTAGACCTTTATATACAGTTACATCCAGGAAATCTACAGACATCTCGTCAATGGTTGCTTTTAATTTGATATACGGATTGTGATTGTTCAGAATTTCGAAAAATTCATCAAACTCTGCCTTTGTGTGTTGCCAAATCATGAAAATGTTTTGGACACTTTTCTAATGCTTCCTCCTCCCACTCTGCTACGTAAATATTGTCAAAACATGGGCTAATGCGCTTGCCCATTACGCAGCCGCAAATTTGTTGGTAAATTTCGCCATCGAATTCAAAATCCTTGCCTTTCAGACTCAGCTCTAATAGAGCTATTACTTCTCTGTCTGGCCTGTTGGTGTCTGGGTAGTTCACGAATGTTTTACGGATAGAAGGTATACCCTTCTCGATGTCAATGTTTGTATACATAGCATCGATGTCAAGCGTGACCAGGAATGAATTTGGTGGTATCCAGGTCTCAGAGACCTGGGATAAGAAGTCTTCTGTGTTTTTCAAGAAGCTGGGGTGTCTATTTGCTATTGGCTGTAGATAGTAATCGATGTATTCACTGATTCTGTAGGATTCTGAGCCACAATCAGAGGTTATAGGTGCCCGGGCGGTGACATTGGGTCCAACACGAATCTATGAGTTTATGAATTTTTGGCAAAAGATAGAAAGTCCGTGGTTTTGACTCAAGCTTACCAAAGAGATACTTATGTTGCTTTTCGGTGATCTTCTTGCTATCAAGCAATTTTGGAAGAATCTCATTAAATTTGCTGCAATTATTTTGCCAAAGTGGTTTGCTTAGTTTCTTGTAATGCTTTGGGTTACTAAGTTGTCGTTGTGCTTCACGTTTATAGTTATCTTTAAGCATTATTACAGTCGCTGACCCTTTATCTGCAGGTTTGATGACAATTTCATTGTTTTTAGACAATTCAATTAAGGCCTGGCGTTCCTCATAGGGTAAATTTGGTTGATCATTAGGGAATGCAGAATTTCTAACACGTTCTGAAAAGAGTTCTATGCTTTCACCGATCGCTGGGTCCAGGAGTTTTACGTTTGGTGCCCAGCCAGTTTTTTCAATGAATGGTGGAATGTTACTATTAAAGTTACGTAAGAAGTCTGCTAACTTAATATGGTGACTAAATTCAGATGTTTCTATACAGCCATTATCTAAAAGAGCATCCAAACCTGTTTTAGGTTTTGGTGTTGGGACAAATGTAAGACCAAAGTTGAGCAGTGACTGCTTTGCTTCACCTAATGGGGAGCCAGTTAGATTGACAATATTACTGCCCAGTCCTGTTTCCGGGCGGATGTTACCTTGGCCCCTGTCTAGTTTAAACTTAGGAATTTAAGCCAGGCAGAATACATAGAGTAAGCTGTCTTTTCAGTCCAATGAATGTTATACGTAACAACATTAAATTCGGAGAGTCTGAGTGCAGGAATGACAGTCACAGATTTCGATGATTCAGCCGTCGAATTGAGGGACTGAATCGCCAACTTCTGCTGAGCTGTCAACCGACTTGAATAGTTAAGTTTTGCGAAGTAAATCGCAGTCTTTGGGAATTTGGACTTAATCGCACTGAAAAGCAGCATTAATCTATGTTTTGAACTAGAGATGGGTTCATTCATATCATTAATACCAATGTTAATTACTATTTTCTCTGGTTTAAATGATCCAGTGTACTTTTGAACTATTCCTCTAGCATGACACAATTTAGCTCCTGGGTAGCAGGCAACTTGCGTTTCAGGGTGGGGCTCAACATTAATGCGACTCAGGTTCGAAGCTCCTAAGATGAGTACTTTGTTCGTGAGAACGGGTAGTCGCCAGTCAATTTTGTTTTCGATTTCATGACGAAATTTCCAAGAAATGTTTCTCTCCAACATGGTTGGTTGTTTGGGTCTATTTGCAAATTTAATAGGACGCACCTCCGGTGCATTACTTGGACCTGGAGTTGGAGAGAAGCTAGGCTGTGGTAGTTTCCGTGTTGGGGATGGGGTCTTGGGACCCGATGGTTGACTGCTCTGAGGGGATTTCTGAGAAGCACTGGTCCGTGGACCAGATTTGCTACCATTAACCCTTTCCCTCTGTGGCAATGGTGGATATTCGTTTGGGTCATTTAGATTGCCTAGTGGAGAGTCAGGTAGTGGGATTAATGATGATTCAAATAGCATATCTCTAGGGCCAGAATCTAATGGTAGCAATGGAGAGATTTTATTGTCTACTCGTTTTGTGACTGGCGGCGAAGTTTCAGGTGATATGAGGCGTTTTTTCATTTGTGAGTGTGGGGCCACAGTTGGTATCATGACCAGAGGCGTGACTTGTGCGAGATTTTGAATTGGTTGCTGAGATGGATCTATCGGGCGCACAAAATCGTAAAAAGAACTAATCGCATTAATGTCGACCTTTCTATTATAATTGTTTTGTGCCCAGCGTATAGCATTGGATTTAGCACGACCTAGGTCTAAATGTGGCATTGCCTGTGTGAGGGCTACTTCAGTTCCAATACTACCAAGTTGTTCATTATAGTGATTTAGCATCTTAGTAGTAGTAGTAGTAGTAGTAGTAGTAGTAGTAGTAGTAGTAGTAGTAGTAGTAGTAGTAGTAGTAGTAGCAGTAGTAGTAGTAGTAGTAGTAGTAGTAGTAGTAGTAGTAGTAGTAGTAGTAGCGGTAGCGGTAGTAGTAGAGTAGTAGTAGTAGTAGTAGTAGTAGTAGTAGTAGTAGTAGTAGTAGTAGTAGTAGTAGTAGTAGTAGTAGTAGCAACAGCAGTAGTATTAACAGATTTTCAAAAGGCATCAGGGCTTAAAGTCAATAAAGATAAATCTAAGGGATTGTCTTTGGGCGATTGGAAGGGCAGAACTGATAATGTGATGGATATTAACTGCTCAAATGATGTCATAAAATTTTGGGTATTTACTTTAGTAGAGAACAAAATGTATTACTAAACTGGGAAGAAGGATATCCAAGCTAAAGTGTGCATTACTAAATTGGAAACGACGTCGCCTAACTGTCTTTGGCAGGACATTTGTCCTTAATAATTTAATTTTATCTGGACTGTGGTATACCGCTTCTGTAGTTCATATGCCCAAATCAGTAGAATCAAAGATCAACACGTTACTTTTGTCCTTGTTATGGGAGGACAAAGCCCATTTAGTATCACAGTCAATCCTCACCAATGAAAAGCATGCTGGAGGCCTGGATTTGGTTAATGTTTCAGCAAATTGTGCTTCTTTAAAATTGAAATTCTTGAATAAGGTACTTACTTCAAACTCATCTTGGTCAAGTGTTTCAAGGGCACTTCTCCAAAGGTACGTTGACCCATTTCCAGTAGAATGTTTATTTATGTGCAATAAACTGCCACCTAATCATCACAAGATTCCAAATGTATATAAAGAACAGCTCGAAGCCTTAAGAATATTTACACGATCAATGCCACAACCCAATTGTTGGGAAGATGCCTTAGAGCAACGTCTTTGGGGCAACGAGTTGATTCGTGAGAATGATGATGTATTATATTTGCCCTCTATGGCCAAAAATGGTATTCAATATTTACGTGACTTGGTAAATCCGAAATCTCGTAAATGGATTGCGATGCAAGATGTAGCAAGAATAACATCAATGATACATATTGATGCTCAGCGCTTATTTGTTAGAATAAAGAATGCAATACCTGCTGTATGGTTCAAATTGCCGAAAGCATGTGGCAAAATTGATATGTTGCAACCAACATTAGTATTTATGTCAGAGCATATAAAATACAGCATGGCATCTAGAGACTGGTATAGAATTCAAATGCAAAGTCGGAGACAGACTCCTATTGTGGCTAAGCATTGGAACAATTTAGGATGCACGCCAAAGAACTGGAAAAATGCCTGGAAAGCAATACATCTACCTTGTCTACCAGGAAATGCACGGGACCTGGCATGGCGATTACTCCATCGAAGGCTATGGGTCGGCCATCTTACTTATATGTGTAAAATATCAAGTACAGACCGGTGCTTATTATGTAATACTGATGAGAAAACGATAGACCATCTATTTGCTCAGTGTCGCATAACTACAGGCTTTTGGGTATATATCAATATGCTCCTTGCTAAATTTGGAACCAAATATGTGAATTTAGTGGCTGAAACAATATTGTTCAAAGATTGCTCAACTATCGGACGAATCATTAATAACAAGGAGAAAGAATTGTTAATAACCCTGTTATCTGTAGGAGTGTGGGCCATCTGGAAGCATCGGTGTTCAGAGGCCAGAGATAAAACCGGCAACAACCATCAGAGAGCCATACAAGCTATATTTCGATCATTGTTGATAAACTGCATTCATTGTGAATTTTACAGGCTAGTAGAACATGGGAGCGAAAGTAGATTTAAAGACGTATGGTGCAAAACTGGCCTAGTATCAATTGAATACGGATATCTAAAAATATCAGAAGCGGAACTTGTATAAGCTAGCACACTCGCTGCTTGCTGTATATTGATAAATGCTATTTTAATTTAATTTAACTGCCTTTATTTTAAAATTGTAATGCCTTAGGAGACTCTAATCTTGACGAATATCCTAGCCTTGGGAATCAGTTTATTTCAATATCAAATGAGCATTATGTCAATATTCTGGAGGTGATCCGATTTTCAAGTTAACAGAGTGTGATATCTTACAATTAGCTTCCTGTTGTAAATATTTACTGTAGGTGTATTTGTTCCAGGGTAATTTGCAAAAACTTACAATGAAGTAAATTTAGAATGTGAACCCAAAGCGCCATCTAAGTAGTCATAGTTTGTATACGTTTGCTTTGTGCATTATATTATATAAAGGCTACTACGTCCGTTGGGTATTTAATAATCGGCTAACTGGCATCAATGAGTGACTTTTTGTTACTTATTGACGAGTCACCTCGCCACTTGTTGGCGAGCTGCACTCGCCATTTGGCCCTACTACTATACGGTGTGCTACGTTAAACTACATATGATCTACTTAGCCTGCCGGTCATGAATCGGCTCAATGGCATCAATGATTAGCAGTAGCTTACTGCTAATTATTGATGAGTGGCTTTACCACTTGTTGGTTAGCTATGCTCGCCATCTGGGCCTACTACTACACGGTGTGAAAATATCAATGTCTTTGTTGAATTATGTTATGTTATCAGCTCTTTATTAATTATGTTTTCTATGTAGTTATGCCACGCTTGTGGTTTATGATAATAGAGTATTTTAGCTTGCACTGTTTTGACATGTTAGGTTTGTATTGGTATTCTATTAATAAAGCCTGCTATTTCAACCGATTTCTTATGGGGGTTTGCAAGCCTTTTTAAAGGAGGTCCTCCGGGAAGTGTATCCGACTGTGTCAGCATCGGATTTTCAAAAAGAAAAGAAAAAAAAGTAGTAGTAGTAGTAGTAGCGGTAGTAGTAGTACTAATAGTAGTAGTAGTAGTAGTAGTAGTAGTAGTAGTAGTAGTAGTAGTAGTAGTAGTAGTAGTAGTAGTAGTAGTAGTAGTAGTCTTCTTCTTTTCGTTCGCTGATCATACCGCCAGTCCTGTAAGTGACTATTGACATGATCATAAGCGTTAAGTGCGTGGATCCATGGTTTATTAGAGTGCGCCGTGCGGCCTGGAACCTCCGTCTTCAGCACTCGAGGTTTCTGTCAGGGTTACCTCACCCGTACCTCCTTTAGTCGGCTCGTACGACACGCAGATGATACGGAAGGTGTATTCTAAGCCCCACCTACAGGGCAGTGCAAGAAATGATTTGCACTTCTTCATGATCAGCGAGACATTACACTGACGAAACATGCCTGCAAATTTGCAAACTTCACTGTTGCTAAACTTTTTTGGCTCGGTATATTATAATTAATGCGAAAACAGCACATTTTTAATAGTTTGCGGATTAGCAAAATGTTTTGGATTGTTTTCCCTATGGAACACAAGGCAGGTAAGTAGTAGTAGTAGTAGTAGTAGTAGTAGTAGTAGTAGTAGTAGTAGTAGTAGTGGTGGTAGTAGTAGTAGTAGCAGTAGTGGTAGTAGTAGTAGTAGTAGTAGTAGTAGTAGTAGTAGTAGTAGTGGTGGTAGTAGTAGTAGTAGTAGTAGTAGTAGTAGTAGTAGTAGTAGTAGTAGTAGTAGTGGTAGTAGTAGTAGTAGTAGTAGTAGTAGTAGTAGTAGTAGTAGTGGTGGTGGTGGTAGTAGTAGTAGTAGTAGTAGTAGTAGTAGTAATAGTCGTCAAAGGGAAGACACGTGTCTTTTGGCTATGCTAATATCGTTGATTTTGAACGATTTCTACTGCTCATTTATGCTTCAGTTTTGTCCTGGTTCTGTATAAGTGTATATAATTTTGTTTTGTAATATTCTTTTTTGAGAGTTTTGATGTTTGAAGTCGCTATTTACAGCGGTGGTTTTTGGCATTGTCTTTTCGCAGTGACTGCGAGAGCCATTGCTCACTGCGGCGTCTTCTTCGTTTCTGTCCTGGTTATTGTCCACGTTTAGGCGTTGTTTTGGTGGTGTGTGTTGTTGGTTAGCAGCCGGATCATTTTCGGTTGCTCGTTTTCTTTCACCCGCTCCCAAGGCTATACATTTATTATAGCTATTGCATTGAGCTGTGCACTCATGCTTAATGTCTAGTGTTTACAAACAACGGCTAAGCCTGCGGGTTACGACAGCGGGTGGAGTGTGGGGGCTATTGACGTCTATCATGGTTTGAAAGATATCGTCGGCTCTGGTCCCGCAGTACTGAAAGGCCTCATTAATAGAAAGAGGAACGTTTGGAATGTTACCGTTTGTTCTGATGAGATTAAGAACAAGCTATTGGAAGATGGGCTGGTGGTTAATGGAGAGGCATGTAAGATTCAGGAGATCGATTCTGATAAATTGCTCGTGAAGATCAAAGCACCTCTAGAAATACCCAACGAGCGTATTAAATTGGAAATGGCAAAATATGAGGATGTGTTGTCTATAGAAAGCGAGACATATGATTTTGACCGTTCACTAGAAAATGGCGTGAGGCGAGTCTGGATGCGGGATAGTGAATCGACATTGCCCAGTGTATTGTCGAGTGCACTGGCTATTGACAATGCATTCTTTTTACCAATATGGTAACGAGGGCAGATCAACACATGCCGTATCTGTAGTAGTCTGACCCATCTGGCGAGCGCCAGTCCCCATAAGGACAAATGTCTATTGTGTGGTGGCACTGACCACTACAAATGGAAGTGCAAGGTGGCCACAAATAGTTTAGTGGTGGGCTGCCAAAATGTAGATGAGAATAAACAGGGAAAAAATCAAATTAGTGAATCTGTTACTGTAGCTAATGTACACAATCTGCCCAACCCAGTGTCAGGTCATGCTGAAGATTTGATAGATGTATTGGAAGAAGGGTTACCTCAAACACCAGTGTCAGGGGCCAATCATAATGTTACAATGTCATCAAATTTTAGTGCAAATCCATCACAGAATGACATTGATATGGAAGATGATCAAGATGGCGAACTCGCTAGTTTTTGCCCAGGTCAGACTAAATTCAGGTCGCAATCAAGAGAAAGTGAAACAGATTTTGCACTAACGCCATTAACTGAGACCGATAGTATTTTGCCAAATACCAAAGCACAACCAAAGGTTCTTAAACGACAGATAGAAGACCTGAGTTCTGGTGATGATGAAAATGAACAGGAAGATATAGATGATTCGATTTCAATAGCAGAATCTGATATTTCCGTTCAAACACAACAGTCTCGGCGCTCTGATGAGATGGTGGTTTACCGGTCTGAAACTGGAGGAATTTTAGTACCATATATTACTCAGAAAGGTGTACGATATAGGCATATGCGGAATGAGTCTGATATTGCCAAATATCAACATTTAACAATTGTTGACCACTCAACCTCCGATTGCACTGCTAAAATGGGCAAATGGCCCAAACAGGAGAAAAGTAAGAAACCAAAATCTAATTAGGTATAATGGCCAATATATACAGATTCTTTATTTTTATGATTATTTGTACATTAAATTGTAACGGCCTCAACGACATTTTAAAACAACGATTATTGTTGGAAAAATTGCTGCAGATTAGGGTTGATATTGCTCTGCTTCAGAAAACAGGGCTACGAAGCCCTGAAGCCATCGAAAGTTTTAAACAACATGCCCACGGTGAAGTGTTAACATCTGATGCCACTGAGCCTAATGCAGGAGTTGCTATTTTATTTTTACCCAAATGCCTCAGGTCCATAAACATCATTTCAGCAGATACTGACACTGTTGGTCGGTGGGTTAAAGTCACATGTGACGTCTCTGATACCAGAGTAAATATTATGTCGATTTATGCCCCAGCATCTCATGGGCCACGGGCTGCATTCTTCTCCAGCATTGCATCCGTGATCCATGATTGTTCAGAAAATCTTATTTTGGGAGGTGATTTTAATTGTATCTTAGACAAGGATAAAGATAGACGTTCATTATGTAATTATAATGACACTACTCATTATCGCTTAAAACAGATTAGTGATGCTGAACATTTACTGGATAGCTATCGGCTTTTAGAACCCGATGGTTGTGATTTTACTAGGCTGACAGCTAATGGCCAAACAGCATCTCGCTTGGATAGAATATATGTACAAAGATCACTTAAAGGCAATCCTTCACAGACAAACATATGTCCAATAACTTTCTCAGATCACAGCATAGTTTCTACAAACATTGACAATGCTGACTGGATAAAACGTGGTCCTGGGTTTTGGAAATTTAATTGTTCTTTATTAAATGATACAGAATACCATCGTCACGTACACAGTTTTTGGGACTTTAAAATGCGCAACAAAGGGAACACAGAAGATTTGATTTCATGGTGGGAAGAAGTAAAATTAGGCTTCGTTCACGTATCGAAGCAATTTTCTATTAAAAAAGCAAGGAAAATGTGGAAGGATGTGAAAGCACTTGAGCGCCTATTATTCCTACTTTCCCGTAAGGTTGCAAATGGTGCAGCTCATTTAGTTGATTATCTGAATGAAATAAAATGTAAACTACGTGCAATTGAGGAGAAAAAGGCTGAAGGCGCCAAAATAAGATCTAGAGCTCAAATGTACGTAGAAGGAGAAAAAAACACAAAATATTTCTGCAACCTCGAACGATTTAGAGGTGTAGAAAAATTGATTAGAAGTTTACAAGTAGATCACCAAGTGCTTCGCTCCAATACAGATACATTGAGTGCTGTACAGAACTTCTATCAATCTCTGTACAGATCAGAACCTATTGATGAGAAAATAGCACAAGATCTGCTTAATAATATTTAAGATAAGTTACCTCCTTCATCAGTTGATATATGTGAACAGAACTTAAGTTTTGATGAAATAACAAAATCTCTCAATACAATGAAAGCTGGCAAATCACCAGGAGGGGATGGGCTTTGTGTAGAATTTTATCAAACATTCTGGTATCTTATTGGTAAAACATTCCACGAAGTTGTCAGAGAAATCTTTCATCGAGACCATCTTTCCGAGACAATGTCACAGGCATATGTACGGTTAATATATAAAAAGGGTGATCACAGTGATCTGAAGAACTATAGACCCATTTCACTACTTGGAGTCGATAATAAAATTATATCCAGAGCTCTGTCATTAAAGCTTGGTGGTGTGCTGGCAGATGTAATAAATCCTGGCCAGACTTCAATTCTAGGAAGATCTCTTTTAACTAACGCAATGCTGATTCGTGACGTAATTCAACTAGTGGAAACGGATAATATTTATGGAGCAATTGTCGGATTAGACAATGAAAAGGCATTTGATCGACTGGAATGGGATTTTTTATTTATGTTGTTGAACCACTTAGGATTTGGACCAAATTTTACAAAATTGGTCCGAATATTATAAAGAGATATTTCCAGCAGATATATTGTAAATAATTACGTTGGTCAACCTGTATCATTAGAGCGTGGTGTTCGTCAGGGTTGTTCTCTGTCACCACTCTTATTTGTGATAGCCATGGAATCCCTAGGTGCAACATTAAGACAAGATATCCACTTTCAAGGTCTGGGCATACAAGGCATAGAAAAGCCTGTTAAGGTGTCTCAATATTGTGGTGACACAGCTGTCTTTGTAGGACATGATCAGGATTTTGATAGATTGAATGTCATCTTACAAAACTTCCAAAGAGCATCTGGTCTCAAAATAAATAAAGACAAATCTGTTGGCTTATTTTTGGGTCCTTGGAAAACAAGAACTGACCAGCCAATGGATATCACTTGGACAAGCAATTCAATCAAAATCCTAGGAATCCACTTTAGTAAAAAAAGACTGGTTCTCGAAATTGGACATGCCAAACTAAAGAAGACAATTATAATGTGGCGTCATAGACACCAGACAATTTTTGGACGAGCTTTAGTTTTAAATAGTTTAATCGTGTCACAGATATGGTATGTGTCCTCTGTGGTGCATATGCCAAAACATATTGAACAAGAGATTAATAGAATTGTGTTTGACTTTTTGTGGGAAGGAAATACACATCTTGTCTCACAAAGAATATGTACAAACGATAAACTTCAAGGAGGTCTAGCTATTCCAGACATCAGGAATAAAAGTATTTCATTGCGATTGAATTTTTTTAATGATTTGATCCATAGTGACAATCAATGGGCACAGATATCTCGATGCCTCATTGAAAGAACTGTATAAACCTTTTCGGCAAAGTTGGTTTTTTGGTCTTCTAAACCATCACCAAATTACACACGCATTCCTAGTCCATATCTGGAGGTTAAAAAAGCATTAGATGGTTTTGTGAAAATGGAAGACTCACCATTATACTGGGAACATGCACTAAATCAACAACTTTGGGGAAATGATAGAATACTACATAATGCTGGGGTTCTATACTATTTCTCATTAGCTAGACATGGATTAAAATATTTCTCTGATCTTGTTAGTGCACCCACGCATGAATGGAAATCCCCACATGAGATAGTGCAGACAACCAAGCTTCGACCAATCGATGCACAAAGCCTTTTAAAGCGGTTGCAGGTAGCCATTCCTAGGGAGTGGTTTCGCCTACCCAAAGCATCTATGACTGTTGAAACACAAAAACTTATGTTAAAATATGGGGATAGAATTTTCACATGATCTGTAAGATGCAAGTATTGGTACCACATGTTAAAGCTACAAAATCCGGCTATTCCAAAGGCAATTTCTGCTTGGGAAAATTTCACTTATTTCCCGGTAAATTGGAATGATGTGTGGTGCAACATTCATTCCTCACATATCCCTAATAGAGCCAGAGGTGTTGTTTGGCGATTAATCCATAGAAGGCTATGGGTAGGCTCTCTCCTCAAGAAAGTAGGAATTACTGAGAGTGACAGGTGTTTATTGTGTTTAACAGCAGAGGAAACACTCGTCCATTTATGTGTGGATTGCACTGTTATTGCTCAGTTTTGGACATACATCAAACGTGTTTTAATTAAGTTTGATGCATCGCAGTTCCAAATTGCACCTACCGAAATACTGTTTCACGACCTCTCTGGATATAATGTAAATAATGATGTTAAAAAGATCGCATTATTTTGCCTTAGTTTAGGCAACTGGAGCATTTGGAAATACCGTTGCTCTAGAGCCTACGATGTACTTGACGATCCTAGCACTATCCACTTTACGAAATTAAAAAATATGTTTGATTTCTCGCTTGCATATTGTCTACAATGTGAATACCATGCATCACTGAAGGGAAATAGCCTCCATCGATTTAAAGTCAAGTGGTGTAGAGGCGAGATGGTTTCCATTGATTTTGGGCTATTAGTTATTTTGAAGATCGTGTAAAGTTGAAATATGTAATGCAAAAATGGAAAAAGACAAATTTGCAGATTCAATGCAGCTTATAATATAGGAGTTCCTTAAAATCTTTTCAGGACAAGATGTTCTGGGCGTGATCGGACTGGATTGGAAAATAAGACAGCAATGCCTTCCAGTTCAGTTACGTTCCCAATATTCAACGGATTTCTTGCTAGGAAACATGTTTTTCACTAGATTTTGTGTTGTTTATTTTAGTATTTGAGTGTGTGGACGCTGTTGCTGCATGATAGCAACAGCTTCCCATCAAATTGGCTTTAAATTTTCAACAACCACAAAATTAGCCTTGAAAATATCATGATTAATAATTCAAATAGTGTTTATAGTCAACCACACGGTCTACAGGAATGTTTATTTTTAGTATCATTTGTTCTGGGATAATTTTCAAAACGTCCATTCAAAGTAAATTGACTTGGCTTTTTCATTTTATGTTTTGTAATTTAGTATAATCATGTATTCACAGTAGCCAAAATATTCATACTATGGTAATTTTTTTAACAGTTTTGGAGATTCATGTGTGTACGGCAATTGCACCAGGGTATTTTGTAATAAACATAAATTAAGTGGTCCATATTAATTTCATTGTATGAGCACCGTTTCATTGCTTTTATAGCTATGCAATAATATGATTTATATAATGTTTATAAATATATTTGTAAATTTATAGAATTTATTTCTACATAATACTGACTTACTGTGTGTTAATTAATTTACCTACATTTTAGTGTTCTTTGTCAGTAAATATTTTTGGGTAGAAAGGCTTTCCACACGATCCTTTGATCGCGTTACCAAAAAAAAAAAAGTAGTAGTAGTAGTAGCAGCAGCAGCAGCAGCAGCAGCAGCAGCAGCAGTAGTAGTAGTAGTAGTAGTAGTAGTAGTAGTAGTAGTAGTAGTAGTCGTAGTAGTAGTAGTAGTAGTAGTAGTAGTAGTAGTAGTAGTAGTAGTAGTAGTAGTAGTAGTAGTAGTAGTAGTAGTAGTAGCAGCGGTAGCAGCAGCAGTAGCAGTAGCAATTGTTATAGCAACAGTAGGAGCAGTAGTAGTAGCGGCTGAAGTAGCAGCAGTAGTAATAGCAGCAGTAGTTAAAATCAAGATCTTTTCATTTTATGCAAACTATGGGAAGCCTGCAGATGTAAATGACTAGGCAATTTGTTATGACAGCGGAGAAAATATGCAGTTAATTATATAATGCGCTGTGAACATAAGCGTGTACCTATCTGTTGTCTATCGCAAACACAGACGTAGGCCTAAGTGTCCGTGGCTGGTATTGTCGACTTAATGCAGGTATACGGAGGCCTAAGCTATGTATTAAATCTTTAATGTCAACTTTCCGCAGCAGGTATACATCTACCTGTCAGTCTGTTTGTCTGTCTGTCGGTTGGTCGACCTGTCAAATTTGTGACATTTTACCAAGGCTGCATATGTCTATCTATACCGCTTTTGCATTTGAAAGCTGGTAACTTAGTAGATACTCATTATATCGGCTATTAACTAGCTTATGGGCATAACTTAAAACATTTCCCACCGTGTTTGTTCTAAGCTTTTCTAGAAGCATATTATTACCTCAGCTGACCTGAAAGATTATGGCATGGCGACCGCCCATCTAACGTTCTTCGTCCATCCGTCGGTAGGCTTTAACATATCAAACGAGAATTTTGATTGATCAATTTTTTTGGTGGTCATGTTTCATTTTCCGACAATTTCCCGGAGCTCTTAAAACATACCTCCTAAATCGCGAGTTCGTATTGCGTAGGCTCTATAACAGGAAATCCTAAAAACATATCGCCTCCTAAAACACTCCACAAATTTTAATCAAATTTTGGCTGAAGGATCTTATTGAGGTAGGATCTATATTAATAATTTTGATTGATCGATGTTTTTTGGATTTCCCCAAAAGTTTTCAGGAAATCCTTTAAATAAAATAAAATACTACGCCTCCTTTATCTATCCCCTAATTTCAATGAGACGTGTGTAACGATCATAGTGTGGTATATTTCAATCAACACCCCTAAAGAGAAATTGGATTGCTCAATTTATTTCGCGACCATCTTGGATTTCCAAATATGTCCAGGAAATTGCTTAAATATTACTCCTAAAATAGGAGTATAATAGGCACAATATGTACGTTGAAAATTACCGTAGGCTAAATTTTTATTCCTGGCCATAACTGTTGAATTTCTTGGAATTCTAGAGTGTTTTGTAGAACCTGTCTTTTCTAGTTTGAAATGTCTATACAGGCCCCTGGCCATCTTGTTAGAAGTCATTTATTATTGGCGAAAATTAGAAGTTTTGCCAATATATCAACGGGTCACATTATGTCCCTCTGTTGCGTATGTGCCCTCTGTCTGTCTGTCTGTCTGTCTGTCTGTTTGTTTGTCAGAGTCTAATCTCGATTAGGTTTATATCTCCAGATCGGTTCACTCGAGTGGGACTAAACTTGGACACATGCTTCCTTATATCAGGTGTATGGAGCACAATGAGGTCAAAGTTCAAGGTCACTGTGACTTTGGTATAAAACTCAATTTCTTTATGTTCAAGTTTTTGCTTTAGCTCAACATAGTGTCTTATATTTCCGGATTGGTTCACTCTACTTGAATTTAACTTGGGAACATGGTTACCTATGTCAAGTGGAATGCTCTTGAGGTCAGAAGTCACGGACATTGTAATATTTGTATAAAATTCACTTTAACAGCTTGGTTCTGCTTTTTTCTTTTTTTTTCTATTTTTGTCTATTGAATCAGCAGCGCATCTGGCCTTTGTTTCAGAATTGGCAAAAGTATTGGAACTAAACATCGTCATATAGTTACCTCAACCCGCAGGAACATCAGCCATTCAGACTTTTGAGGTCAAAGTCAGTGTGATCTTGATACAAAGCTAGATTTGAATTTCGAAGCACACGATGGCAAGATTTTAGCCAATATCTCGTCAGTGTAATACTGATGTCTTGGTTTTTGTAATCATTTTTCAATACGTTGATCCGTCCATCTTCCATAACTTATTTTCTTTGAGTACATTAACGAAACTTCATCTCCGTATGTTGACTATGAGACTTGGAAGAAACCTCTTATTTCTTTGGTCAGTCCGCCTATGCTTTAGTATAACATAACGTACAATAACGTTAGCCCTACATATTTCGTGCGCGGGCGTTAGTGAGTGCGTGCATGCGTGCATGCGTACGTATATATTTGTCCGTGTGTGCGCATAAACACGCACCATTATTATGCACTGCATTGCATACCCTGTCACAGTAATAGGCCTAGTCCGGATCAGTTGAACCACTTTATCGACTATTAAATTTCTATTGTCGGACTGTTGGGCTATCGGACTACTGGGTTGTCGGACTACTAGGCTGTCGGACTGTTGGGCTATCGGACTACTGGGTTGTCAGACTACTAGGCTGTCGGACTACTGAGCTGTCGGACTACTGACATTAACCCCATTTAAGCAACAGTGCCAATTATAACCAGTAATGTGGTTGCAATGCAATCATGAAGCTGGACTTTACGATTTTGCAAGGAACTATAAAGCTTGCAATGAACCACGAATCTTGACTTCAAACATAAAATAAATATAGAAGGCTTATCAATACCCTTATCAACCGGAGGACAAGGGTATGTAATGCTCACATGGGCATTTGAACCATTTGCATTTAGGCTAAATACGGGTAGACATGATGGATGATTTTCGTTGTCTGTTCTGTTGGTCGTAGTTGTCTGTTCTGTTTGGCAATAATCTATTCCGTTTGCCAATAGCCTGTTCTGTTTGATATTAATCTCTTCTGTTTGACATATAAGTCTGTTCTGTTTAATAATAGCCTGTTCTGTTTAACAATAGTCTGTTCTGTTTGACAATAGCCTGTTCTGTTTGACACATTAGTCTGTTCTGTTTGGCATTAGTCTGTTCTGTTTGACGGCATTGCCTGGATTGTTTGGCATTTCTTTCTGGTTCATTTGGAATTAACTTGTTCCATTTGAGTTTTGTATTTTTGGCGGTGATGGCCTTCCATTGCGTCATAATCAATTACGTCATGAATGATTCTATTTAGTCCGTCTTAAACGATTAATAGTCCGTCACGTTGTAAGAATTGTATGTCTTTACTATTTAATAAGCATGCTGTTGAATATTCTGAAACCAATTTGACTGGGCGCAGTCACTACCCAGTCAAATCAAATTAGTTTTAAAATATTCAACAGCTTACCCGTATAGTTTTCTCGAAATTGAGAATCAGAGAGTGCAGGTATCGATAGATCCCAACGTGAGTGAAGCGTTGGTGGAGCTTAGCTAGAGACGGGCCGGCATAGTTAAAACTGGATTCCTCAATTCAGTATGTATGCAGATGTCATACTCTATATCCCACTATATAGTTGGATAGCAAGTGCAGTGGCCATCAGTGTGATGAAATAACTAACTATCAACCTGTTTGATAACATCCTGCAGAAGCAATCAGTCTTTCTTCTTCTTCTTCTTCTTCTTCTTCTTCTTCTTTGACCGCTGTTTCCTGTTCTCAACAAGGGTCGTTAGCTTCCTTCTGTTCTTCTTTCTTGGTCGTCAGTGTACCCAGTCCGGCTTCTTTTAGGTCGTTACGTAGCGCACTTATAAGGCCTGCGCGGTAGTGCCTTCTACGAGCATTGTATATGCCCCAAATACAGCAACTCCCAATGATTTCTAAGGAAGGGGTTGGGTGGGAGGGGTGTTTTGGAAATTCGTAGAACATGGTCAAACACAGTCCATCTTTGATGGGCCACTTTCACTGCCAATGAGACTGTATTGCGCATAGTGTATAAAGTATGGTTCAAGATTATACTGTTCGGAGATCGATCATCTGGGGAAAAAATCGCGATTTTCACATTTTCAAAAATCATATTCTCATGGATAAAAAACTGGTCCTCAAGACCACTACATAACTTTTAATTGTCAAGACCGCCAAAAAGGATTAAGTTAACACAAGAGGAGTTCAAAACATTCTGTCGATGATTTTGACACTAATCCGAAGGGATAGACCCAGTCAAATTGATAGATTCTGGGAATTCAGGTTTCAAAGTTTCAGACCAATTCCAACACGCATTAAAGTGGTGGTGGTGACATCTTAAGTAGAAATGGGTGGGGTATAGCTGGTAATTGATTATCGAAAACTATCGGAAATGGCCATAAGCCATTTTATTGATAAGCTGTGTGACATCCGCAAGGTGACTTCATATTATGATTAACATCCCTCTTCTGATAGTTCCATCGTGGGAAGGGAAAATTAGTTTTTTTCAAAATATCGAATAATAAAACAATCTAAAACACTTAAATAACATCAACAGATAATGCGACTTCACTGTATCCGCAATTGTAGTCCTGTAGTCAACCAATACTGGGCTTCATTGGTCCAGTGCTGGCCCAGTACCCTGGATTATCATGGAGCCCGTTTCTAAGGAGTCATAATTCATGAATCAATTTGCTCACTCAATCATATGACGTTATACTTAACTACGTGACGTGTATGCTGACGTCACAATCATGGTGTTATGAATGATTTGATTAAGCTCGTCTTTAACACTTAATAGTCCGACACGTTGTACGAATTGTATGTTTTTGCTATTTAAGAAGCATACTGTTAACTATTTTGAAACCAATTTGACTGGGCGAACAGCACCCAGTCAAATTACTTTCAAAATATTCACCGGATTACCTGTATAGTTTTCTGGAAATTGACTGTCAGGAAATTCAGAGATCGATCGATCCCATCACGAGAGAGGTGTGGGTGGAGCGTAGATAGAGTTGGGCGGGGCATAGCTAACACTGGACAGGTCCATTATTGTGGCCATTGATTCTCATATGTGTGGTTACTTAATAAAGCAGAAAAACCGCAAATGATCGAATTTCACAAATAATAAAAATAAAGCACACATTTGTCATGTGGATTCATCGCTGATTAACTCAGAATGCCTCTGATATTCATACCATGCATTTCCATTCAGACGTATTTTCACACGTGTATTCCCGGGGTTCCACTAAAAGGAATAACGAATAACGAATAACGAATAAAAAATAACGAATAACGAATAACGAATAACGAATAAAGAATAAAGAAAAACGAAAAACGAATAAAGAATAACGAAAAACGAATAATGAATAACACAGAATAACAGCCATTTTATATGGAATACCACTGAATAACAGTCAATTTAAATGGAATAACATGGAATAACAGGCATTGTATATGGAATAACTCGGAATAACGGCCATAGTAAAGGGAATAACAGCCATTTTATAAGGAATAACATGGAATAACAGCCACTTTAAAAGGAATAACATGGAATAACAGCCATTTTAAACGGAATAACATGGAATAACGGCCATCTTAAATGGAATAACGAATAACGAATAACGAATAACGAAAAACGAATAACACAGAATAACAGCCATTTTACATGGAATAACTCGGAATAACAGACATATTATATGGAATAACATATTATGACAGCCATTTTATATGGAATAACACGGAATAACAACCATAGTAAATGGAATAACGTGGAATAACAACCATTTTATAAAGGATAACACGGAATAACAGCCAATACATATGGAATAACACGGAATAACGGCCATATTAAATGGAATAACATGGAATAACAGCCATTTTATATGGAATAACACTGAATAACAGCCAATACATATGGAATAACACGGAATAACGGCCATATTAAATGGAATAACATGGAATAACAGCCATTTTATATGGAATAACACTGAATAACAGACATATTAAATGGAATAACATGCAATAACAGCCGGTTTACAAGGAAAAACACGGAATAAGAGCCATTTTATATGGAATAACACGGAATAATGGCCATATTAAATGGAATAGCATGGAATAACAGCCATTTTATATGGAATAACACGGAATAACAGCCATTTTAAATGGAATAACATGGAATAACAGGCAATATATATGGAATAACTCGGAATAACGGCCATAGTAAAGGGAATAACAGCCATTTTATAAGGAATAACATGGAAAATACAGCCATTTTATAAGGAATAACATGGAATAACAGCCATTTTAAACGGAATAACATGGAATAACGGCCATATTAAATGGAATAACGAATAACGAATAAAGAATAATGAATAACGAATAAACAATAACGAATAACGAATAACGAATAACGAATAACGAAAAACGAAAAACGAACAACGAATAACGAATAACACAGGATAACAGCCATTTTACATAGAATAACACGGAATAACAGCCATTTTAAATTGAATAACATGGAATAACAGGCATTGTATATGGAATAACACGGAATAACGGCCATATTAAATGGAATAACATGGAATAACAGACATTTTATAAGGAATAACACGGAATAACAGCCATTTTATATGGAATAACACGGAATAACGGCCATTTTAAATGCAATAACATGGAATAACAGCCATTTTACATGGAATAACTCGGAATAACAGACATATTATATGGAATAACATATTATGACAGCCATTTTATATGGAATAACACGGAATAACAAACATAGTAAATAGAATAACATGGAAAAACAATCATTTTATAAGGAATAACATGGAATAACAGCCAATACATATGGAATAACACGGAATAACGGCCATATTAAATGGAATAACATGGAGTAACAGCCATTTTTTATGGAATAACACTGAATAACAGGCATAGTAAATGGAATAACATGGAATAACAGCCATTTTATAAGGAAAAACACGGAATAACAGCCATTTTATATGGAATAACACGGAATAACGGCCATATTAAATGGAATAACATATTATGACAGCCATTATATATGGAATAGCACGGAATAACAACCATAGTAAATGGAATAACATGGAATAACAGCCATTTTATAAGGAATAACATGGAATAACAGCCATTTTAAGCGGAATAACATAGAATAACGGCCATATTAAATGGAATAACAAATAACGAATAATGAATAACGAATAAAGAGTAACGAATAACGAATAACGTATAACGAATAACACAGAATAACAGCCATTTTACATGGAATAACTCGGAATAACAGACATATTATATGGAATAACATATTATGACAGCCATTTTATATGGAATAACATGGAATAACAGCCATTTTATATGGAATAACACTGAATAACAGCCAATACATATGGAATAACACGGAATAACGGCCATATTAAATGGAATAACATGGAATAACAGCCATTTTATATGGAATAACACTGAATAACAGACATATTAAATGGAATAACATGCAATAACAGCCGGTTTATAAGGAAGAACACGGAATAAGAGCCATTTTATATGGAATAACACGGAATAATGGCCATATTAAATGGAATAGCATGGAATAACAGCCATTTTATATGGAATAACACGGAATAACAGCCATTTTAAATGGAATAACATGGAATAACAGGCAATATATATGGAATAACTCGGAATAACGGCCATAGTAAAGGGAATAACAGCCATTTTATAAGGAATAACATGGAAAATACAGCCATTTTATAAGGAATAACATGGAATAACAGCCATTTTAAACGGAATAACATGGAATAACGGCCATATTAAATGGAATAACGAATAACGAATAAAGAATAATGAATAACGAATAAACAATAACGAATAACGAATAACGAATAACGAAAAACGAAAAACGAACAACGAATAACGAATAACACAGGATAACAGCCATTTTACATAGAATAACACGGAATAACAGCCATTTTAAATTGAATAACATGGAATAACAGGCATTGTATATGGAATAACACGGAATAACGGCCATATTAAATGGAATAACATGGAATAACAGACATTTTATAAGGAATAACACGGAATAACAGCCATTTGATATGGAATAACACGGAATAACGGCCATTTTAAATGCAATAACATGGAATAACAGGCATTGTATATGGAATAACACGGAAAAACGGCCATATTAAATGGAATAACATGGAATAACAGCCATTTTATAAGGAATAACACGGAATAACAGCCATTTTATATGGAATAACACGGAATAGCGGCGATTTTAAATGCAATAAAAAGGAATAACAGGCATTGTATTTGGAATAACTCGGAATAACAGCCATAGTAAAGGGACTAACAGCCATTTTATAAGGAATATCATGGAATAACAGCCATTTTATAAGGAATAACATGGAATAACAGCCATTTTATATGGAATAACACGGAATAACGGCCATATTATATGGAAAAACATATTATGACAGCCATTTTATATGGAATACCACGGAATAACAACCATAGTAAATGGAATAACAAGGAATAACAACCATTTTATAAGGAATAACATGGAATAACAGCCAATACATATGGAATAACACGGAATAACGGCCATATTAAATGGAATAACATGGAATAACAGCCATTTTATATGGAATAACACTGAATAACAGGAATAGTAAATGGAATAACATGAACTAACAGCCATTTTAAAAGGAAAAACACGGAATAACAGCCATTTTATATGGAATAACACGGAATAACGGCCATATTAAATGGAATAACATGGAATAACAGCCATTTTATAAGGAATAACGGCCATTTTAAATGCAATAACATGGAATAACAGGCATTGTATATGGAATAACTCGGAATAACGGCCATAGTAAAGGGGATAACAGCCATTTTATAAGGAATATCATGGAATAACAGCCATTTTATAAGGAATAACATGGAATAACAGCCATTTTAAACGGAATAACATGGAATAACGGCCACATTAAATGGAATAACGAATAACGAATAACGAATAAAGAATAACGAATAACACCTAAGGAATAACAAAAAACGAATAACGAATAATGAACAACGAATAACACAGAATAACAGCCATTTACATGGAATAACTCGGAATAACAGACATATTATATGGAATAACATATTATGACAGCCATTTTATATGGACTAGTATGGAATAACAACCATAGTAAATGGAATAACATGGAATAATAACCATTTTATAAGGAATAACACGGAATAACAGCCATTTTAAATGGAATAACACGGAATAACGGCCATATTAAATGGAATAACGTGGAATAACAGCCATTTTATACGGAAAAACACGGAATAACAGCCATTTTATATGGAATAACATATTATGACAACCATTTTATATGGAATAGCACGGAATAACAACCATAGTAAATGGAATAACATGGAATAATAACCATTTTATAAGGAATAACACAGAATAACAGCCAGTACATATGGAATAATACGGAATAACGGCCATATTAAATGGAATAACATGGAATAACAGCCATTTTATATGGAATAACACGGAATAACAGCCATTTTAAACGGAATAACATGGAATAACAGGCACTGTATATGGAATAAATCGGAATAACGGCCATAGTAAAGGGAATAACAGCCATTTTATAAGGAATAACATGGAATAACAGCCATTTTATAAGGAATAACATGGAATAACAGCCATTTTACACGGAATAACATGGAATAACGGCCATATTAAATGGAGTAACAAATAACGAATAATGAATAACAAATAACGAATAACGAATAACGAATAATGAATAAAGAATAACGAATAGGGAATAACGAATAACACAGAATAACAGCCATTTTACATGGAATAACACGGAATAACGGCCATATTAAATGGAATAACATGGAATAACAGCCATTTTATATGGAATAACACGGAATAACAGCCATTTTAAATGGAATAACATGGAATAACAGGCATTGTATATGGAATAACTCGGGATAACGGCCATGGTAAAGGGAATAACAGCCATTTTATAAGGAATAACATGGAATAACAGCCATTTTAAACGGAATAACATGGAATAACGGCCATATTAAATGGAATAACGAATAAAGAATAATGAATAACGAATAAAGAATAACGAATAAAGAATAACGAATAACGAATAACGAATAAAGAATAACTAAAAACGAATAACGAATAACACAGGATAACAGCCATTTTACATTGAATAATACGGAATAACAACCATAGTAAATGGAATAACACGGAATAACAACCATTTTAAATGGAATAACATGGATTAACAGGCATTGTATATGGAATAACTCGGAATAACGGCCATAGTAACGGGAATAACAGCCATTTTAAATGGAATAATATGGAATAACGGCCATATTAAATGGAATAACAAATAACGAATAATGAATAACGAATAAAGAATAAGGAATAACGAACAAAGAATAAAGAATAACGAACAACGAATAATGAATAAAGAATAACGAAAATCGAATAACGAATAACGAATAATGAATAAAGAATAACGAATAACGAATAACGAATAAAGAATAACGAATAACGAATAAGGAATAACGAATAACGAATAACACAGAATAACAGCCATTTTACATGGAATAATACGGAATAACGGCCATATTAAATGGAATAACATGGAATAACAGCCATTTTATATGGAATAACACGGAATAACAGCCATTTTAAATGGAATAACATGGAATAACGGGCAATATATATGGAATAACTCTGAATAACGGCCATAGTAACGGGAATAACAGCCATTTTATAAGGAATAACATGGAATAACAGCCTTTTTATAAGGAATAACATGGAATAACAGCCATTTTAAACGGAATAACATGGAATAACGGCCATGTTAAATGGAATAACGAATAACGAATAAAGAATAATGAATAACGAATAAAGAATAACGAATAACGAATAACGAATAACGAATAAAGAATAACGAAAAACGAATAACGAATAACGAATAACACAGGATAACAGCCATTTTACATTGAATAACTCGGAATAACAGACGTATTATATGGAATAACATATTATGACAGCCATTTTATATGGAATATTACAGAATAACAACCATAGTAAATTGAATAACACGGAATAACAACCGTTTTAAATGGAATAACATGGAATAACAGGCATTGTACATGGAATAACTCGGAATAACGGCCATAGTAACGGGAATAACAGCCATTTTATAAGGAATAACATGGAATAACAGCCATTTTATAAGGAATAACATGGAATAACAGCCATTTTAAATGGAATAACATGGAATAACGGCCATATTAAATGGAATAACGAATAACGAATAGCGAATAAAGAATAACGAATAACGAATAACGAATAAAGAATAATGAATAACAAATAACGAACAAAGAATAACGAATAATGCATAACACGGAATAACAGCTATTTTATATGGAATAACTCGGAATAACCGCCATAGTAAAGGGAATAACAGACATTTTATATGGAATAACACGGAATAACAGCCATAGTAAATGGAATAACATGGAATAACGGCCATTTTATATGGAATAACTCGGAATAACAGACATATTATGTGGAATAACATATTATAACAGCCATTTTATATGGAATAACACGGAATAACAGATTTTGATCCGGGTTTTAGTATCATCCGTATGTATCACCCTAAGCGTTAGCTAGGAATTGCTAGGCTTAGCTACGCATTGTCTATGCCTTGGATAGGTCTTAGCTATGCCTTGGTTATGCAGGCTAGGCATTAGCTGCCCTTGGGTAGGCGTTAGCTTCCGCTTATTTTGGGCTTGCCTAGGCCATAGATTGGTCTTGCGTAGGCATTAGCGAGGCCTTGGGTAAGTTCTCAATGCCTATCCTATGCATTGCGTAGGGTCGGCTAGACCTTGGCTAGGCCTTGGTTTGTTCTTAGCTAGGCATTAGCTAGGCCTTTAACATGTTTTCTAGGCATTACATAGGTACTAGATACGCTTGACTATGCCTTAGGTAGACCATGGGTATGCTTCTCTAGGCCAGGTGTATGACTTGAGTAGGATTGGCTATGCATTAGCTATGCCTTAGATAGGACTTAGCTAGGCATTGGCTATGCAGATGCAGAGTAGGCCTTAGCTAGACCTTAAGTAGGCCGTTGCTGCGGCTTGTGTAGGTCTTGAATAGGGCATAGATTGGCCCTACCTAGGTATTAGCTAGACCTTGGGTAGTTTCTCAATGTCCTCTATAGGCCATGGGTAGGCTTGGCAAGACCTGAGCTATGCCTTGATTAGGCCTTAGCTATGCAGGAACCAGGCGTTGGCATGTTCTGTATGCCTTACATAGGTGATAACTATGCTCGACTACGCCTTAGCTAGGCCTTGATAGGCCTTAGCTGCAGCGTGTGTAGGTATTGGCAAGACATTGGGTAACCTTGGGTAGACCTTATCTAGTCCTTTGGCTAAGCCCTAGATAGGTATTAGCTTGGCCTTGGACAGGTTCTCTAGTCCTTACGTCGGCTTCTAGTAGGCATTACCTAGGCATTAGAAATGGGCTTGGGTATGTTCTCTAGCGATTTCCAAGGTCATGGGTAGGACTTAGCTCAACATTACTTAGGCATTGGTAGGTTTTCTAGGCCTTGGTTATGCATTGTCTATGCCTTTGCTAGCCGCTAAGTAGTCTCTTCCTGGTCTTAGATTTACCTTGGATCGAGCTTATCTATCCATTGTGTAGGCTTGGCTAGGCCTTTTGGATGCCTTTCTTAGTCCTTAGCTATGCCTCGGGCAAGCCTTAGATAGCCATTGGGTAGTCTCATTTGGTCCTTAGCTAGGCCTTGGTAGACTTAGCTAGGCGTTGTGTAGGCTTCGCTAGGCCTTAGCTAGGCAATGTCTAGGCTTCACCAGGTCATATCTAGGCTTTGGTAGGCGTGGCCATGCCATGGTTGGCTTTATGTAGGCCTTTGATCGTCTTCGATATGCCTTAGCTAGGGCCTGTGGCAGTCTTAGATAGGTAATAGCTAGGCATTTGGCATGTTCTCTAGGCCTTATCTAGATCATACCAGCGCTTGGCCACGCCATAGCTAGGGCTTGTGTTTGCTTCTTTAGGCCATACGTATGACTTGGGTAGGCATGGCCTGGCCTTTGTTAGACATTACCTAGTCCTTGGGTGGCTTCCATAATCCATGGCTAGGAATTGCTAGGCGTGGCTACCCAAGGCATAGCTAAGGTAATGTTAAGGTCTACCCAAAACCCAGGGGAGCCTACAGAAGGCATGGCTAATGCTAGCAAAGGCTTACCAAAGCATAGCTAAAGTCCGATATAATGCCTACTTAACGCCTACCTAAGGCCTGGCTAAAGCCTAGCGAAGCCTACCAAAGAGCCACCCAAGTCCTAGTTAAGGCATCGTCAGGCCTACCCAAGGCATTGCTAAAATCCTACCTAAAGCCTAATAAGGTCAAATACCTAGCTAAGACCTGGACAACCTACACAACACATGGATATTTCCTAGCTAAGACCTACCTAATGCATACCTAGCTAATGTCTAGCCAAGTCTATTCAAGTCCTGGGAAAGGCTACCTGAATTTACGTAAGGCATAGCTAATGCCAAGGCAAGACCTCGTTATGGCATAGCTGATACCGGCGCAAGCTGTAGATAAGGCCTAGCTAAGCCACCCAAGTCCTATCTATAGCCTAGCGAATCCTACATAAGGTCTAGCTAAGACTTATTCAAGGCATAGATAAGGCAGAGCCAATCCTACCAATGCCTAGCTAGCGCCTAGTGACGCTTAGTCAAGGCCTAAATAAGTCCTAGCGATGCCCACACAGGGCCTACCTAAGTCCTAAATAAGGCATAGCTAAGGACAATGAGAGACTACAAGTGCTTTGTTAAAACTTACCAGAGTTATACTTAAGGCCCAGCAGCGACTACGCAGTGCATAGTCGTCAATGCCTAGCGAAGCCTACAAAAGTTCTAGCTAAGTCATACCCAATGCCTAGGTAAGGACCAGAAGAGACCACCCAATGGCCAGCTAAGGTTTACACGAGGCATAGCTAACGACTAGGGAAGCCTACCCAATGACTAGCTAAGACCTACCAAAGGCGTAGCCAAGCATACGAAATGCATAGCTAAGACGTACCCAAGGCAAAGCTAAGGCACAGAATTTCCAGCGCCTAGCAAAGGCTTACACGATGCATAACCAAGGCTAGGAAATGACTAGAAAATCTATTCAAGACCTATCTAATGCCTAGGCAAGGCCAACTCGAGGCCTAAGTATGGACTAGAGAACCTAGCCAAAGCCAAACTAATGGCTAGCTAAAGCCTAACAAATTGCTAGCTAAGGTCTATCCAAGCCTACCCAAGGCCTATGAAAGGCATAGAGAACCTACCCAAGGCCTAGCTGATGCCTAGGCATGGCCAAACTATGGCCTAGCTAAGACCTACAGAAGCCGTAGCTAACGTCTAGCCAAAGCCTTGCTAATACCTTGCTACAGTCTAGCTAACGTCTACGTATTACCCATCGAGGACTTATTTAGGGCCTAAGGAAACCTACACAAGACATAGCTAGAAAGGCCTAGCCAATGTCTGTCTAAGGCATAGCCAAGCCTACACAATGCCTACCTATTACCTATCTAAGACCCACACAAGCCCTAGCTAAGACGTAGCCCAGCCTAGCTAAGGCATACATATGGTCTTGTGAATCCTACTCAAGGCCTGGCTAAGACCAATGGGAGACTACACAATGTCTAGCAAAGGTTTACCTAGGGCATACCTTAGCCCCCACTTAGGGTCTAGCCAAAGCCTAGCGAACCCAGCCTAGCCAATGACCAGAAGAGACTATCAATGTCTATCTAAGGCTTACCTGAGACATAGTTAAAGGCTAGGGAAACCTAACCAAGGACTATAAAGGCCTCCAAAAGGCCTAACCAAGCCTGCCCAATGCATATCCAATACCTAGACAGGGCCTACACGGGACCTATGTAAGGACTAGGGAACCTACCCAAGGCCAAGCTAATGCCTAACTAAGTTTTGCCGAAGGCCTAGCTAAGGTCTAGCCAAGCCTACCCATGGCCTATGAAAGGCATTGAGGACATACCCAAGACCTAGCTAATGCCTAGGCAAGACCAATCTATGGCCTAGCCAAGATCTACTCAAGCCGCAGCTATGGCTTACCCAATGCCTAGCTAACGCCTAGCAAATGACTATCCTTGCCTACCCATGTCATAGGAAAGGCCTGGAAATCTACCCAAGGACTAGCTGCTCTCAAGGCAAAGCCCACTACGGTCTAGCTAACACATGTACAAGCACTAACTAAGGACTAACCAATCCTACATAAGTCCTATATGTAGCCTACCCAAGCCTTTCCAAGGCGTCGAAAATGCCTATCCAAGGCCTAGCTAAGACAGGGTCTAGCCTACACAAGTCCTACCCTTGGCCTAGAGGAGACTAGCCATGGCCTAGCTAAGGTCTAGCGAATGACTATCTAAGGCCCGGAGATACTACCAAAGTCCTAGCTAAGGATTACCCAATGCCTAACCAATGGCGACTTAAAGCCTACGAAAGGCCTACCTAAGTCCTAGCTGAAACATGGCGACGCCTACCAAAGGTCTACCTAAGGCCTAGCCAAGCCTACACACGACCTTCTTAAGGACTAGATAACCTATATAAGGCCGAGCTAATGCCTAGATAAGGCAAAACTAACGCCTAGTTAAGATCGAGCAAAGGACAAGCTAATATCTAGGCACGGTCTACTCAAGACCTAGTTAAGACCTACACAAGCCATAACCAATGACTAACCAAGCCTACACAAGTCATACAGGTCGCCTAGCCAAGCATATCCAAGGCATAGCTAATGCGTAGCCAAGGTCTAGCTACGACAAATCGAAGCCTACCAAGACCTAGCTAAAACCTACCAAAGGCATTACCAAGACATAGTCAAGACTACAAAGTCTAGATATGGCATAGCGAAGCCTAGCCCGTACCTAACTATGACCTAGCGAAGCCTACGCAAGGCCTAGCTAAGTACCAGAACTACCTAAGGCGTAAGCGAGGATTATCGAAGGCCTAGCCAAACCCCGCACAATGCCTATGTATGCCCTAGAGAACTTAACCCGGGCCTAGCTAATCCCTATCTAAGGCCTAACCAAGGCCTAGCTAAGCATCTAGCCAAGCCTACCCAATGTCCATGAATGGTAGCGAAAGCCTATCCAATGCCTAACAAATCCTTAGCCAAAGCCTATCCAAGGTTTAGCTAAGCCGTACACAAGCCGTAGATAAGTCCTAGCCAAGCCTATTGGAGTCCTACTTATAGCCCAGCGAAGACTACCCAATGCGTAGATAAGACCTACCCAAGGCATAACTAAAGCCTGGCCAAGCATACCCAAGGCCTGGCTAAGACGTACCCAAGGCCTAGCTAAGCGCTACACAAGGCATAGCTATGGCATAGCCAAGCCTGCACGGGCCTAGATAAGTCCTACCCAAGGTCTATCTAAGGACCATTTGAGACTACCCAATGTCAATCTAAGGCTTTCACGATGCATCGCTATGGTCTAAGGAAGCCTACCCAAGGACTACCTACGGCCTAAAAAAGTCCTAGCCAAGTCTACCCAAGGTATAGTTAAGATCTAACAAAGCATATAGCGTCTAACCAATCCTACCCAGGGCCTAGGGCAGGCCTAATAAAGCCTAGCCAATGCCTATCTAAGACCTAGCGGAGCATACACAAGTCCTACTAAAGGCCTAACCAAGGACCAGACGAGACTGCCCAATGCCTACCTAAGACATATCCGAGTTATGCCTAATGCCTAACGAACCTACCCAAGCCGTAACGAATGCCAAGTTTAGGTCTATCCACAGCCAAGCTACGGTCTAGCCAAGCCTACGCAAGGCCTAGATAAGTCACATAGATCCAAACTCACGGGGTGTTGGACGTGACGGGATGGGCAGGGCCAGGTCGAGTCGGGTTGGGTCGGGTCTTAGCTTAGCATGTTTCTCTTCTAACATAGACAATACACAATTGGTATTGAACGACTAGATGTGCTATCGAAAAAGGTGGCCTTACCTTAGAAGCCAACAGACGATTACGGCTACAAATATTAAAGTAAGATGGCGGCATGGAAAAAGACGCTAAATGCACAGATTCACACCAGAATGCTTGAAAATCAAATTGCTAAAATGGTATACTGCTATACGCTTAGAATGTTTACGTCAATGTAATAACACGAAATAAAACTTAGAATATGATGACTTCATTTGTTATAAATTAATATAGCTTTTGTTAGTTATGAATTTTAAATAAGGATTCGTGTGTCTATTACAAATTCACAGCTAAAAAAATGTTGAGTTACATGAAAGGAAATAAGCTTATGTTAAGATTCATTTCGTTTCCTGACATTAAGGTAGATAATTTAAGCTTCTAAATGTATGTAATGTTAATGATTTTATTTTCAAGCATTTTGGTATGGGTATGGATATCCGCCTTTAAGAAAAATATTTTTCTTTGGAACGTGTTCATATCGAATTTGTGCCACTGGCCAATAGCGCAGTGGCGAATGTTGAATTTGATATCGACATTGGCTAAAGTGCACATTCGGACTAGAATGCTTGAAAATAAGATGATTAAAGTCGCATAATTTTAGGGGCTTAAATTGTGTACCTGGGTGTAATAAAACGAAATAAATCTCATTATATGATAGTGGATTACAGTTTCACAATTAAATTGTTTTATTACTTCATTCAAAATGAAATCATTATATGTTAAGATTTATTTAATTTTGCATTGTTTAAGCCTGTAAATGAATAGAATTTTAACAATTATATTTTTCAGGCATTCTGGTGTGAGTGAGCGCCATTAACAACACAACCCTAATATCCAAATCGATAGTGGTATACACGTTGTATATGATTATACAAAAATTTATCTCGAGTGCTCGACATAATTATGTCGAGCGCTCGAGATACTTGTAATGCCACCGGATCTATTACTACCGTAGGCGAGCCGCGTTTCAATGACACAGCAACAAAAGCAGCGACATCGGTAGTAGTAGTAGTAGTAGTAGTAGTAGTAGTAGTAGTAGTAGTAGTAGTAGTAGTAGTAGTAGTAGTAGTAGTAGTAGTAGTAGTAGTAGTAGTAGTAGTAGTAGTAGCAGCAGCAGCAGTAGTGGTGGTGGTGATGGTGGTGGTGGTGGTTGTGGTGGTGGTGGTAGTGACAGCGGGCGGGGACGACGATGGCAACTGTGGTGATGGTGGTGGAGGTGGTTTGTAGTTGTGGTGGTGGTGGTGGTGGTGGTGGTGGTGGTGGTGGTGGTGGTGGTGGTATTGGTAGTAGTATTGGTATTGGTAGTAGTATTGGTATTGGTAGTAGTATTGGTATTGGTAGTAGTAGTAGTAGTAGTAGTAGTAGTAGTAGTAGTAGTAGTAGTAGTAGTAGTAGTAGGAGTAGTAGTAGTAGTAGTAGTAGTAGTAGTAGTAGTAGTAGTAGTAGTAGTAGTAGTAGTAGTAGTAGTAGTAGTAGCCATAGCAGTAGCAATAGTAGCCATAGCAGTAGCAGCAGCAGCAGCAGCAGCAGCAGCGGCGGCGGCGGCGGCAGCGGCGGCGGCGGCGGCGGCGGCAATAGCAGCAGCTGTAGCAGCAGATGTAGCATCAGCGGCGCCACTTATAGGTGTTTTTTATGGTTTCATTATCGTATTAGAACGTGTGTGATTAATTTGCACTCGGATTCTCCATCCATCAGTGTTTTCGTTCGTCTGTCCGCCCGTTCATCTTGCAGTTGCAGAACGTCAAAATGTAATAGCGTTTAATTTTTTTCTTCAATAACTTAGGTTCTACTGGGAGCTTATTGATACAACTTTAGACCTAGGTTGATTCTGATTCTTTGAAGAAGCCTCATATACTGTATCAGTCTATCTGCTCGTGCGCACGCCCGCCCGTTCATCTTGCTGGGCATGTCTAAATCCGTGAATATTTTAGCATTTCTTCTATAGCTTAGATTCCCACTTCTTTGACAGGTGTAAATCCTTGTATATTCCCGTCTTTCGTTGATAACCAGATATTTAATTGGAGTATATTATTGAAACATTAAATGTCTGTTGAAGGAGACTTTTATTGTTTGCGCAAACTCATCCGTTCATCCGTCTGTCAGTCGCTCCATCCGTTCATCTTAGCGGACATTTCAATTTTGCTTCAATATCTTAGGTTCCACTGGATAGTGCATTACTACAATTTCAACAACCAAGATATGTTGATTATGCACATTAGTGGACGCATTCCATATTTTGATGTCCGTTCACCTTGCATGATATGTTTAAGGCCTAGTAGTAGAATAATGACCCGCTAAAATTAATCCCTCCCCCGTGATGTCACATGGCAGTGAGGCAATTCTCACCCACCAGATTCCAAACAAAAAATCCGACCAGAGCAGCCCCAAGGGCTCTACCATCCCTCAGCTATAACAGGATTTTGGGATGTAGCGCACTGGCCATGTAGTTGTTCGTACTACTGGGGTCGGCCACACCCCAATCCGGCCCCGCCCAGAAGACATGAATAGTGTCTGAACATTCATATAGTGACACTGGGAAACAACAGCTATTGAGAAGCTCACAACGGCTCCATATAAGCTCAAACGCCGAATTTGACAATTTACTGGCGGAAATCTTCAAGCAGGACAGAGTCCCAGCCTGAAGTGACCACAGACCCACTGTTCTGGTTTCAGCAACAGGAGCCCCTTAAGACAAGCGTCATTGGCGTGCCTGTGAAAGATACCAAAGCCAAGGTGTCGCAAGGCTTGAGATCTACACTCATGAGGGTTCTGGCGGGGCAGTAGACCAAGTTGATGCACAGTACCTCGACATCGCCAGATACGAAGCATTACGGGGTGGTTTATAAATCGTGCCCTCTCCCTTGATAAGAAGAAATCGTGCTGTGGTGAACGTTAAGAACAGGGATGACCATTGCCTGTGTTGCTTAGTAAAGCCTGACTAAGGTCTAGGTAAGGCTTAAAAAACCTGGCTAAGGCCTAGGTAAGGCATAACCAATACCTAGTAAAGGCTCGCTAAGGCATAGGCAATGTCTAGCAAAGCCTGGCTAAGGTTTAGGCAACGTCAATCACAGCCTGACTAAGGTCTAGGTAAGGCCTATGTAAGGGCTAAGTAAGGTCTAGTCAAGCCTGACTAACGCCTAGTTAGCGCTGAGCAAAGTCTAGCTAAAGGCTAGGTAAGGCCCTTGTAAGTCTTATCAAAGCCTGACTAAGGCCTAGAAATGGTCTGGCAAAGACTGGATGCGACCCAGTTAAATACTATCCCAGCTTGGCTATGGCCTAGGTAAGGACTATTAACGTCTGGACATGGCCGAGCTCCGCCCTAGGTAAGGCTTAACAAAACCTGACTAAGGCCTAGGTAATATCTTGCCAAGCTTGCCTAAGGCCCAGGTAAGGCCTAGCCAGGCGTTGCTATGCCTTATATAGACCTTACCTAGGCCTTTGCCCGGCTTTTATAAGCATTACGTAGACCTTATTTAGGTCTTAGCCAAGCCTTGCTAGGCCTTTTCCATGCATTAGCCAGGCTTTGCCTGTCTTTCCATTGGCATTCGCTAGGCTTTGCTAAGATTTACCTAGGTCATGCCTGTACCTTATCCAGGCTTACAAAACTTTAACTGGGTCTTCTTCAGGATTTGCTACGCCTTTACTAGCCCTTAGCCAGGCTTTGCAAGACCGTACATAGGCTTTAGACAGGCCTTATCCGGGCCCTCGCCATGCCTTAGGCAGGCCTTAGCCAGGCGTTAACCAGACCATAGCAAGACTTTGCTAGGTCATACATAGCCCTAGCGAGGCTTTGCTAAGATTTACCTAGGCCATGCCTGGGCCGTAGTCAGACTTTACCAATCTTTAACTAGGCTTTCGTCAGGACTTTCTATGCATTAACTAGGCATTAGCCAGGTTTTGCAAGACCTTACATAGGCCTTAGACAGTCCTTAGCCAGGACTTAGAAGGCTTAGCTAAGATTAACCTATGCATTACCTTGGCATTAGCGTTGTTTAAGCGTTACCTAGGACGTAGTCAGGTTTTGCTAAGCCTTAACAAGGCCATATCCAGGCTTTGCTCACCCTTACCTAGGCATTAACGAGGCCTTAGCAAGGGGTTGCTCAACCTTACATAGGCCTTAGCCAGTCCTTAGACATGCCTTATCCAGGACTTAGAAAGCTTTGCTCAGAATTACCGAGGCATTACCTTGGAATTAGCCAGGTGTTTGTAAGCCTTAAGTAGGACTTAGTCAGGTTTTGCTAAGCCTTAACAAGGTCTTTGCCAGACTTTGCTCAACCTTACGTAGGCCTTAACTAGGCCTTAGCTAAGCCTTATCCAGGCTTTCCAAGACCTTAAGTCTAACAAAGCCTAGCTAAGGCCTAGGTAAAGCCTCTCAAATCCTGGCTTATGCCGAGGTAAGGTCTGAGAATGTCTGGCCAATGCTTGCGTAAGGCATAGTTAAGGCTTACCAAAGCCTGACTAAAGCCTATGCATTGTCTATCAAAGCCTGAGTAAGGCCTGAATAAGGCTTGGCGAAGGCCTAGCAAAGCCTAGCTAAGGCATTCCAACGGCCTAGCAAAGCCATGTTACGACATAGGTAAGTTCTGGGTAAGGCTTAGCAAATGGTAGCTAAGGCCCAGACAAGACCTTTGTAAAGCGTAACAAAGCCTTAGATACGGCCTAGGTAATGTGATGCAAAGCTTGGATAAGGCGCATGTATGGTCTAGTAAAGCTTGGTTAAGACCTAGGTAAGTCTTAGCAAAGCATGGCTAAGGCCTAGTTAAGGCCTAACAAATCCCGGCTACAGCGTATGCAATGTCTAGCAAAGCATGGATAAGGCCTAGGTAAAGTCTATCAAAGCCTGACTAAAGCCTGAATAAGGCCTGACTATGGCCTGGCAAAAGCCTAGGTAAGACCTAACAAAGCCTAGCTACGGCATGGCAACGGCCTAGCAAAGCCATGTTACGACCTCTGTAAGTTCTAGGTAAGGCTTAGCAAAGGCTGGCTAGGTCTAGGCAAGGCCTTTGTAAGGCTTAGCAAAGCCTGGTTATGGCATAAATAATGTCTTGCACAGTTTGGCTAAAGTCTAGGAAACGCCTAGCAAAGCATTTCTGACAAAGCCTGACTAAGGCCTAACAAAGCCTGGCTAAGGCTTAGGTACGGCCTGACTAAGGTCTAGTAAAGCCTAGCTAAGGCGTAGCTTAAGTCTGGCAAAGCCTAGTTAAGGCCTAGGTAAAGTCTATCAACGCCTGGCTTATGTCTAGGTAAGGTCTGAGAAAGTCTGGTCAATGCCTGCGTAAGGCATAGTTAAGGCTTATCAAATCCTAGCTAAACGCATATGCATTGTCTAACAAACCATGGTTACGGCCTAGGTAAAGTCTATCAAAGCCTGAATAAGGCCTGAATAAGGTCTGACTATGGCCTGGCTAAGGCCTACAAATGCCTAGCTAAGGCATGGCACCGGCCTAGTAAAGCCATGTTACGACCTAAGTAACTTCTAGGTAAAGCTTAGCAAAGGCTACATAAGACCTTGCCAAGACATTTGTAAAGCTTGGCAAAGCATAGCTACGGCCTGAGTAATGTCCTGCAAAGCTTGTATAAGGCGCAGATATGGCCTAGCAAAGCTTGGTTATGGCCTAGGTAAGGCTTAGCAAAGCATGGCTAAGGCCTAGTTAAGGCCTAACAAAGCCTTGCTACGGCCTAGGCAATGTCTAGCAAAGCATGGATAAGGCCTAGGTAGAGTCTATCAAAGCATGACTAAGGCCGGAATACGGCCTGGCTACGGCCTAGCTAAGATCTAGGTAAGGCTAACAAAGCCTAGCTAAGCCTGGCTACGGCCTAGGTAATATCTTGCAAAGCTTGGATAAGACGCAGGTATGACATAGCAAAGCGTGGTTAAGGCCTAGGTAAAGCCTAACAAAGCCTGGCTATGGCCTAGGCAATGTCTATCAAAGCATGGCTAAGGCCTAGGTAAAGTCTATCAAAGCCTGACTAAAGCCTGAATAAAGCCTGACTATGGCCTGGCTAAGGCCTAGGTAAGACCTAGCAAGCCTAGCTAAGGCATGGCAACGGCCTGGCAAAGCCATGTTATGACCTCTGTAAGCTCTAGGTAAAGCTTAGCAAAGGCTGGCTAAGGCCTAGGCAATGCCTTTGTAAGGCTTAGCAAAGCCTGGCTACGGCATAGATAATGTCTTGCACAGCTTGGCTAAAGCCTAGGAAATGCCTATTAAAGCATGTCTAAGGCCTAGATAAGGATTGGCAAAGCCTGGCTAAGGCCTAACAAAGTCTGGCTAAGCCCTAGGTACGGCCTGATGAAGGCCTAGCAAGCCTAGCTAAGGCATAGTTTAAGTCTAGCAAAGCCTAGTTAAGGCCTAGTTAGTCTATCAAAGCCTGCATAACGCCTGAATAAGGTCCGGCTACGACCTGGCTAAGGCCTGCAAAAGCCTAGCCAAGGCATGGCACCGGCCTAGTAAAGCCATGTTACGACATATGTAACTTCTAGGTAAGGCTTAGCAAAGGCTAGCTAAGACCGTGGCAAGACATTTGTAAAGCTTGGCAAAGCAAAGCTACGGCCTGGGTAATGTCTTGCAAAGCTTGGATAAGGCGCAGGTATGGCCTAGCAAAGATTGGTTACGGCCTGGGTAAGTCTTAGCAAAGCATGGCTAAGGCCTAGTGAAGGCCTAACAAAGCCTTGCTACGGCCTAGGCAAAATCTAGCAAAGCATGGCTAAGGCCTAAGTAAAGTCTATCAAAGCATGACTAAGGCCGGAATACGGCCCGGCTACGGCATGGCTACGGCCTGGCTAAGGACTAGGTAAGACCTAGGTAAAGCTAACAAAGCCTAGCTACGCCATGGCAACGGCCTAGCAAAGCCATGTTACGACCTCGGTAAGTTCTAGGTAAGGCTTAGCAAAGGCCTAAACAGTGCCTTTGTAAGGCTTAGCAAAGCCTGGCTACGGCCTAGGTAATGTCTTGCAAAGCTTGGCTAAAGCCTAGGTAAGGCTTCCCAAAGCATATCTAAGACCTAGGTAAGGCTTGGCAAAGCCTGGCTAAGGTCTAACAAAGCGTGGCTACGGCTTAGGTACAGCCTGACTAAGGTCTAGCAAAGCCTAGCTAAGAGGTAGCGTAAGTCTAGCAAAGCATAGTTAAGTCCTAGGTAAAGTCTATCAAAGCCTGGCTTATGTCTAGGTAAGGTCTGAGAAAGTCTGCCAATGCCTGCGTAAGGCATAGTTAAGGCTTACCAAAGCCTGGCTACGACATATGCAATGTCTAGCAAACCATGGCTAAGGCCTAGGTAAAGTCTATCAAAGCCTGACTATGGCATGGAAAGGTCTGGCTACGGCCTAAGCTAAGGCATATATATGGCTTAGCAAAGCCTAGATAAGGCATGGCAATGGCCTAGCAAAGCCCGGTTACGACCTAGGTAACTTCTAGGTAAGGCTTAGCAACGACTGGCTAAGGTCTATGCAAGGCCTTTGTAATGCGTAGCAAAGCCTAGCTACGGCCTAGGTAATGTCTTGCAAAAGCTTGGATAAGGGGCAGGTAAGATCAAGTAACGCTTGGATAGCGCCTAGGTAAGGCCTAACAAAGCCTGATTAAGTCCAAGTTAGAGTAGTGAAAACCTAGGAAAGTCTTGCTAATGCCTAGGCAATGCCTAGCAAAGCATGTCTAAGGCCCAGGTAAAGTCTATCAAAGCCTCCCTAAGGCCTAGCAAAGTCCTGCTAAGGCCAAGGTAAGTTTATGTAATGTCTAGATAAGGCCTGCCTAAGGTCTTGCAAAGTTTGGTCAAAGAATTGCAAAGCGTGTCTAAAGCCTATGTAAGGCTTAGTAAAGTCTGGATAAGGATTAACACGGCCTGGGCAATGCCTAGGTAAGGCCTGGCTAAGGTCTAGAAAAGACTAGCTAACTCCATAAATGCCTAGGTACGGCTTAGCAAAGCCTGGCTACGGCCTAGTTACTGTCTTGCCAAGATTGGCTAGAACGCAGGTAAGACTTAGCAAAGCGTGGCTAAGGCCTCGCTAAGGCTTAGCAAGACATTACCTAGGCCTAGATACGGCCTGACTAACGCCTAGCAAAGCCTAGCTAAGACCTTGGTAAAGTCTATCAAAGCCTGACTTATGCCTAGGTATGGTCTAAGAAAGTCTGGAAAATGCCTGCGTAAGACATAGTTAAAGCTAACCAAAGCCTCGCTAGGGCCTAAGTAATGTCCTGCAAAGCTTGGCTAAGGCGCAGGTAATGCCTAGCGGCTATGTAAAGTTTATCAAAGCCTGACCAAGGCCTGAATACTGCATGGCTACGGCCTAGCAAAGCCTAACTAAGACGTGGCAACGGCCTAGCAAAGCCATGTTACGACCTAGCTACGGTTTAGTTAGGAATTAGCAAAGCCTTCTGTGGCCTAGGCAAGGCCTTTGTAAGGCTTAGTAAAGCCTGGTTACGGCCTCTTGCAAAGCTGGTCTAACGACTAGGTAATGCCTAACAACTCCTGACTAAGGCCAAGGTAGGACCTAGTTAAGACCTGGAAAAGTCTGTCTAAACCCTATGCGATCTCTAGCAAAGCATGGCTAAGGCTTAGATAGTCTATCAACGCCTCGCTTAGGCCTGGCTATGGCCTAGCAAAGTATGGCTACGGTCTAGGTAAGACCAATATGAGGCTTACTAAAGCCTGGCTAAGATTGAACTAATGTCTAGATAAGGTCTACCAAAGCATGGCTACGGCCAAGGTAAGGTGTTGCAAAGTTTGCCCAAGGACTAGGTAAGGGTTAGCAAAGTGTACCTAAGGCCTAGGTAAGACTTAAGAAAACCTGGCTAATGCCTAGGTAAGGCCTAAGTGAGGCCTAGACAAGCCTGGATAATGCTTAGGTAATGTTTTGCAACGCCTGGCTCGGGCTTAGGTAAGACTTGCTAAAGCCTTAGTAAAGCCTGGTTAAGACATAGGTACGGCCTATTTAAGGCCTAGCAAAGCGTGTTAAGGCGTATGTAAGGCCTAGTAAAGCAATGATAAGGCCTACCAAACCATTGCTTAGGGCTAGCTAATGCCTAAGTAAAGTTTGGCAAAGTCTGGCTAAGGCCTGGCTAAGGCCTTATTAAGGCTTAACAAAACCTGACCAAGTCATAGTTAAGGCTTAAAGACGCCTGGCTAATGCCTAGCTAATGCCTAGGTAAATCTTAACAAAGCCTAGCTAAGACCTATGTATGGCCTAGCAAAGTATGGCCACGGTCTGGTCAACGGCTGGCTACAGCCTGCCCAAGGCCTGATGAAGGTCTGGTTAAGGCCTTCTAAAGCCTATGTATGGTCTTGCATAGACATAGCAATAACATGCTACGGTCAAGGTAAGGTCTTGCAACGCTTGGATGCGACCTATGTAAATACTAGCACAGCCTGTCTACGGCCTAGGTAAGGACCAATAAAGTCCGGCCACGGTCTAGCTACGGCCTAGGTTAGGCTTAGCAAATCCTGGCTAAAGCCTATGTAATGTAGTGTAAGGTTTGGCTAAGGCCTAGCTAAGTTCTAGGTAAGGCCTAGTAAAGCCTGGTTAAATTCCAGGTAATGCCCAAGTAAAGCTTAAATAGGTCTTGCCTAGGCATTTGCCTGGCTTTCATAAGCCTTACGTAGACCTTGTCTAGGTCTTATCCAGACTTTACTAGGCCTTTGCCATGCCTTAGCCAGGTTTTGTCTGGCTTTACATAGGCATTTGCCAGGCTTCGCTAAGATTTACCTAGGCCATACATGGGCCTTAGTCAGGCTTTACCAAGCTTTAACTAGGCCTTCGCCAGGATTTGCTATGCCGTAACTAGGCCTTAAAAGGTTTTGCAAAACCTTACATAGGTCTTAACTAGACCTTAGCCAGGGTTTGCGAGGCCTTACCTAGGCCTTAGCTAGGCTTTGCAAGACCTTTTCTTCGCCTTAGCCTGTTATTGCTATGTCTATGTAAGACCTTACAAAAGCTTTAGACATGCCTTAGCCTGACCATCGCCAGGGCTTAGGTAGGCCGTAGACAGCCGTTAACCAGGCCGTAGCCAGACTTTGCTAGGCCATACATAGCCCTTAGCCAGGTTTTGATAAGATTTACCTAGATCATACATGGGTCTTAGCCAGGCATTACCAAGCTTGAACTAGGCCTTGGTCAGGATTTGCTACGCTTTAACTAGACCTTAGCCAGCCTCTGCAAGACCTTACATAGGGCTTAGCCAGCCCTTAGACAGGCCTTAACCTGGACTTAGAAGGCTTTGCTAAGATTTACCTAGCCATTACCTAGGCATTGGCCAGGAATTGTTATGTCTTAAGCAGGATTTAAGTCAGGTTTTGCTAAGCCATAACACGGCCTACCCATACTTTGCCAAACTGTACTTACGCCTTAACTAGGCCTTAGCAAGGGTTGGCTAGGCCTTACATAGACCTTACTTGGATCTTAGTCTGTTATTGATAGGTCCATGCAATACCTTCATAGGCTTTAGAAGGCCTTAGCCAGACATTAGGTAGGCCTTAGTCAGGCATTAACCGGGCCTTAGCCAGACTTTGCTAGGCCACACATAGGCCTTAGTCAGGCTTTGCTAAGATTTACCTATGCCTTGCCTGGGTCTTAATCATGCTTTATTAAGCCTTAAATAGGCCTTAGTCAGTATTTCCTAGGCCTTACTTGGCCGTATCCAGGCTTTGGTAGGACATATCCATGCTTTACCAGGCCTTACATATGCCTTAACCACGCTTTTCTAGGCCTTAAATAAGCCTTACCTGTCTTAACCAGGCTTTACTAAGGCCTTACTAAGTTTTCCTAAGCCCGAGCAAAACATTGCCTAAACATTAGCCGGGCTTGCCTAGACCACACTTAGGCCTTACTTAGGCCTTAGCCAAGTTTTGTTAAGCTTTACCTAGGCCTTAGGTACACTTTGCCAACCCTTACATAGTCCTTGGCCAAAGTTTGCAACACCTTACCTAGGCCTTAGCCAGGCTTTGGTAGACCTTATCTAGACATTACCTAAGTGTTAGCCAGGATTTAGTAAGCCTCACATTGGTCTTAGCTAGGCGATAGCCAGACTTTCCTAGGCCTTAACTAGGCCTTAGCGAGACTTTGGCAAACCACCTAAGCGTTAGCCATGCTTTTCTAGAGATTGCCTAGGGCTTGGCCAGATTTTGTTAGGTTTTATCTAATCCCTACCTTGGCCTTAGTCAGGATTTGTTAGGCCTTACCTAGTTGTAGGCCAAGCTTTGTAAGACACTTCCTAGGCCATAATCAGGCTTTGTTAAACCTTACAAAGGCCTTGCCTAGACCGCAGAAGGCTTTGCTGATTCCTAACTAGACGTTTCCTATGTCGTAAAATGGCTTTGCTAGGCTGTTGTCATGCCGTAGCTAGCTTTTTCTAGGTCTTAGACATGTCGTAGCCAGGCCTTAATCAAGCTTTGATATACTGTACCTAGCCCTTAGCCATGGTTTGCTAGACATCGCCTAGGCCGTAGCTAGCCTTTGTTATGCCTTGTCTAGGCGTTATCCAGGTTTGCTAAGCATTACCTAGGCCTTAAGCAAGCTTGATAGGCGCCTGCGCCTTAGCCAAGCTTTGCAAGACATCACTTAGGCCCTGGCCAGCCTTTGGTAAGCTTTAACTATGCTTTACGAAAGCATTGGCCACACTTTCCCAGACCGTAACTAGGCATACGCCAGGCTTTGATAGACTTTATCTAGGTCTTAGCTAGGCGTTGCTAGACTTAATACACGCCTTAGCTAGGCTATGCTAGGCCTTGGTAAGGCCGTATCTAGGCCTAGGTAATGTCTTGCCAAGCCTTAACTAGGCCTAACCCACGCTTTGCTAGGTCTTGCATGTGCTTTGGCCAATCCTTGCAGGACAGTCGTCGTGTTTATTGTTCTATTATTTGTGCTGTACAAGTGTGGGGTCCTGCACCGCATGTGGATGTGCTTCACACGAAAACCACATGCGGCGAGGATTCCTACATCTGGATCTGCTCAGTCTTGTCGATCGCAGCGACCTGCAGCGCTGTATGGTCCGGCGAGCATGCCTAATGGGGGTTTGCTACCTAACATGAACCATGGGACTATGGACCCCATGGCAGATGGCTGGGTAGACATGGACATCCATGCAGTTGCCACTTCCGGTACCTGTACCAACGTATCGTCGGTGGAGTATGAAGATATATAGACTTTATTTGCTTCATTAACTGTTTTATTTAACTGTTTTCAATCTATTCGGATTGATGATTGTACTGTTTATTTTGACTGTTTATAATGAGTGTTGTATTATTTATCATACTATACTGATCGTATTTTCGTTTTATTTAATTTACTGTATTGGTTTTCCAGTGATTGTTATGGTGTTACTGTTTGTTTTATTGTACGGTTTGAAATTTTATCTGGATAGCCCTGGTATGGTGTGGTTTTGGTTGTAGATAGTGTACAACGAGTTAGTTAACGCTCTCTTAAGGCCTTAAGAGACGGTTAATTAACTTTGGTTGGTGGGCATGTGTAAATATGGGATTGTCTTGTGGGAGTCATGACTCGGCAGGATGTCTTATGTTTTCCAGTAAGACCCTAAAGAAATTATGTTTTGAAATACCAGGTGAGCTAAAGGTCCAGATGACATTTTATTTTAATAGCTTGATAAATTGAATCAGCGTAGTGCTGGTGATACTGTTTATAAATATCGGCCATCTATATTTCCGATAAATGGATGGGGTGCTAATGTAGCACGCTGAAATTTAATGGATAAAGTTATAGAATGATATTTGAAATCAATGAATTAATTGGAAAGGATTCTATGGTTCTGAGTTGATATGTATCTGGAAATAGTTTGGATAAAAGCTGTTGCTGTTCGATCAGCATTCACTTTTATAGTATTCAGCAGTTGTTGGTAATCATAGTTTAGAAAATAATCAATACATAATAATCAGTGTTGGGATGAGTGAAACTGAACGTGACAAACGAACGTAGGTGATCTAGTCTCTCACACGAGAGTAGAACAACAACACCCGGCAATGAGATCATATGGCTCATGTGCCTATTCACCCTAGCATCCTCGAAACTATCCATCAATAGGCAATGGACAGGACATGGACATTGTAGCGTCCTTTAGGAATGAATAACATAATCGAAATTTGTATATCAACTATATGTCACTCATATAATGGCATGCAACAACAACACATTCCGTAATGTTGTTAGTTAGCTGACAGATCGTATCAAATCAGAACCGGGCACCACCGCTTTGCCTATGTGAGGTACCATCACCATGGAAGAATAGGACAGAGTATAATTGGTTAGGATGACGTCATAACCAACCAGCGTCGATCAAACTCTGTAACAAAGAATTATGAAGAATAGGTTTATGTATCAAACACGAAATGAAAGGATCGTTGATTGGTTGAAAGAACCAGCATGTATCAGGTCATAAATTTTAGGAAGAAATAAGCAGGGGTTGATTGGTGAACCGATTGTTCAGTCCAATCAAAGCATGCTTACGACATACCTAGAAGAGTCATTCAAACAGATTCGAGAAGAATCTAAATATTAGTATAGATATAGAAGTCGGTTATCAGAGAAATTGAATAGTATATAAGACGAGATTTCATACTTGGAAATCATTCAATCTACCACCGTGAATCACTGAACGTCATGCTGACGTTCAGTTTTTGTGCTTAGAGCTCTGGGCAGACTTCGAGTTAGTTTAGGCTACTTGTTAGTTCTTGTACACGTTTGTACTAGTCTGATTATGAGCGATCTTGCTCCTCACTAAAAGTTTGTATATTTGTTAATAAATTCAGTTCAACTTACGTATATGTAAGTCAGTTGTTTGGTCAGTTTATTGATGTTAGGAAACCTAGTCTTGAGCAAGAGAATATCTCCAGTCATTACCTGCAAACCAACCGTCAGATAGGCCCAGCAGTCTTCAGTAATAAATATCGTCACTTACCATCTTTCCGACGAGGCGAGCCAGACTGCCATTCTCCGTCTCCGCTACCGATAGCCATTGTCGCAGCAACTCCATCCAGCTACCGGTAACCAAGTGGGACCACCAAGTTAGTAAGAAGTATTGGCAACCCCAAAAGATCTGAAATCTTCAATGGGTAAATCATTAACATATAAAATGAACAGAAGTGGCCCTAAAACTGAGCCTTGTGGTACTCCTATATCGATGGGCAGTGGTTTAGAATTCTTTCCAGAAATTGTAACGTATTGTTGTCTGCCATTTAAAGATAATCAAGACCAGAATTCGACGGGCTTTCCAAATCTGTAAACCATTTCAAAATTGGTTAAGAAATGGCTGAGATATCCACGGAAACCCCCTTTTGATTTTCTTCAAGGCATTGCCGTGACGTCATAACCACGTGTATGCAGAACTTCTAGAATGTTCTAGAACATTCGACTGCGTTATTATTAGCTACACGCTGATTGGCTGTATCTCGACCGTGACGTCACAAGTAGTATAAAAGGAGACGAAATCCAGAACTCGAGCGCATCCTCGGCCAGGGGCCGATTAGGTTGGATCTGTGTCAGCTAAAATCAGCAAGACAGGCATTAAGCAGATCATTTCGGTCTCTGTCGGTTTCTCTCCCGTAGCCAGCAGCAATCCAACCCAACACATTAAAGCAATTTCGTATCTCCCGTTGGTGCAGGAGCATTTTTGGAACTTTTGGATATTGTTCACGAATACATCAAGAACTAACTCGGAACACGAACTTGCGGTGAGGCCTTTCCTGGCCTGAAAATGTGATTCTACAGATGTAGAGGCAGCGATGTTCTTTGGTGGATGACTCGCCGGATCTGCCGGCCACACCAAAAAGTGGTTATTCAGCCATCCCCGCACTGATGTCGTGCAGGTTTATTAAACTTTTTGACCACAGCAAAGTAAACTCTGCCCGGTACGTCTTCAGAGCTGGCTGACGTACCCCATACCATTGAGCTTAGTTATGTATCTTCATCCACATTCAACAGCTCCCGCTTATGATCGGGTTGTTGGCAATTTCCATCTGTACCATCGGTGTACGGCAACTTTCGTCATAGCAGTAATGTTATTGAATCTCTTGCTGACTATTCGTTAGACATTCTATATTGTGATTATAGTCCTGAGTTCGATCCGCTACCGTCATGGGCTGCTTGCAGGAATCCTGTTTGCGGAAACTGGCATGCGGGAACTTTCCAGCTTCCAGGGAAGGCATCAACTCACATCAAAACAAGGGTGACGTATCAATTTCAGTAACACGATAGCCCAGGCTTAAGAATGGCTACCAATTATTCAAGTAACTATACTTGACATTTTAATTATCCCGTTAATTACATCTTTGATAATTGTACCGTATATGTATAAATGGTCCCGATGACTAAAGGGCACCGTAACAGTCTTAGGACCACTAGTTATAATTTCTGTATCTGTTTATAGTTATTCATATTTTCTGTAAGGTGTTTTTGCTAACCACACCGTAGTAGGTTCCTCAACCTGTACTATATATATTATTCTGATCATTTCACATTGTATTGATTGTTATGGTTAGTTTATATATGGCAAGTGGTCATCAGTTTATATGTTTTGTTTATTTGTAGAAAAATATAGGACTGCAGTGCACGTAGGAAACACAATACGGCAACATTTATATATGCATCACTTTCTCCAGCCACCAACAATTTTTCACTGAGGTCGCTGTCCGTGCTATAACTCTGTTTAGCCCGGCATGATACTGACTAAAAACCTTTTCTATTCAGCTCGATAGGATAGGTTTACTATGATTAGAGACAATCTCCTCGTTAGGAGACGCGCAGTGTACGCCTCTTTTCGGGTAGTTGTGATAATTTAGCCCCACACCATGGACTGATCCGACCCGGGGACACTATTTGGGCTTCTGAGCGGTGATGGCCAGGGTGTCGTGTCACAATCATTCCCTGCATATCTTCGGATACTCAGTAGTTAGTTACCTTTGCCAATGTAGGAAAGCACTGCTAAAACATATCTTAATTATTATTTTCTTTAATCTGCTGAACAATCCTCCCGCACCGCAGTGCATAACTGGGCAACTTGTGTTTAAACCTAATGCCAGGTTAAAAGGTTAGTTCCGTAGGACCTGGTAACGGGCGAGATGCGCATCCCCACTGAATTCCGTAAGAATGTCTGGGCATGATATTAAGATCTGCATGCCCTCACGGGAAGGACATTCACGGTGGGTATTCGTCTCTCTTACCACCACCATAACGATAGATCAGTTACCTAAAAATGCTTTTGTGGAAGGTAACCAAAGTCCTGTGACGTTTTATGTGGTTATTACGAAGCGAGATGTCCGGATTCTTACCCAGTTCGGAAGTTTTGCAAAGTAACATGTATGCACGCTGTCTTCAGTATTGATGTCTTAGAGCAGCCATTCTCAATGACAGCCATATTTAAAAAGCTAGGTAGACGCCAGCCATTTGCGGCCTAAAATAGTTCTTGTCTCCAAAAATTAAATATTAGGTTAGGCATAGAAGAAGGCCCGCATAAATAAAAGCGGCAACTACTAATTCAGCATATTGAGAATTACATAAGACGGTGACATGGGAATCCTTCGGGAATCGCTCGTCCCGTCTTCACGTAAAACAGCATGCAACCTTGTAGTCATAATTTCACTAGGTATAGTCTTTTCTTTACAGCATTTTGGTTAAATATTTGAGTGGACCCCTTTTCTGCCAATACTCTTCTCCCGCTTTAAGCGATGGCGACATTTTCCTGTGATGGAGGGCCGCGTGAGTCACTTGCCTCTCACAAGGATTCAGTGACAGCGGCCCACGTGAGGATAATTACTAGTGCCTGTGTGAGGCACATGATTTTCCGACACTACAAAAGATAAGTTTCTTTCCTTTCAGCTTAGAGGTATAATAGCTTATATTAAGTTAATTAGTTAATCTCGTGTACGGGAGCCTCGCTTACGGGGATACCTCTGCAGACCTACGAGTCTGTGTGGTACCTCCGGGAGCCCCACGTTTAGAAGTTCATCCGGCTGTCTCTACATCTTGTATTTTTGTATGCTCATTATATTTATCTAGCATACTTGATGGGCTGTTTAGGTAAAAATATTGTATAGACTTATGTTAATTAGGTCACCAAATCAAATCTTGCTAAAAATGGGCGTAGCATGGCTAGAAATGCATCACTATTGAAATTGTCATGAACCAATTCTAGCAACTCATCGCATCTAAGCACATTTCCACATTAACACACGATCACACTGGCCAAAAAAGGCTTCTGCATATAACTGGAAGCGTTTTTTGAAAATTTACCATTGAAATGACTGGCTTGATAACCGAGTATATGATTCCAGTGGTTATTTATTTAAATCGTCTCTTCGTATGCAAATGAGCATACAGCATTTTCTATGATAATGGATGGATCTGATTTGATGTTCAAGCATATGACGTTATAAGCAATTGCGTCATATATAGGCTGACGTCACTCACACTCAAAATGCGGAAAAATTGACGTATCTAGCTCTGTCACGAAGCTTGAATATTTCCGTCAAGTGTACGAATTGTATGTCTTTACTAATTTATCACCATTGTGTTGAATGTTGGAAGCTAATTTGACTTGGCGCTGTTGCAGCAAAAGCACCCAGTCAAATTAGTTTCAAGATATTCTGCAGCTTGCGTGTATACCTACCTTGAAATTGGGATTCTGGGAATTCATGATTCAAAGTATATAAATTGGTTCCAACCCGTGGGAAAGAGGGCAGAGCTTAGCTTGAAATGGGCGTGACATATTTAGAAATGCATCACTCTATTGAAAAATTTGTCACGAGCAAAGTTTAGCATTACAGGGCTAAGATCACTTGTATTAAGAGACCATCCTTTATAGGTCACATATTTTAACAAGACCAGTCATATATTGTAGACCCTGGCCCTCCAAGACGCACGTAGACCCGAATACACTATACTCGCGCTCTGATGGAGTGAGGGTGATTGGTATCATTTGGTGATTAAATGTATTAATAAACCACCCACATTCAATGACCGACTGACTAACTTTAGGCTTATGCAAGTCATTTAAAACAACTGCCTGCCTGCAAGATGTGACTTGCTTCAGCATGGTTGTGTTCTAACAAAATCCTTTAAAATGTTTAACATCGATCTTCCAATATCTCAACTACAAGACAACTATAGGAATATCTTAAAATACTATGAGTGGTAACCCGCCCAACCCCACCTCTACGTGTTGCTATTATAGACATGTATTAAGTATTGTGATGACAACGACTGTGCATGTAGGCCTATCAGCTTCTCGTTTTGTATTTTAAGAATTTCATGACGAAGCCTGCAAAACTGGCCTCTACAGTGACCTTTAGGAATGTCAATGTGCAGGTCAAGAGAAGATAGTTTGAAAATTCACCATTGGATAACCGAGCCAGTCATTCCAGTGGTAAATCTTCAAAATCAGTCTTCTCTTGGCCTGCAAATGGGCATTCAATAAGCAAATATTTTTATATTCCTGTCGAAATTTAAGTATTACAGGGTAAAACAATTATGAGGACAACGATGACAACAGCATCTGTTTCATCTTTCCCGTATTGCATTATAGTATAAGACACTAAGCTGAACATTCGTCACATTCGCAAATTTTTGTTAACATCGTGGACGTCTTCTATCTGAGATGTACTATGTGTGTGGTAAATTTCAACAGAAAAGCAAATATACCAATATTGTAGAGTGCGAAAAAGTAGAGAACGTTCACTAAAATAATGGATATGTAGTTATCAGTAGTAACAGTTTGTCCTTAGTTCACCAGTGGTAATAAATCCATGCAGTGTCAATGCAATTATGTAGCGGAAATGATAGACCACCAATGCTCCAAATTTCTAGTTAAAACAGCTGACAATAATATCGTAACAGATTGTTGAATACAGAAAACGACCGAATGTTTAGGCCTATACATGTGGTAAGTTAGGAACGTCTTCAGCAAATTCGGCCACACAATTTCACAAATGTAGTTAGATAGGTAGGCCTACATGAATACAATAGTGAAGTAATGTATTGAGGTTAAACACTTTCTGCCATGAAGTAATTTCGTGGTAGACAATTTCATACTGAAAATTGGATTAAATTTGGGGGGATTCACAGTTTTCGGAGTTCTATTGTCTGTAATATGTTCCAACCCAAAATTTCACCCACATAGACTCAAGAGTTAATATGCTAGTTATATTCCGAATCCAAAAGAAATTCTAGATGATGTAATTTCGTAGTAAGCAAAAATTAGCTGACATGTTGGCTGATTCATGTTTTTCGGTACAATACTGTCTGTAATATGTTCGACACCCAGAATTTCGCTCACATAGGCGTTTAGTGGTTTGAATACATTAGCTATATTGTGAATTAAAAATTTTTGACCATAAAGTAATTTTGTAGTACATAATTTGATTGCGTAAATTGGTTCCAATTTTGGCAGATCTGTGGTTTTCAATACCCTACTGTATGCAATAGGTTCGGCCCCATAATTCCACTCATACAGTTAGATATGGCTATGAATACGCTAATAAATCTTAAGTTTTTTAATTTTCTACCATGAAGTAGTCTCGCAATACACAATTTAGTAGCCACATACTGTTTTCAAATGCCAATAATTGATCATATTCGGTACCAGAATATTTGTACTTGCTTTGTAATCATTTTTCGAACATAGGGCCATGTAGAACTCAGTATGCTATGAGATATTGCATGGTTCTACCATCAGATGTCTTATAATAAATCTTCCTATATATCACATATTTTTAGATCCATGTACTGATAGAAGCTGACTTATCAAATCAAGCTAATACCCTAAAATGTGCACATATAGTCAACAAGATCATCATTATTACGACACGTTTAAGGCCAGTTTAGACTTTTGTCTGTCAAAAATGTTTTTAAGAGATTGTCACTATTTCCAGTGAAGATAGATTTTCATGTGACATAGATACGATGGATATATAAAACAGATCACGATGTCGTGGCATTTCCCACTGGGTCTTCAGTCAGAATGTTGTATACAATATCCTTTTCATTTGAAAGAACAAGGTCCATGTAGGTATTGGATCTAGCATGGCCCCTATAGTTTGTTGGGGAGGTTATCTGTTGGCACAGATAGGTGTCCTGCATTGCATTAAGAAATACACTTGGTTTGTGCATTTCACTGGCAGTGCAGCGGATATTTGACCAATTTATTTCCGGGTAATTAAAATCACCCAATAACATTTTATATGTGAATCTTTTTACATTTGTAACCTGCTTAAGTAGGCTATGAAGACTTGCATTACTCATATAGAAAATGACACGCTGATGCTTTTAATGACGCCTAAAAGCCCATTCAGACTGCATGCGTGTGGCGCCTGCATCCAGATGCATCCAACCTACCAAAATAGCATTCAGTCCAAGCACGTACACGATCCAACATATTGTAATGCATGCAGTCAGAATGGGATTTTAGTGCAAATGCACTACAACCCACAGTGTCATTGCTGTAACAACAGTCATAGCCACTAACCTTTAGTTATACTGTCTATAGTTTGGTCGAAGATTTCTTAAGTTTTAGCTCAGTGATGCCAATGATACCTGGAGATGTATCTTTGATGCGTATTATAAGCTCTTCGCGCTTGTTTGAGAAGGTATCAAGATTTGTGTACACACATTTTGGGTTTAAAATATTCTTTACGATATTGTTTAATATGTTTGAATGGGTCTCAAGATCTGCTTCTTGCGCCGATTTTCTACTGACTAGGATACCAGTTTTGCTGATTTCTTTATTGTCATAAGTTGCTGATACCAAATGACCCAGATTTGATCTGATACGATGCAGTTGGTGCAGTAGTGCATTTCTCTCATCTCTGACTGCTCTTAATTTTTTTTCTGTTCCTCTCTAGCTCTGTTAACGTGTTTAGTCTTGAGAAAAAGATGAATGGAAAAATTAACAGACTGTTGCAAAATATAAGCGGCTTTTCAAAGCCCATTCCAAATACTGACCACGTCTTTTTGCAAGAAATATTACTTTTATGTAATTTTCCGCCAAATTTTTTGTGTTGAGTGGCTTCTATCCCAGCAGGCACATGACGTTGTTTCAACGTTGAATCCACGTAGAAACCACGCCATGCCGTGATTTCAACGTGGATTAACGTTGAAACAACGTCATGTGCCTGCTAGGATGACTTTATATAATTTCATTTTCTCACGAAACCATTGAGTTTATTGTCAGAATTATAATAATGCCCAGGCACACTATTTACCATTGATGCCTTGCATCAATATGTGTACTTGTATGTCATAGAACTGTCACATTCTCGGCTCAGGTGGGGCCTCCACGCGCCCGCCGAATTAAAACTGAATATAATTATTCACGGGCAATCAATATACTGGTACTGTCATCAGTCACCAATCAGAGCGTAGATAATCGTAACTAGTTTTATAGCAAAAGCTTGCCGTCCAATGAAAAAAGAAGGCCTACTGAACTGAATGAATCACGATTTTGCGAGTACATCAACCCTTTGTAAAATAAAGCTACTATATAATGTTCCTGAGGCAATATTTATCAATAGCAAATTCGTTTCCGCGTGATTGTGAAAACGGATGCTACTCGCTAACTGCGGAGAGCAATATATATATATATATATATATATATATATATATATATATATATATATATATATATATATGCAGGGAGCAATATTCGCTCTTTATTAAACGTGCTTACCTGTAGACGGACGACTTCAAACGAAAAGAAATTGGAATACGCCGGCGAGAGCGAACGAATAAACGTAGGTATTAGGTAAATGTTTCATATTGGTCTTACAGATTTGATGACATTACGCTAGGCCTAATTGATCATTGCTATTCTAAAATACTTATCAAATGTTCAAATATTGAATGAGTAGGCATAATAGTTCTGACTAAACGTAGAATATGCATATAATAACCCTATACTAATTATTAGTCCTATTATAGTAGCCAAAATACTACGCAGATATTTAAAGACCGCGGCTTAGTTAAACCCGTGTTTAACGGACACTGGCTTCGGGGTCCAAATGATAGCTGTTCTTCACACTCCGGTACACCTAAAACATTATTTATCATCCCCAGTAGGTTGTATTATGCAACCACATGCTTGTAGGGACCACTCTTTGAATGGACTATACTGTAGTTATAATATACAGGTTTAGGCCGTGTTCGGACGAGCTGTGTTTATCCTTAGTGCCAGATTAGAGAAAAGGGTAACAGGGTCTGCTAAAATACAGGACCCCAAATAAAAAAATTATTATTGCATTTTACCCATTTGAACCATTTAATCCCAGTCAGTATCTGACTTACAGTCGTTATTTACTTAAGTGGTTGAATATTTTGAAGCCAATTTTACTGTTGCTGCACCATCTTTCAGTCAAAGTTGTTTCAAAATATTCAACTGCAATTTGACACATACGTTTAAACAAATTTATTATATTCGTGCGTAGTAGTATTAGTAGTAGTATTAGTAGTAGTAGTAGTAGTAGTAGTAGTAGTAGTAGTAGTAGTAGTAGTAGTAGTAGTAGTAGTAGTAGTAGTAGTAATAACCATTCCCTCCTTGAACCACCAGATAACACCCCCCCCCCCACCCCCCCCCCCTTAACTAATTCAAAATGTGTGAGTGGGTTAAAGATGGGGGTGAGAGAATGTCTGAAAATGGTAGGTGTGGCAAAACTTTGTCGGACAATGGCTAAGATGAAGACAAATAGTTGGGAAACATCACTGTGATTTGACCTAATTCAGCACTGAGGCGTGACCTCCCATTCCTGAGGCCAGACCACCCTGTACTAAGGTCGGACCATACAACATTGAGAGCAACCCACCCTGCAGTTGTGTGGACTATAAATATAGCAGCAGTCAGGTCTCAGTCCTCAGGGTGATTTAGCTTCAAGGTTATATTGACCAGCCTCAGTGCACACTGAGGCCTGCCATTGCAAGATTGAGGCCAACGCACCTGAGGACTGAGACGCACCTGAGGAGCGAGACATGACCAACCAGCATTTAGCCCTAATACAACATGTGACTTGACCACGGAATATTGAAGACATACCACACAACACTGGTCAAGACCGGACGACACAATCAGGGATTTTCATTAGGATCCTTTTGAGGGTATATTCCTACAAAATGCAACTTCAGACCCCCAATTAGTAGTAGCAATGGGTCCTATGGGATACTTGAAAATCTGGTATGAGTGTTAAATACTAATTAGTTTCATAGGTTTTTGCACAAATATTCACACAATCTAGCATGCGACTGTCATAACTCAACCAGTATTATAGAGCGAAGCACCAAGATCTGAAGTGCCCATGTTAAACTACCATGCATGGCCATGGTCAAATGATGGTTTTGACCAAGGCCATCCATGGTCGAAAGAGTGTCACCCATGGGTGATAAATGGCATCATTGGCAAACCATGGGTGGCCATGATTAGAATGATTTTTTAATGGGCTCACGGTTGCAGGCTCACCATGGGTGACCATGGTCAGACAACTTTGACATGGTCAAACATAATATTTTTGACCATGTTTTGATCGTGACCGACCATGGTAAGCCTATAGCTCTAACATGGTAAGACCATGGTTTAGTGTAGTATATTTACTGTGTAAATCTGTTTTGGTGGCAGCAGAGCATGTTTTACCTACATATGCCATCAAATCAGTAATCCAAGTCCACTATTTAAAAAAAAAGTGAGCGTGTGACCGACTGAGACTACAATATTGTAGGCACAGGTCATGAGCTATGGTAATAGTCATGAAGATATATAATAATGAGGAAGATTTCTGCATTGGAATGACTATGAAAATCTTGCAGTGGTTTACCTACATTGAGATTGTTTGAGAAAAGATTCAAGCGTTTATATTATTATGTTTTTATGCATATGGCATTTACTATTTAAATGTCAATATTAATGATGATTATGTAATTTATGGGTAATTGAATAATTAAGACTTTTTACATGCAAAAATACCTGAGTTTATAATTAAAGAGTTGCCTCCCTTAGTAAATTATATCAACCATGGTCAAAACATGGTGGGTCATGATCAATTTTTTTTTTCAAATCTTGATTGACCATGGTCAAGACATGGTCGACCATGGTCGATGTATATTATCACAGTCAGTACCATGCTAAAACAGATTCGACCATGGTCAACATTCACCATAGTAAGATTTTGACAATTTTCAAACCATGGTTGACCATGATATCATGGTCAATGTTTCGCAAGGATGGAACTACTAATCATTAACCCCTCTTGCGCCCTCTGACATTTTGAACCCACCTCATCAGGGTGCATGCAGAGCCCAATAAAATAAATGTATGTCACCCCCATATTCATATGGATAACTGACATGCACCAGATAACAGCTAAGTGCCAAGGTCAGTTTAGGGGAAGATAGCATGACTTGGACAGATATATGGATGGGTGGGTGGATGGATGGAAGCGATTGTGCAATATTGCAAATAGTTTTTTTAGTTTTCTTTCAAAGCGTGCAGTGATGATAATATTTGAATGATCTAAGCCACCAACAACTTTCAGTCAAATTGTTTTCAAAATATTCAGCATATCCAGAGTTAATCCCCATGGAAAATGTAGTCTGCAGAAATTCCTCAGTCAGACAGTTAATTAATAATTTGCTTTCCATCGCTCTTTGGTAGTCTATTGCTAATTAGCGTACCAGGGTATTATGGGTAATGGCTAAACTGAGTGTCTGTAACAACATATATGAAATATACCTCTTAACCATTACCACTCTGATGCAATATTTAAAATTTTCAAATTAAATTAAAAGATGAACTGGTGCTCAGTAAGATGGTGCTGTCGTAGACAGCCGCCCGTCATCCGTCAAAATTGTTGAAAAATGTAAACCGGTTTCGTTGCTATTGACACAGTAAAAGATAGAATATTGACATCAAAGTGGTAAGGGTTAACCTTATGACCCCTCAAATTCTAGTGTTTCAATTTCTAGACAACTATACAAGAAAATCATGAAACAACTTGAAACTTATCTGATGGGAAACGGTTGCTGCCAGTCAAATTACTTTCAAAATATTGAACAAAATATTTCTTACATCCAAGAGAATTTGTTGCAGAGACTGAAGGAATATTTTTTGTGAATTCGTCGTTACTCAGTTAATATCAAAAAGATGTACAATCACCACATTTTTATATTTATCTATTCCTCTGTACTTAAACCCATTCACAGACGAATTACACATGTCACATTTTAAACGCTACCTGAGACAGTCAAATTAATTTCAAAATATTCAACAGAATAAGTTTTATATTGTAAGGAATATACTTTTTCATGAATTTGTCAATGAAAGGTTTAACTTTTTACCATTCAAGATGGTAAAGAAAGGCCTTCTGCAGTGCTCTTGAGACTATTTTAAAAATTGTATTAATTTAACCGAGCCAGTCAGTCCAGTGGTAGATTTTCAAAAAATACTCTTCTCTTGTCCTACAAATTGACATTCACTAAGGAATTTTCCGGGTCAATCTTTACTATTAACCCTTTAACACTCAGGCTGCAGATAAGGAGAAGAAAATCTCAATAATCGAGCCAGTCATTCCAGTGATAAATTTTCAAAAATTGTCTTCTTAGTCTGCAAATGGACAATTTCTTTGAGAAAATTATAACTTTTATGGTTAACCCTTTAATGGTCATGCCAAAACCACTGCAAAGGTATTCAGGAATGTCCAGGTGCAGACCAAGAGAAGACTACTTTTGAAAATTCACCACTGTAAACATCGCTGGCTCGATAACTGAGCCAGTCATTCCAATGGTAAGTTTTCAAAAATTGTCCTCTCTTGGCCGGCTAATAGACATACAATGAGGAAAAAATTAGATTTTCTTGAAATTCATTGACCATTAAGGCATTAATGGGATAATGTATTCAATTTTTGTGACGTGTTATCTGGATCATCTTTTCATCTGAAACGCTAGACGTGTGAGAAAGCGGCGGAGAATGAAAGATGCAAAAACTCTAACTATTGTCTAACCACCCTTCTCAATAATCTAGACCATTGACCTCTTGATAATTGACCTTTTGCACCACAAGTGAGTCCGAGACTAAATTTTTGGTAGAGGTCTTCAGGACTAGATGAGCAAAATATGCCTAGCAAAGAGTCCTACAGTTAGAACTTGAGGGTATAGAGTCAGGCACGCATACATGGACGTATTCATGCACACATACATGCAAGCGCACACGCACTCGAACACACACTGAAGCACACAGATGCAGACACAGCTGTTACAATTCACCTTTCCAGAGTGTCCATCCATCATCTGACCTCGTATGACGTCATAATCAGCCCATCACGTGTATGATTACATCACAATCATTACGTCACAAAGAGTTCCATATAGACCGTCACCAAATATCAAATACTCTGACACGTTGTATGAATTGTATGTATTTATAATTCGTTGCTATTTAATAAACACGCTGTTGAATATTTTGAAACTATTTTGACTGGGCGCTGTTGCTGCATTAGTTTCAAAATATTCAATAGCTTAAATGTGTAGTTTTTTGGAAATTGATTGTCAGGGTGTTCAGAGATCGATCGATCCCAATACAAGCGAGGTGTGGGTGGAGCTTAGCTAGAGATGGGTGGGGCATAGCTAAAACTGGAAAGGTCCATTGTCACACTTAGACAGATGACATTGTACTCATGCATGCATAGATACACTTGCACATGCACACGCACAGACACATGCACATACATACAGGCACGCATGCGCACAATCAAACTCGGATACAGACATGGCTGATACAATTGTTTCCAGGCTTTCACAGAGAGCCTTATAACAATATCTCCATCTCAATTTACCAAGCTGCTTGTCATCATGGCGGACATGGTACTACTGTATTAAGGCTTTGACACTCAAGTTGGCAAAAATGGCTGCTGAAGTAATCTTTAGAAATGTCCATTTGCAGACCAAGAAAAGACTATTTTTGAAATTTTACCACTGGAATGACTGGCTCATTAACCAAACCAGTCATTCCAGTGATAAATTTTCAGAAACAAACTTATCCTTCGTCTGCAAATGCACATTTTTTCTATGAGAACAATTTTAATTTTCTTAAACAAATATGAGGATTAAAGGCTATTTGTTAAGAGTCCACATATATTTATTGACATATTTGTGGACAATAAAGAAGGGTTTGCCTGTACTTGAGGTCACGTATTATATTGTGACGCATGAATGAATACGTACCAGGCCGAGAGGTGTTACGGCAACTATACTGACCCATTTCATCCTGGATACTGTAGAAAATACGTAATATTTTATGATTATTTTGAGAATGTTTTGACTTAAGTATTTGCTGCACTAGGCAGCAATTACTTTAACCCTTTAGTGGTCAAGATTGGTCAAGAAAATTTAGATTTTTTTTCTTTCTTAATGAATGTCAATTTACTGGCGAAGAGAGAACTATTTTTGAAAATTTATCACTGGAATGTGGTAAATTTTGCATGCCTGGCTCGGTCATTGAGCCAGGCATGCGAGTTGCAAATTTTCAAAAATAGTCTTCTCTTGACCTGCAAATGGGCATTCCTCAAGGTTTGGGCCGGCTTGATCATTAAAGTGTCAAGGGTGCGTATTCACACCAAAATGCTTGAAAATAAAATTGTTGAAATTGTATACTTTTAGAGGCTTAAATTGTGTACCTCAATGTAAGGAAATGAAATAAAGCTTAACATATGATGATGTCAGTCCATATAAAATAAATTTCATAGGTTTAGTTGTGAATTTGAATTAGGGAATCGTACCTCTATTTCAATTTGACAACTTAAGAAAGTTGATGGCTTAAAAAATAGTGAAATCATCCTATGCTAAGATTTATTTCATTTCATTACATCTAGGGACACACTTTAAGCCACCAAAAGTATATAATTTTAACAATCTTATTTTGAAATGTTTTGCTGTGAATATGCAGCTTTAAGTCACAATATTCAGTATCGTCCTTTGTGTTTATATACAGTTACTCGGAATTCAGTATAAAGGCAGTTAAATTCTGCAATAAAACAATGCATTAAAGTCTAAAGATAGTTTTAAATTTTAAAATAAAATTTAAATTATGAGCGTGTCAACTGTGCACAGGTTTTATTTGATTTTTTCCTCAGCATTATCAATTTAATAGTCAAGATTTTTCAAGAAATTAAAAATTTTTGGTCAGTTAATGGTTCCAGTATAAATGATCAGGCCAAGTGAAGACTGTTTTGGAAAGTTTTGACCATCATATCAGTCAAAACGCTGCTGTTGTCTTGAGAAATGTTCATTTGCCGACCAAGAGAAGACTGTTTTTGAAAATTTACCACTGGAATGACTGGCTAGATACCCGAGCCGGTCATCCCAGTGGTAAATTTTCGTAAAAATAGTCTTCTCTTGGTCTGCAAATGGACATTTTCTATGAGAAAACTGAAATTTTTAAAAACAAATTCAAGTTGTTATTACACCACAAAAACATCCATTACCGTTCACACATTGACATTGACATTGACTGGCATTTCCCACTGGGTCTTCAGTCAGAATGTTGTATACAATCTCCTTTTCATTTGAAAGAACTAGGTCCATGTAGGTATTGGATCTAGCATGGCCCCTATAGTTTGTTGGGAAGGTTATCTGTTGGCACAGATAGGTGTCCTGCATTGCATCAGGAAATACACTTGGTTTGTGCATTTCACTGGCAGTGCAGCGGATATTTGACCAATTTATTTCCAGGTAATTAAAATCACCCAATAACGTTTTATATGTGAATCTTTTTACATTTGTGACCTGCCTAAGTAGGCTATGAAGACTTGCATTACTTACATAGAAAATGACACGCTGATGCTTTTAATGATGCCTTAAAGCCCATTCAGACCGCATGCGGTGGTGCCTGCATCCAGATGCATCCAACCTACCAAAATGGCATTCAGTCCAAGCCTGTACACGATCCAACATTTTGTATTGCATGCAGTCAGAATGGGATTTTAGTGTAAATGCACTACAACCCACAGTGTCATTGCTGTAACAACAATCATAGCCACTAACCTTTAGTTCTACTGTCTATAGTTTGGTCGAACCTTTCTTAAGTTTTAGCTCAGTGATGCCAATGATATCTGGGGATGTATCTTTGATGCGTATTATAAGATCTTCACGCTTGTTTGAGAAGGTATCAAGATTTGTGTACACACATTTTGGGTTTAAAATATTCTTTACGATATTGTTTAATATGTTTGAATGGGTCTCAAGATCTGCTTCTTGCGCCGATTTTCTACTGACTAGGATACCAGTTTTGCTGATTTCTTTATTGTCATAAGTTGCTGATACCAAATGACCCAGATTTGATCTGATACCCCCTGTTGGTGCAATAGTGCATTTCTCTCATCTCTGACTGCTCTTAAATTTTTTCTGCTCCTCTCTAGCTCTGTTAACGTATTTGGTCTTGAGAAAAAGATGAATGGAAAAATTAACAGACTGTTGCAAAATATAAGCGGCTTTTCAAAGCCCATTCCAAATACTTCCCACGTCTTTTTGCAAGAAATATTAATTTTCCGCCAAATTTGTTGTTATGAGTGGCTTCTATCCCAGCAGGCACATGACGTGGTTTCAACGTGGATTGAACGTTGAAACAACGTCATGTGCCTGCTAGGATGCCTTTATATAATTTCATTTTCACACGAAACCATTGAGTTTATTCTCAGAATTATAGTAATGCCCGGGCACACTATTTACCATTGATGCCTTGCATCAATATGTGTACTTGTATGTCATAGAACTGTCACATTCTCGGCTCAGGTGGGGCCTCCGCTCGCTCGCTGAATTAAAACTGAATATAATTATTCACGGGCAATCAATATACTGGTACTGTCATCAGTCACCAATCAGATCGTAGATAATCGTAGCTAGTTTTATAGCAAAAGCTTGCCGTCCAATGTAAAAAATAGGCCTACTGAATCGTGAATGAATCACGATTTTGCGAGTACATCAACCCTTTGTAAAATAAAGCTAATATAATGTTCCTGAGGCAATATTTATCAATAGCAAATTCGTGTCCGCGTGATTGTGAAAACGGATGCTACTCGCTAACTGAGGAGAGCAATATATATATATATATATGCGGGGAGCAATATTCGCTCTTTATTAAACGTGTTTACCTGTAGACGGCCTACTTCAAACGAAAAGAAATTGGAATACGACGGCGAGAGCGAACGAATAAAGGTAGGTATTAGGTAAATGTTTCATATTGGTCTTACCGATTTGATGACATTACGCTAGGCCTAATTGATCATTGCTATCCTAAAATACTTATCAAATGTTCAAATATTGAATGAGTAGGCATAATAGTTCTTACTAAACGTAGAATATGCATATAATAAACCTATAATAATTATTAGTCCTATTATAGTAGCCAAAATACTACGCAGATATTTAAAGACCGCGGCTTTGTTAAACCCGTGTTTAACGGACACTGGCTTCGGGGTCCAAATGATAGCGGTTCTTCACACTCCGGTACACCCAAAACATTATTTACCATCCCCAGTAGGTTGTATTGTACAACCACACGCTTATAGGGACCACTCTTTGAATGGACTATACTGTAGTTATAATATACAGGTTTAGGCCGTGTTCGGACAAGCTGTGTTTATACTTAGTGCCAGATTATGGCAAAGGGTAACAGGGTCTGCTAAAATACAGGACCCCAAATAAAATAATAATTATTGCATTTTACCCATTTGAACCATTTAATCCCAGTCAGTATCTGACTTACAGTCGTTATTTACTTAAGTGGTTGAATATTTTGAAGCCAATTTGACTGTTGCTGCACCATCTTTCAGTCAAAGTTGTTTCAAAATATTCAACTGCAATTTGACACATATGTTTAAACAAATTTATTATATTCGTGCGTAGTAGTATTAGTAGTAGTATTAGTAGTAGTAGTAGTAAGTGAACCACCAAAATGTGTGAGTGGGTTAAAGAGGGGGATGAGAGAATGTCTGAAAATGGTAGGTGTGGCAAAACTTTGTCGGACAAGGGCTAAGATGAAGACAAATAGTGGGGAAACATCACTGTGATTTGACCTAATTCAGCACTGAGGCGTGACCTCCCATTCCTGAGGCCAGACCACCCTTTACTAAGGTCGGACCATACAACATTGAGAGCAACCCACCCTGCAGTTGTGTGGACTATAAATATAGCAGCAGTCAGGTCTCAGTCCTCAGGGTGATTTAGCTTCAAGGTTATATTGACCAGCCTCAGTGCACACTGAGGCCTGCCATTGCAAGATTGAGGCCAACGCACCTGAGGACTGAGACGCACCTGAGGAGCGAGACATGACCAACCAGCATTTAGCCCTAATACAACATGTGACTTGACCACGGAATATTGAAGACATACCACACAACACTGGTCAAGACCGGACGACACAATCAGGGATTTTCATTAGGATCCTTTTGAGGGTATATTCCTACAAAATGCAACTTCAGACCCCCAATTAGTAGTAGCAATGGGTCCTATGGGATACTTGAAAATCTGGTATGAGTGTTAAATACTAATTAGTTTCATAGGTTTTTGCACAAAAAAATATTCACACAATCTAGCATGCGACTGTCATAACTCAACCAGTCCTATAGAGATCGAAGCACCAAGATCTGAAGTGCCCCTGTTAAACTACCATGCATGGCCATGGTCAAAACATGGTCAAATGATGGTTTTGACCAAGGCCATCCATGGTCGAAAGAGTGTCACCCATGGGTGATAAATGGCATCATTGGCAAACCATGGGTGGCCATGATCAGAATGATTTTTTTTTTAATGGGCTTGCGGTTGCAGGCTCACCATGGGCGACCATGGTCAGACAACTTTGACATGGCCAAACATAATATTTTTGACCATGTTTTGATCGTGACCGACCATGGTAACCCTATAGCTCTAACATGGTAAGACCATGGTTTAGCGTAGTATATTTACTGTGTAAATCTGTTTTGGTGGCAGCAGAGCATGTTTTATGTACACATGCCATCAAATCAGCAATCCAAGTCCACTATTAAAAAAAAAAGTGAGCGTGTGACCGACTGAGACTACAATATTGTAGGCAGAGGTCATGAGCTATGGTAATAGTCATGAAGATATATAATAATGAGGAAGATTTCTGCATTGGAATGACTATGAAAATCTTGCAGTGGTTTACCTACATTGAGATTGTTTGAGATAAGATTCAAGCGTTTATATTATTATGTTTTTATGCATATGGCATTTACTATTTAAATGTCAATATTAATGATGATTATGTAATTTATGGATAATTGAATAATTAAGACTTTTTACATGCAAAAATACCTGAGTTTATAATTAAAGAGTTAGTAAATTATATCAACCATGGTCAAAACTTGGTGGGTCATGATCAAATTTTTTTTGCAAATCTTGATTGACCATGGTCAAAACATGGTTGACCAAGGTCATATACAGTTTTCAGAAACTTGTTTAATCTAGTCAGATATTTGACTTTTGTATAATATTTGACCATGGTCAAGACATGGTCGACCATGGTCGATGTATATTATCACAGTCAGTACCATGCTAAAAACAGATTCGACCATGGTCAACATTCACCATAGTAAGATTTTGACAATTTTCAAACCATGGTTGACCATGATGTCATGGTCAATGTTTGGCAAGGATGGAACCACTAATCATTAACCCCTCTTGCGCCCTCTGACATTTTGAACCCACCTCATCAGGGTGCATGCAGAGCCCAATAAAATACATGTATGTCACCCCCATATTCATATGGATAACTGACATGCACCAGATAACAGCTAAGTGCCAAGGTCAGTTTAGGGGAAGATAGCATGACTCGGACAGATATATGGATGGGTGGGTGGATGGATGGAAGCGATTGTGCAATATTGCAAATAGTTTTTTTAGTTTTCTTCCAAAGCGTGCGGTGATGATAATATTTGAATGAGCACTTTGCTGAGTAATTGTGGTGATAACACAAATACATCTTTTTAAATCCGCTAGCAATTTAGTTTTAAATTTTTTTAAAGTTTCCATAGACTAAGTTTGAATTCGTGTTCGTTGTCGAGGCACCCCGATCACATATCCCAACGACCGAGAGTATAACCGAACAATGGTATCACGTGGTACATATTCGTATCACATGTTGCAAATTATACTGGTGCAAATTGTAGTAGATTACTTCAAGCGAGAGAAAAAGTGTGCGCATGCGTAGATAGGCAAAGTAACTACGTGACACTTCCAATTGGATTACTGCGACAATAAACCAGAATTCTACCTAAGTGAATGGGTGAAGGGATTCAGTAAGTTAGCCTCGCCCTATTCTGGATGCGGATCAATATGGCTGCCATTATTTATGGTTAGTGCTGGATAATGTTGACTATTTTATCATGTTAGTCTATCTTTAATCTAATTTATACATTGACATGTACATCTGGTCACCTAGAGGCTAATAGCGTAAAAATTATATATCTGGTGTATCGACTAGTCATCACAGCGTTTAACTGCTGCTAGCCATCAGACAAAAATTTCAATGGGTAATAAATCTGGACCGGTTGAATATTTCAGAAACAATTTAACTGAAAGTTGTTGGTGGCTAAGCCACCAACAACTTTCAGTCAAATTGTTTTCAAAATATTCAGCATATCCAGAGTTAATCCCCATGGAAAATGTAGTCTGCAGAAATTCCTCAGTCAGACAGTTAATTAATAATTTGCTTTCCATCGCTCTTTGGTAGTCTATTGCTAATTAGCGTATCAGGGTATTATGGGTAATGGCTAAACTGAGTGTCTGTAACAACATATATGAAATATACCTCTTAACCATTACCACTCTGATGCAATATTTAAAATTTTCAAATTAAATTAAAAGATGAACTGGTGCTCAGTAAGATGGTGCTGTCGTAGACAGCCGCACGTCATCCGTCAACAGAATAAGTTTTATATTGTAAGGAATATACTTTTTCATGGATTTGTCAATGAAAGGTTTAACTTTTTACCATTCAAGATGGTAAAGAAATGCCTTCTGCAGTGCTCTTGAGAAATGTCCATTTGCAGACCTTTAAGAGAAGACTATTTTAAAAATTGTATTAATTTAACCGAGCCAGTCAGTCCAGTGGTAAATTTTCAAAAAATACTCCTCGTGTCCTACAAATGGACATTCACTAAGGAATTTTCTTGGTCAATCTACTATTAACCCTTTAACACTCAGGCTGACCAAAAATGGCTTATGTAGTCATCTTGTGAAATGTCCATTTGCAGATAAGGAAAAGAAAATCTTATGAAAATTTATGATTGGCTCAATAATCGAGCCAGTCATTCCAGTGATAAATTTTCAAAAATTGTCTTCTTAGTCTGCAAATGGACAATTTCTTTGAGACAATTATAACTTTTATGGTTAACCCTTTAATGGTCATGCCAAAACCAGCCTCTGCAAAGGTATTCAGGAATGTCCAGGTGCAGACCAAGAGAAGACTACTTTTGAAAATTCACCACTGTAAACATCGCTGGCTCGATAACTGAGCAAGTCATTCCAATGGTAAGTTTTCAAAAATTGTCTTCTCTTGGCCTGCTGGTAGACATACAATGAGGAAAAAATTAGATTTTCTTGAAATTCATTGACCATTAAGGCATTAATGGGATAATGTATTCAATTTTTGTGACGTGTTCATCTGGATCATCTTTTCATCTGAAACGCTAGACGTGTGAGAAAGCGGCGGAGAATGAAAGATGCAAAAACTCTAACTATTGTCAAACCACCCTTCTCAATAATCTAGACCATTGACCTCTTGATAATTGACCTTTTGCACCACAAGCGAGTCCGAGACTGAAAAGCGACTCTTTTTGGACTCCTTAGTGGACTGAAAAGGGACTTAAAAATTTCTGATTTTTGGTAGAGGTCTTCAGGACTAGATGAGCAAAATATGCTTAGCAAAGAGTCCTACAGTTAGAACTTACGGGTATAGAGTCAGGCACACATACATGGACGTATTCATGCACACATACATGCAAGCGCACAGGCACTCGAACACACACTGAAGCACACAGATGCAGACACAGCTGTTACAATTCACCTTTCCATCCATCATCTGACCTCGTATGACGTCATAATCAGCCCATCACGTGTATGATTACATCACAATCATTACGTCACAAAGGGTTCGATATAGACCGTCACCAAATATCAAATACTCCGACACATTGTATGAATTGTATGTATTTGTAATTCGTTGCTATTTAATAAACACGCAGTCGAATATTTTGAAACTATTTTGACTGGGCGCTGTTGCTGCATTAGTTTCAAAATATTCAATAGCTTAAATGTGTAGTTTTTTGGAAATTGATTGTCAGGGTGTTCAGAGATCGATCGATCGATCCCAATACAAGCGAGGTGTGGGTGGAGCTTAGCTAGAGATGGGTGGGGCATAGCTAAAACTGGAAAGGTCCATTGTCACACTTAGACAGATGACATTGTACTCATGCATGCATAGATACACTTGCGCATGCACACACACACAGACACATGCACATACATACAGGCACGCATGCGCACAATCAAACTCAGATACAGACATGGCTGATACAATTGTTTCCAGGCTTTCACAGAGAGCCTTATAACAATATCTCCATCTCAATTTACCAAGCTGCTTGTCATCATGGCGGACATGGTACTACTGTATTAAGGCTTTGACACTCAAGTTGGCAAAAATGGCTGCTGAAGTAATCTTTAGAAATGTCCATTTGCAGACCAAGAAAAGACTATTTTTGAAATTTTACCACTGGAATGACTGGCTCATTAACCAAACCAGTCATTCCAGTGATAAATTTTCAGAAACAAACTTATCCTTCGTCTGCAAATGCACATTTTTTCTATGAGAAAAATTTAAATTTTCTTAAACAAATATGAGGATTAAAGGCTATTTGTTAAGAGTCCACATATATTTATTGACATATTTGTGGACAATAAAGAAGGGTTTGCCTGTACTTGAGGTCACGTATTATATTGTGACGCATGAATGAATATGTACCAGGCCGAGAGGTGTTACAGCAACTATACTGACCCATTTCATCCTGGATACTGTAGAAAATACTTAATATTTTATGATTAATTTGAGAATGTTTTGACTTAAGAATTTGCTGCACTAGGCAGCAATTACTTTAACCCTTTAGTGGTCAAGATTGGTCAAGAAAATTTAGATTTTTTTTCTTTCTTAATGAATGACAATTTACTGGCGAAGAGAGAACTTTTTTTGAAAATTTATCACTGGAATGTGGTAAATTTTGCATGCCTGGCTAGGTCATTGAGCCAGGCATGCGAGTTGCAAATTTTCAAAAATAGTCTTCTCTTGACCTGCAAATGGGCATTCCTCAAGGTTTGGGCCGGCTTGATAATTAAAGTGTCAAGGGTGCGTATTCACACCAAAATGCTTGAAAATAAAATTGTTGAAATTGTATACTTTTAGAGGCTTAAATAGTGTACCTCAATGTAAGGAAATGAAATAAAGCTTAACATATGATGATGTCAGTCCATATAAATAAATTTCGTAGGTTTAGTTGTGAATTTGAATTAGGGACCCGTGCCTCTAATTCAATTTGACAACTTAAAAACGTTGACGGCTTAAAAAATAGTGAAATCATCCTATGCTAAGATTTATTTCATTTCATTACATCTAGGGACACACTTTAAGCCATCAAAAGTATATAATTTTAACAATTTTATTTTGAAATATTTTGCTGTGAATATGCATCTTTAAGTCACAATATTCAGTATCGTCCTTTGTGTTTATATACAGTTACTCGGAATTCAGTATAAAGGCAGTTAAATTCTGCAATAAAACAATGCATTAAAGTCTAAAGATAGTTTTAAATTTTTAAATAAAATTTAAATTATGAGCGTGTCAACTGTGCACAGGTTTTATTTGATTTTTTCCTCAGCATTATCAATTTAATAGTCAAGATTTTTCAAGAAATTAAAAAATTTTGGTCAGTTAATGGTTCCAGTATAAATGATCAGGCCAAGTGAAGACTGTTTTGGAAAGCTTTGACCATCATATCAGTCAAAACGCTGCTGTTGTCTTGAGAAATGTTCATTTGCCGACCAAGAGGAGACTGTTTTTTGAAAATTTACCACTGGAATGACTGGCTCGATACCCGAGCCGGTCATCCCAGTGGTAAATTTTCGTAAAAATAGTCTTCTCTTGGTCTGCAAATGGACATTTTCTATGAGAAAACTGAAATCTTTAAAAAACAAATTCAAGATTTAAAGGGTTAAAGTGGACACAAAGAGGGCGTAGACGCATTTGTATGTGCATGTATTTAAATAAATAATATTTTAGAAACTGAATGCCTGTGGAATAGAAACATGTTATCAGGCATCAAGTGTTGTTTTATCTGATCATCCACTGTAGACATTCTTAACCATATAACACTCAAATTTACTCAAGAAAATTTCAATTTTTTTTGAAAATTTACTACTGGAATGACTGGCTCGGTTGACTGCTTCTGTTATCGAGCAAGTCATTCCAGTAGTAAATTTTCAAAAATAGTCATCTCTTGGGGAAATGTCCATTTGCAGACCTGGAGAAGACGGTTTTTGAAAATTTACCTCTGGAATGACTGGCTCGGTTGACTGCTTCTGTTATCGAGCAAGTCATTTCAGGGGTAAATTTTCAAAAATAGTCTTCTCTCGGTCTGCAAATGGATATTTCTCAAGATTGTTACAGAAGCCGTTTTTTGGCTGATATGAGTGTTAAAGGGTTAACTGTCTGTTTGCTGAATTTTCCATTGGGTTTAACTCTGGACTTGCTGAATATTTTGAAAGTAATTTAACTGATTTTCAGTCAAATGGTCAAAGGGTGGTGGCATGGGAACATGTCCCTCATAAGCCAGCTTAATTTGGCTGACTTGGATGTTAAATGTTTAATAACTCTTCTACAGAAGGCAACAACTATGTATCTGGCCTGGTAATATAAGGTGTCTATCTGGCTACCTATGCTTTCTGACTGCTAAATGTCTGAAGACTACACTTTAGCTAACTCTGGATATGCTGAATATTTTGAAAACAATTTGACTGAAAGTTGCTGGTGGCTAAGCCACTAACAACTTTCAGTCAGATTGTTTTCAAAATATTCAACAGATCCAGATTTATTGGCCATTGAAATTATTGTCTAATGGCAATAGTAGCAGTCAGATAATTAAAAACATGGCAGATAAGCTCCAGTGAACACAAAATGCAACCAAACCAGCACTTGGTTCCGCTTGGCTAATTTATTCAGTTCATTAACCCATTCATCCATTCGTGAATTCCTAAATGTCTTGTTATAATGGAGCAAGAAAATTAAGCTAATGAAATTTTTGAAAGCAATTTGACTGAAAGTTGTTGCTGCCTGCAGCAGCAACAACTTTCAGACAAATTGCTTTCAAAACAATCAACTGGATGTTTATTATATATATTATTTAAATATTACTGATGTGATCGAAAGAAAATGGTTAAAAATATTTTTAAATAGCTTTCATTTATTGCAAGTATTCAACCAAAAATATTTTTAAGTGCGGGTCTGTGTATGCCAGCTTTAAGTATAGTTTAACTCAAAAGTTGTTTATCATTATTCTAGTGAATCAGATTTTTCGTGAAAAACAAAGTAAATTTCTTAAATTAATCTTGACTTGTTTACCTATTTAATTACTTTAAGATTGAAGAAACTGTGTATAGATATTTGTATATGACGGATTGATATCATTATATTTATTGGTAAGAAAAATTTGAATTGTTTTTTACGTTGAAGTAAATAGTGTTTAGCGGCTATAATATTCGCGTGAGGTCCTTTAACCCTCATATCAGCAAAAACGGCTTCTGCAGTGGTCTTGAGAAATGCCCATTTGCAGACCAAGAGAAGTCTATTTTTGAAAATTTGCTACTTGAATGACTGGCTCGCCGTGTTGGGATTGATCGATCCCCAAATGCCCTAGCTATTAATTTCCTGAAAACTATACAGGGAAGCTGTTGAATATTTTGTAACTAATTGGACTGGGTGCTGTTGCTGCCTATGGCAGCAACAGTGCTCGGTCAAATTAGTTTCAAAATATTCAACAGAATATTTATTAAATAGGAAAAGCAAATAATTTGTACAACAATGTAATGGCGTCATTCATTATGATGTCATTGTACACATCACGCAGTTCATTATGACATCATATGATGGGTGGGTACTCTGGAAAGGTGAATTGCTTATGTGAAGTCCCTTAAAGGGGATATATCTGATAGAGCTATAAATTTAATATATGGAACCATGTCCATAAAATGCTTCCAGTGGGCCAATACTCTCATTTTAACATCAGTTCTTATATATACGACTACTCAATGTCCAAGAAGATACAAATTATGAATTTCACAAATATTGAAAATGTAAACACAAATATGACGGTTGCTTGCATATCTGTTTCGCAGAAAAACCAGAGTATTCGTTACTTCGTGCTGCCTTGTGATTCATCTCTGGTCTTGTATAAACTAAAAAATATTATTACTGTATGCAACTTATTTGTTTGATGCGTATCCAAATAAACAATTTTGCAGTTTCAGTCTTCCCGACATGTAGCTCTTTGATATATCCAATCACCGTGGCCTAGTACTTTGTCTGTCACCAGTGAGCTGTCTATACATATTTAGGGATTTTCTGAGTTCTTTCCAATTGGATTGTTTCGTAAATATAATGCTTCCCTAAATTGAGAATTCATACGCCCACATGAGTTTCCAGAAAAACAACAAATAATAACAAATGTGTGTGACGTGGTCAGAATAAATGTTTAAAAAATAGTGTGTACTAATAATACACCGGGACCATTATATTACAGCAAAAATACAGAAAATATCCAAATTTATTTATTATATCTCGGAGGTAATTCATCGTTAACGTTATCATGAAGTAGTAAATTGACAACTTGAAGGAAATTGTTAAAGAAATTCAATGATGATTATAGACTTTGAGCTTGTCAGTTTCTTCTGTAAAACAGAAGATTTAAAATCGGTCTGACACTATCTGCCTATTTAAAATACCACCGTAGTATTTAAAACTGGATTATCGAACCGGCGTAATTGCGGTAGTAAATTTTATTTCAAAGTCCACTGTAGAGGCCATGTTTGGTAGTTGTGGCCAATAACTCTTTCGCGCTCAAACTAGGCAAAATGACCTCATCTGAGCTAGATTTTGAAAAATGTCCATTGGCATGAACTGAGAGACTATTTTTGAGCCAGTCATTCCAGTGGTAAATTTTCAAAAATAGTCTTCTCTTTGCTTGGAAATATGCATTCATGAAGAACATTCTTAGGTTTTCTTCACAAAATTTGACCATTATGTGTTAAATGGTTAAACCTTGTGGAAGTCAATGATTTGCACCATTTGATAAAGTTAGCGTTGACATTTCTATCAGGTTTTGGGAAAGTAAGAATTTTGTTCAAACTTCATCAATGTGATTCGGAGACAAATACCCGAGATCATGAATATTTCCTCTGTACCAGTCATCCCGATCTCAGCCATGTTTGTTTGAGCGTTAAGCTCAAAATCTGTAGACATGTTTTTCAAGGTCAGACATAAATATGAAACCGGGTAAATGTCTGCAAAAGTATTTGACTGAATATTGTTGCTGGCATAGATAACAAAACTTTCAGTCAAATTGTTTTGAAAATACTCTGTATGAGCTGATTATTATGCAATGTAAGTAATACAATTCATAAGCATACAGAATGGAAGGTGGTATTGTAGTTTGTTGAGGTTTATATAAGGCTGTTTGTTCTGATCAAATGCTCTCGTGACAATCTGAAAGGTGGAACAGAATATTACGAAAATTGTCCTGTAATTCCGAAGACAAAAATGCTCATGAAAATATACACCTTTAATACTTTAACCCTCAAATTTGCTCAAGAAAATTTCGAATTTGTCATAGAAAATGTCCATTAAGCAGACCAAGAGCGGACTATTTTTGAAAATTTCCCACTCGAATGACTGGCTCGGTTATCGAGCCAGTCATTCCAGTGGGAAATTTTCAAAAATAGTCATCTCTTGGTCTGCCAAGACCACTGCAGAAGCTGTTTTTGGCTAATGTGAGTGTTAATTGAAGGGACCTGATGGCATAATGGCTGATTATTATCGGTTAGAGTCAGACTGTTTCATAATAACACATGGTACTGGGCCAGTATACTGGGCCAATCAATACTGGCCCAATTGAATTATTTATTTGCTCACCGGGAGGCCGGATGGGCCAATGGAACTTTCCACTTTATCCATCCATGATATGACGTCATAATCAACTACGTGACGTGTAGAATGAGATCATAATAAATGACGTCATTATGATGTCATGAATGATGTAGATAAATACATCACGAACGCATATTTGAAGATGGTCTATACATTGTTGTATGAATTGTATGTCTTAAATTTGCTATGTAAGAAATAGTCTGTTGAAGATTTTGAAACTAATTTGACTGGGCATTGTTGCTGCCACAGCACCCAATCAAATTAGTTACAAAATATTCAACAGCTTACCTGTCTAGGTTTCAGGAAATTTATAGCTAGGGCATTCGGGGAATGATCAATCCCAACACGGGTGGAGCTTAGCTAGTGATGGGCGGGTCATAGCTAAAACTGGAAAGCTCCATTGAGCTTATGCCATGGCGGGCATCTGTCATCCATCCATCAAATTGCATCGCCTCCTTTATGCTTTTCCCGATTTTAACCAAATTTGGCTGAAAGGATCCTATCCAGAAGTTTGATTCAGAATTTTGATTGGTCACTTCTTTGGGTGAAAATCTTATATTTTATGAAAAATTTACCTGAGATTGTCAAAATGCATCTTCTTATTCAGTTACTCATGCTGATTTTAAAGCATTGTCTATATTCAAATGCTAATGGTCAAGCTTCTACAGTAATCTTGAGAAATGTCCATTTGCAGACGCAGAGATGACTATTTTTGAAATTTACCAGTAGAATGACTGAGATAAAATGAAAATTCAGTGTCAATCTTAACACTAATTGTCAAATCTGTCAATAAAATCAAAATGTTTGCTAATTAAATGGCCATTTGAGAGAACCTTTGAAAATTTACCACTGGAATTACTGTGTACTGTTTATTGTCTATGTCTTTAAAAGACTGAAGTAACGCTTTCACCGACAAATCCCTGAAAGATCATACTCTTTATGTTATATATAACTGACTTTTTATTACGAATGGAGTTAACAGCGTGAGAGTGTAGGGGTATATACCACCCATGTTGATAAATAAAATCTGCATCTCCTGTCCTCAATTAAAATACTGTCATCTATTTTCAAGTTTACTGTAATTCATGGTATCAAGAGTGCTTACCAATTATGTATATATTTGGCAATCAATGTTTTTATGATAAACTATCTGCTATTAAGCATTGAACCGGCCAGAAATGTGTAGTCGGGAAGGTGGGTGTGGACTCATCATTAATTCTGTTTTAGTATGTTAAGTTTCTTAATATGAAGGTCGTGCAGAATGCTTATAACAAGTAAATTCTAATGGTTTCATATGTTGTTATCATCATCATCATCACTGTCAACTGTATGCAACCACATTTCACTCTCATCTGCGGAAGGTGGCAGTGCTTCACAGATGCATGCTCTGGTGCATGCCTGGCCATGTGAGCAAGTGCATTTACTTTACAACAGTATTCATTGCAGTTACACACTAAATTGTTCAAGAGTTCTTGAGCGGACACTGTCTGGTTCATTAATCCTGGACATAGTCTATTGTCAGCACCAATTTCATACCCATACTCTGTGGGTTTGGGTAGGGTTTGCATCGCATAACAAGCCTGTCTCCATACCATATTGTGTGGAAGATCGCAACCTGGAATGAATCGTTGGACTCTGCAGAAATGAGTTTGAAAATTTTCTGAATATTGAGCTGTTATGGGCTGAGCAAAAAACCAGTGGGCAAGAGCAGAACCTTTCAACGTCAAGCCAATGATTTCAGCTGTTCCCTTCTGGGACTTGTTCGATGTAGTTTCCAGGGCGTAGTCTGGCCAGACCATGTTAAATCTACCATGGGATATCCTAGTCACAAATTGTTTTTCATTTTCAAAGTGATCAACAATCTCAGCTGGGAGTCTTTTCATCGTGAGCAGTAAAGGGGGCATGTACTTAGCATAAATGCTTCTGTTTGAAGCGAACAGCAATGGGATGAACTCCGCTTTTGCTGACTAAAAAACCTGCCAATTTCCGTTTCACGAAGCCGCCAAGAAAATCTTGAACGGTATTCAAACTTTCTGAAGATAATCATCCAAGAGTTTGAATGTTTGAGAACTTTCGCTACCTTCATCACAGAATCGCTTGATCAAGGGCAGCAACGCCATTTCAGTCTTACTTCTCAGGTCATTCACAATAGCTGTAGGTGGTAGATTTTCAAGATTTGCAAACCAAACCTGTAAATGACTTAGACCTTCAAGAACATCTGCAGGAAAATCATGGCCTGATGTTTTACACCAGATGCTAAACTTCTTGAGAAACAGGCAATGTAAAAATACTTCATCAGCAAGTTTCAAAGCATAGAGTCCATGTGCAAAGTCTTTCCAGCTTTAGCTATGCCACGCTCATCTCTAGTTATTAATCTCCATCCACACCTGGCTCATATTGGGATCAATTGATCCCTGAACTCCCTGACTCAATTTCCAGAAAACTATACGGCTAAGCTGTTGTATATTTTGAAACTAAATTTGACTGGGTGCTGTTGATGCCGATGACATTATTTAATAGTAAAAAACATGCAATTCGTACAATAATTCTTAGTCCGTCACCAATTATGTTGTCTTGACAAACTTATCTACTTCATTTGTGACGTCACGGATTATGACATCATTCTACACGTCACGTAGTTGATTATGACGTCATATGATGGATGGATAAACTGGAACCGTTCATCAGCTTCAGATAGTAAAACCCTCAATAGATTGATCAGTATTCAGGTCATCCAGTCCATGATAATTTAATTCATCATCTATTCCTGTTCTTCCAGTCTTTCCTGCTTCTATTTCTCCATCTTAGTAAATATTAATTTTAGCGACCCACAGTAGTACAGCTCATAAATAAGTTACAGGTAATATGTTTACAAAACAAAAACTAAAATATGTTAGTTAGTAAGAAATGTTCTTTTTGAATATTTTGAACGTAATTTGATTGGAAGACATTGCTCCAATGTCTTCCAATCAAATTACGTTCACAGTATTCAACAGTACGTTTTATTTAGTTTTGGTAACAAGTTATTTCTGAGCTATACCATACTACCGGTTCAAACTGATATTTTCTAAAACTAGGTTTGTAATATTTACCTTGAATGAGAACGTGTTTTTTAGCGGACGTTCCATTTAGGACCAATGAATAGACATCACTTATGCATGGTATTAGAATAGACATGTACATGTAATATATTTTTAACATCTTTTGAGCTGATGCTGGCGATGGCCGGAGAAAATGGGGTTTGCGTGACTTCTTGAGATTATGTACATTTGCAGATCATGAGAAGAATATTTTTGGAAATTAAATGTTAGAATTATTAGGGTGATTATGGAGCCGGTCATTTCAGTAGTAAAGTTTTAAGAAGTTGTCTTCTTTGACAGAAATTTGCTATTTTTCATGAGGAAATTTAAATTTTTTCGATCAGATTTAGCAATTAATAGTCGAAGAAAAAAAATCTAAATATTTGCTTACAAAATGCTTACTATTACTCATTGCAGTCATTCAAATGATAATGGACCTTTCCAGTTTATCCATCCATCATATGATGTCATAATCAACTACGTGGTGTATATAGGATGATGTCATAATCAATGACATCATGAATGACATAGATAGGTACGTCACGAACCCATAATTGGTGATGGATTAAGCATTGTTGTACGAATTGTATGTCTACTATTTAATAAAGATGCTGTTGAATATTTTGAAAGTAATTTGACTGGGTGTTATTGCTGCCATAGCTTTTACCTGTATCAGTTTTCTGGAAATTGATAGTCAGGGAGTTCAGGGAGCATTCGATCCCAACATGAGCGAGGTGTGGGTGGAGTTTAGCTCGGGATGGGTGGGGTATAGCTAAGACTGGAAAGGTCCATCTTTGAAAATGTACCACTGGAATGACTGCCTCGGTTATCGAGCCATCGAGCCAGTCATTCCACTGCTAAATTTGTGAAAATAGTCCTCTCTGGGCCTGCAAATGGACATTCATTAAGACCACTATAGAGGCCGGTTTTGGCCGGGCCGTCTTCGCAATCAAAGGGATAAACAGGCATAGGCGTTTCTTTATATATTTGTATTATAATCTGTATTGTAGCTTAATAGGAAGGGCTGAAATCACGGTATTCGATCATCGAGTTCAGCCACTTATTTTTTATTTTATTTTTTTTCATTAAATATTTTATCGAAACCGGATTTCAATGCTGCTCTACCTCCACGATTTAATCGTCAAATTTGTTCAAGAAAATTTCAATTTTCTCAAGGAAAATGTAGATTTTCAGACCATGAGAAGATTATTATTTTTAATTTCATCACTGGAATGACTGACGCGTTTATCGCGCCAGTCATTTCACTGGTAAATTAAAAAAAATAGTCTTCTCTTGCTCTGTAAATCAACATTCCTCAAGGCCACTGCAGATTGCATTTTTGGCCAGCTTGCCTGTTGATGGGTTAATGTTTCGGGTGGGTTTAAGTGATAAATAGATTTATTTATTTTTGTAAAAGAAGACATGTCGGATTTTTATTCAAATTGAAAAGGCTGCACAGTTCATTTATATTACCATCAATTCTTAGCAATAATTTTCACCAACAAATCCCAGAAAAAAGTATATTCTTTATGATATAAATCTTATTCTATTGACTATAATTTTAAAATTAATTTGACCGGAAGGCGTTGCTGCCTAAGGCAGAAACGGCTTCCAGTCAAATTAATTTCAAAATATTCAACAGTTTGTCTGTATGTTTAGTTTGAAATTGAAATATGGTGAATTCAGCAGTGAAAGGGTTAAATTGTGGGTCTGAAATTACTATTGGTATTTATTGTCACATTTGAATGCTTTCACAATAACATGATAAACATAAACTGAATCTTTTCTGAGTATTATTTACCTGACTGATATTTGTGCAATGGAATGAACAGTTTGAATTCTACATCTCTTAAGCCTTTAGCCCTCGAATTTGTTCAAAAGGATTTAAATTTTCTCATAGAAAAAGTCCATTAGCAGGTATCGAGTCATTCCAGTTGTAAATTTTCAAAAATAGTCTTCTTGGTCTGCAAATGGACAGTTGTCAAGACCGCTGCAGAAGCGGGTTTTAGCTGATAAGAGAGTTAAAGGGATAAAGATGGACATACTGTGTTTGGGTCAAACAAGGTCATTTTCTCATTTAATAAATCAAAAATATATAAGGGATGAGTGTATCTCGGAGAAAAATGAACAATTGATGTTCTGCTCAATAGAGGGATCTGATAATGTCACTCAAGAATCTGATGTCAAAATCAATTCTGTTAAATAACAATTTATTAGCTGCAGAGATTGCACTGACATAGTGACGGAGAACACTCCATACTGAAATTCAGAGAGACTGTCAAGTTTTCGAATTTTATGTCGTTACAATTTTATTAACATGCTGTTGAATATTTTTGTTGTTGCTGCCAGAGGGTCGAGATTAATAATTGACTTCAATCTTGTCTAAAGTAAGCACTTTGGGTTTTAACTGACAGAGATTTTATTGAGCCAGTCCTTCCAGTGGTAAATTTTCAAAATAGTCGTCTCTTTAGTCTGCAAATGGACATTTTTCTAAGACTACTGTACATGTCATTTTTGGCAGACTTGTGTATTACATGGTTAAGATTATTAACTAAGCAGGATTTTCAATCTTCGTGATAAATTTTGGCAATTCAGTAATTAAAAAATGTTGTTATTTCAGGGATTGTGATAATCGTGATACGTATGACGATTGTACGTAAATTACACAAATATCAAATCCTCGTCACACCTGTGATATGTATTTTTATCCGGAATGCTTTATGATATCATTTTAAGCATTTAAGTCCTCGAGCAGTAGCATGCGCTGAGCATGAGCGGCGAATAACACTATCTTTTTGTTAAACTTCATAATTCTTTTCATAAAAGACAGATAATATTTTCGTGAAAAAAGTTAGGTTAAAAACGTATTAAGGCACACATTCACACCAGAATGTTTAAATTTAAAATTCTTTAAATTTTATCATTTCAGGGGTTTAAGTTGTTTTACCTCAACTGAATTAACTCATATGATGATTTCATACGGTTTGTATGAATTTTTTACTTGAAAGAAATCATCATATGTTAAAATTTATTTCGTTTCATTACATTGAGGGACACAATTTATTTATTAAATTCTAAAAGTATACAATTTAAATTTAGGTTAACATTTGATGTATAATAATAACAGATGTATAATATATATATATTTCATTTTTAAATGTTTGTGGAATATAACTAAGATAGTTAAAATGCATATAAATAGAATCTGTGTTTCGTTAACCCTATAACCTTTGAATTTGTTCAAGAAAATTTTGTTTTCTCTTAGAGGAGATGATTTTTGGAAAATTACCACTGGAATGACTGGCTCGGTTATTGGCTTGAGCGTTAAATTAGGCCTATGGCAGCAACATTACCCAGTCAAATTAGTTTCAAAATATTCAACAGCATGTTTATTAAAAAGTAAGGGGATACAGTTTTTACAGCAACGTTTAGTCGGACACAATTATGCGTTCGTGACGCACTTATCTACGTCATTCATGACATCATTGATTATGACATTATGCTACATGTCACATAGTTGATTATGACGTCGTGTGAGGGATTGGTAAACTGGAAAGGTCTATTGCGTATTTCCGATTGTTCAAGTGAAACATGTACGACTAAATATTTTTTATAACAATTTGAGTGAAAACTGCTGCTATCTATAGCATCAACAAATTTCGATTAAATTGTTTTGAACATAATCAGCAGACAATACAAGCCACACAAGCTATCTTTTTAATAATTGTTTGACTGAAAATTCCTGAAAATCAGAAATTAAAAAAAAAGAGAGAAAAAAAATGTATAGACGAGGATCTGCACTCTCTGATTTCTGTTATTTATATAGTAATTCTGCGAGAAAGTCAAGCAAGAGGATGTCAGACTTCCTGAACAATCTGATTCCCAACACCCGCCACTGACATCTGCCCCTCGCATACGCCTAGCAACATATGAAAGGAGGCAGCCCTATCAGCCACGAATATTCATCCCCAGATTGCACAGAAAGTCTAGCTTGCAGGGATCAAGGATATGATTAGGAAACAAGGATGATTTTTGGTGACAAGATAAAGGCTATAGTTTATTTGCTAAGAAGCCAGCCAGGCAAGCACGCCCATTATAATATTAATTGCAGCAATAAGTAAAGAGTACTTATGGCACTATAGCCCTCCAAATCACCAAAATCTGTTATATATTTATGATTACCCCTTTAACACTCATATCAGCCAAAAATGCCTTCTGCAGTGGTCTTGAAAAATGTCGATTTGCAGACCAAGAGAAGGCTATTTGTTAAAATACACCACTGGAATGACTGGCTCGATAACCGAGCCAGTCATTCCATTGGTAAATTTTCAAAAATAGTCTTCTCTTGGTCTGCAAATGGACATTTTCTATGAAAATTTATAATTTTCTTGAACAAATTTGAGGGTTAAAGGTTTAAATTTGCACTATGGGGTAAAATCCAGATGATTACTTTGAATAAGATTTGAATAAAAGTTGTTGCTACCTATATGGCACTAACATCTTTCAGTCAAATTCTTTTAAATATTCATCAGCTTTCTCAAAACCTGTTTTCTGCTGGGATGGTGGCTGAAAAGGTTAATAATATATAAAAGACAAAGTTTGTAATAATTAACCCTTTAATTGTTTGATTGCCGAGTTTTTGTAGATGATATTCCAAGTGTTATATCTCTGAACTTGCTAAATATTTTGAAAACATAACCCAGCAACAACTTTCAGTCAAATCGTTTTCAAAATATTCATCATATCGGGAGTTCTTGCTCATTGATGTTATTGCGTCGTGGCTAATGTAATGGTCAAGATTTAAGGAAATCAAAAATTTTGCTGCGTTAATGTCCATTTTCAGGCGAAGAGATGCCTATTTTAAAAGCTTACCACTGGAATGACTGGCTCATTTATCGAATCAGTCAATCCAGTCGTAAAATTTCAAAGACTTCGTGCTCGACATTTCTCAAAACCACTGCTGAAGTCATTTTACCTAGCTTTGGTGTTAATGGGTTAATAATGATTGGCTTTCTAGTTGAAATGAAACAGTCAATTCACTGACAATTTAGAAAAATACTGCTTCCCTTTCTAAACATTAAATATTATCTCCCCTTGGTAACCATGACGAATGAATCAATTTAATTATGTCTACCCTGTTATGTTCTTGGTTAATTGTGTTGCTTAGCGACGTAGTGCTTAAAGCATACATTAATATTACCGCTAATCTTCCATTATTAATATGTTTTTATGGATGAGTACATATATACACTATAAGGCTGAATGGAAAATCTGTGTTTTCTTTCGATGAAGGTGTGGGTGGGAGGGTGGAAGCTAGCATAACTGTGTTTCACCAAATTTCCAGGGCTTCCAAAAGGTGACACAAAAATTCTGTATAACCTCAAGTTACACGCATAGATGCCACATCTCTAGTACAAGGTGTTTCCGCCTTATAATGGCAGCAGCAATGTATAGTAAATTGTAAATTCATCAAAGACATACAATTCGTACATTTGTCAGAATTTTCCTGCCTCCTGACAGAGTTATAATACATAATACGTCTATAATGATTGGGACATCATCCGATATGTGACATAATTGACTACGACATCGTATACGTGAGTGACAGATCAGATCTCTCTATTCCCATTTGAGGGTTAGTGTTAGTGTTGTGGGTGGAGGGTGATATTTTCTATATTCACTCACGCATAATATCGAGAAGAGGGTATTGCATTCATGTTGTGTGCGTGCATGTGTGCATGCATGCGTATACGTGGTGGTCGAGCAGGTGTGCGTGCATGTGTGTGCAGTGCGCTTGAGAAATGTCCTATTTGCAGGACAAGCGCAGACTATTTTTTGAAGTTTTGCACCTGGAATAAGTTGATTTATAAACCAAGCCCATCATTCATGTGGTAGATTGTCCAAAATCATCTTAAGACCAATTTTGCAAAGTATTGCATGTTAACTTTCTAGTGTGGTGTCCTCGAAGTGGTTCATAATAGTTCCGCAATGGACCTTTCCATTTTTAGTTATTCCCCGCCCATCTCTAACTAAGCTCCACCCACACTTCGCCGTGTTGGGTTTGATCGGTCCCCAAATGCCTGAACTACCAATTTCCTGAAAACTATACGGGTAAGCTGTTGAATATTTTGTAACAAATTAGTTTCAAAATATTCAACAGCATATTTATTAAATAGTAAAGCCATACAATTCATGCAACAATGTGCCCGTCTTCAAATAGGGCATTCGTGACGTACTTATCGACGTCATTCTTGACGTGATTCATTGTGCTGTCATTCTACACGTCGCGTAGTTGATTATGACATCATAGGATGGATTGATAATGTGGAAAGCTCTACTGTGGACATGATAAAAGACCCGCACATATGTGCATGCGTGCGTTCATCCAAATTCATTTCCAAATGCTAACTTTAGCATGCATAACTTCACACCAAATTTGTGACATCTTTTGAGCATTACCTCGTGACATTTTAGTGATCAATCAGTAAAAGGATCTGGTCTGTCACTCAAGTATATTACATCATAATCAAATATGTCACAATTGTTAGCTGAAGTCACAATCAATAGGACTTCTCGCGGTGTCGTGAAAATTGAAAAGTCTATCACGATATGTACTAATACTGTCTTTGGTGAATTTACAATTTAATAAGCATTCTGTTGAATATTTTGAAACAATTTTGAATTTGGGAGGTTGCTGCTAGGCAACAACAACGCGCAGTTAAATTAGTTTCAAAATATTCAACAGCTTGCCTATAAAGTTACAGTGAAAATTAGGTTCTAGGAATTCAGATTTCCGAGTTTCAAACGATATCTTCCAGCATATGTACCAGGTAGGTAGAGCTTAACTAGAAATGGGGGGGTGGGGTGGCATAGCTAGAAGCGGATCACGGTATTGGCATTGTGTGTCAGCAGTATCCATCAATATTTGCCAGAGTTTTTATCGTTTGTTATGGTCGAGGGAGTGATCTCAAAGAACTCCAGGAACCATGTCATTGGAATACAATCCATCTCCATCATTGCTAGAAATGTAACTATCTGACTTCTGCATTACCCACGCACAATAATTTCAATGAGCATTTAAACTTCGGACCTGCTGAATATTTTGAAAACTTAGCCACCAACAACTTTCAGACAAATTGTTTTCAAAATATTCAGCTGGTCCAGAGTTAAGCTTCATGGGAAATTCAGCAGGTACATGTAGTCTGTTAAAAGCTCTATCTGATTCAGGAATTAATCGTGATTTAATATTTTTATGCTGTCTAAAATGTAGTTGGTTTTTGTTTTCTAATTTTTTCAGATAATACTTGTTTAAGGACTACATTGGATCATTTCTGTCATCATAATGGTACCGCTCAGTGCGGTGGCGTTGCTCTTACTGGCGACCACAGTTTCGCTTACCTCGTGAGTACTTTAAGAGTTCAGTGAGCAATTAAGTGAGCAGGCTGGCCTGCTTCCGCAGTAGTCTTGTAGAATATGTCCATTTACAGGCCATTGGATAAGATTTTTGAAAATTTACCACTGGAATGTCCGTTATCGAGCCAGCCATTTCAGTGGTAAATTTTCCAAAGTAAACTTGCATTTTGATTTTCATGACCACATTTGAAGGCTATACTGGCATATTACATTGAGTTTTCTAGCCTGCTGTGTTGTTGGTGTGTGTGGGTAGGGGTTGGGCACGGGTGTGTGTGTGTGTGTGTACGTGCATGCGCGTGTGGGTGTATATTGACTAGGTGACATGGTAATGACCTTTTCATCATGTTAATGAGATCTTCTGAGTGTGTGGGTGTGTGTTGACACCCACCCCCACCCCCCACTCCATCCCACCGTTCACTTAATGCTGCCTTAACCATTACCATTATGATGTTAAAATTTAAAATTTTCAAATCAAAGTAAAAGATGAACTAGTGTTTATTTTTCAACAAATTTGGTGGAAGATGGTACTGTCATAGACAACAACATCTTCCACCAGAATTGTTGAAAAATGTACACTAAGTTTCTTTGCTATTGACACCGTAAAAGATAGAATATTGACATCAGTGTTAAAGGGTGAGCTGTTTGAGGAGTTTCCTGAATACAGTGGTTGTGGGGATCTGTGAGCTCTGTCATAGTGGATTCAGTAATCGCATGATTGTGGAGCAGATGGTATTAGTTCATGGCTCTTTGTAACATGTGGAGCTTGGTGGTTGGTAAATCTATAACGTCACATGCTTAGAGGTCCATCACTAGGCTTGAGCGATTACGTGATTACACTTGAAAATCATGATTATTTTTTAAAGCGTCAATTTATATGATTAAAAATTAATTAATGGAATAATAGTGAATATTGTTTACTGCATAAAATATTTTCAAAACATGCAATTTAATTACTCTTTAATGCAATTGCTCACATTCATTGTCATTCCAGTGATACATTTTCAAAAATTGTCTTTCTCTTGGCCTGCAAATGGACGTTTCTAAATATCATTGCATTTTCGTCATTCATATATACCTTTATTGTTATGTCTGGTAATTTGTACCCAGGCTGATTAACCGAGTAATCACGATTATTCTTGAATAATTGGTCGTGATCACTCAAAGCAATAATCGCGCACACCTATCCATCACAATACTTCCGATTTGGCTCAAGTCAAGGCAATCTCTATGACTACAGCTATGGGAATTTAACCATTTAACCTCCAGATTTCTTCAAGATATTTGATATTTTCTCATAGAAAATGTCCATTTGCAGACGAAGAAAAGGTTATTTATGAGAATTTACAACTGGACTAACTGGCTCATTTATCGAGCCAGTCATTCCAGTGGTAAATTTGCATAAATAATCTCTTCCGGGTCTGCAAATGGACATTTCTCAAGACCACTAAGGAAGCCGTTTTGGCTTGGTTGAGTGTTAAAACTTTAAGGGAATTATATATATGCAGGCCTTAAACCCTGTTATTGGTCAGATTTGCTTAAGGAAATTAAAAGATCTCGTTAACCCTTTAATGACAAAATTTCTTCGAAAAATTAAATTATTTACTTGTTGAATGCCCATTTACAGGCCAAGAGAAGACTATTTTTGAAAATCTACCCCTGTAAACCAGCTACCGAGCCAGTCAGTTCAATGGTAAAATTTCAAAAATAGTCTTCTCTTGGACTGTAAATGGACATTACTCAAACCCACTACAGAAGCCGGTGTTGGCCGGTTTCGTCACGATAGGGTTAATGAATGTCCATTTCAGGCCAAGAGAAGACTTTTTTTTTTAATTTACCACCAAACGTTTCTGGCTTGGTTATCGAGCCAGCTCTTCCAGTGTTACGATTTGAAAGAATATTTGTATCTTTATGCCTGCAAATGGAATTCTAGAGATGCTTGTCAATGGACCTTTCCATTTTTAGCTATGCCCCGCCCACCACTAGCTAAGCTCCACCCACACCTCGCCGTGTTTGGATTGATCGATCCCCGAAGCCATAGCTATCAATTTCCTGAAAACTATACGGGGAAGCTGTTGAATATTTTGTAACTAATTAGACTGGGTGCTGTTGCTGCCATAGGCAGCAACAGCGCCCAGTCAAATTAGTTTCAAAATATTCAACAGAATATTTATTAAATAGTAAAAGCAAACAATTTGTACAACAGCCCATAGACCGTCATCAAATATGCGTTCGTGACGTACTTATCGACGTCATTCATGACATCATTCATTATGATGTCATTGTACACACCGCACAGTTCATTATGACGTCATATAATGGGTGGGTACTCTGGAAAGGTGAATTACCTGTCTGCCGGCTGAATTTCTGCAGACGACATTTTCCCAGTGTTTTAACTCTGGATATGCTGCATATTTTGAAAATAATTTAGCTGAAAGTTGTTGGTGGTAAGCCACCAACAGCTTGTAGTCAAATTGTTTTCAAAATATTCAGTAGATTCAGAGTTATTTTCCATTGAAATTGTTGTCTTGTGACTTGCATCAGTCAGACAGTTTAGTGGTTAAAAGGATAGATCTTAAATTACGAGGTTCTGTCTAGATCTTCATTCACAGTCTCTCCTCTGTCATCTCTTGCGGTTGTTGTTGGCCACGTGGGTCTTGAATAGGAGAGCTGGCTGTGCAAGTAAGCTATCCGATCTGTCACTAAAGTATCTGATGTCATAATTAATTACGTCACTACATAGTTGATGTCACAATCATAATGATGGGAAACTCCCTCAAAAAACTCAAAAAGGTTGTCACTAGTGTAAGAATTGTATGCCTTTGATAAATTTACAATTTAATAAACATTCTGCTGAATATTTTGAAACTAATTTTACTGAGAGCTGTTGCTGCCGTAGGTTAGCTTGAAATTATTGAATAGCTCGCCTGTGTAGTTACCTTGAAATTTTGATTTTGTTAATTCAGGTTTCAAAGGTTTAAATCGATTCCAACACAATAATAAGTGGGTGGGTATAGCTAGAAATAATCGAGATATCATGCTAGAAATACTCTGGGTATAGCTATGGGCAGGGTATAGCTAGAAACAGGTGGGGTAGAGCTAGAAACAGGCGGGTAGAGATAGAAATAGGCAGGGTAGAGATAGAAATATGTGGGGAAGAGATTGAAACAGGTGGGTATAGCTAGAACTAGGCACTTATGGCTGGTAATAGATGGTGTATAGCTAGAAATAGATGGTGTATAGCTAGAAATAGGCAAGATATAGCTGGAAATAAGTGGAGTAAAGCTAGAAATAGTTTGAGCATAGCTATAAATAGGTGAGGTATAGCTAGAAATAGGTGGAGTATAGCTAGAAATAGGTGAGGTATAGCTAGAAATAGGTGGAGTATATCTAGAAATAGGTGGAGTATATCTAGAAATAGGTGAGGTATGGCTAGAAATATGCAGGCTAAAGCTAGAAACAGCCCGGGTGTAACAAACAGGCTATATAGCTAGAAACGGGCAGGGTATACCAGTAAAGCTAGAAATAGGCAGGGTATAGGTAGAAACAGGCAAGGTATAATAGACAGGGTATAGCTAGAAATAGGTGGGATATACATAGAAAAATGGGGTGGGGAATATAGTTAGAAATGGGCAGGGGTATAGCTAGAAATAGACAGGGTATACATAAATCTATCTCTATAAACCCATTGTCATTAAAACTTACCATTTCGAAATAACTGTTTATAGTTTTCAGTCAAATTAGTTTCAAATTATTCAATGTAGTATTTTCTGTATGGATTAGAAAAAATTATCTTGTCCTGGTTTAAGGGTTGAAAGACTCAAAATGAGCCCATAATATATCATTGGAAAAAATGTTTAGAACAAATTATCCATATTTTACAGGGCTTATGTCGATTACATGTTAATCGCCCCGAAACAGCTTCGCCCTGGTCTAGACTACCAACCATCACTTTACTACGCCGATGCTGGTGGTGCAGTACAAGTTGAAATGAAAATCACTGAAAAAAATGTTACTGTCGTGTCTCAGACGAAAACGCAGACTTCAGGTAAGGTTAACTCTTACCACTCTGATGTCAAAATTCTATTTTCTATTGGTTCATTGGGAAGCGTATTAAGACAAATTTTTTACAGCCAGTGTTTGCTGGGTATTGTGGTTACAGAGTGACTGGCTGACCCCGTGTGAAATAAAATGCAAGTTAACTTGGATTAGCTTGGACTTTCTTGAATATCCAAGCTATTGGAAAATTATCCAACCCATACCAGCTTGGATTTCCATGAATTAGCTTGGACTTTATGTAGTGGCTTAAACATCCTGAAAATCACACCTCTCAGTATTCAAGCTGGCTGGGATTTTCTAGGACTTTGAATGTCATCATGAAAAAGTGCAAGCTTCTTGGATTTGCTTGGACTTTTCTGATTTGACAGAATGCAAGCTAGCTTGGATTTTCTAGGACTTTGTTTTGTCAGACATAAAAGAATCCAAGCTACTTGGATATCCTTGAATTTGTAGATTCACTTAGGCTACGTTGGATTATCTTGAAATAGCTTGCACTAAAGCAAGAACAGGGTCTGTAGTCATGTAGAGGTGACCATGACCTGGTAAATTGGTGGGAAGTTTAAAAAGTCCTTGTAAAAAGATAAACAGTACATTCATTGCGTTGATCATTACCAGCTATGGATATATAGAATATGATAGTTTGGAAGCACTGACAGTACTGTTATGTAGAATGCTTAGCATAAGTAACTAAAAATGGAAACAGAACTGTATTTTGAGGTATGCATTCTATTGATTTCCAGAGATTTATTCAGAGTTAACAGTATAGCTTTTTCAGTTCTATAGAAATAATGCAGTGATCATAACTTTCTAAATAATATGGGACACTGTACATTAACAATCTCTGTGTATAAGAATAACAGACAAATCAGTCAGAAATCATACATTGTTATTGTCTGGCTGAACTTGTATTTGTTATTGAGTATTACATGTAACTCAACTACCATTGAAGGTGATTTTGGTTTTCAAGCATACCAGTGTATATTTATATATAATCTCTGTGTGGCAGCATTTATGTGTATGTGCATGCATTTTATGTTAATGTCTATCCTATTTCAAAAGCTAGGATTAGCTGTGATTTTCTAGAAGTTCTAGATAGCTGGAACTTTCTGGAATAAAATCCAAGGTAGGTGGAACAATCTTGAACGTTCAAGCATGCTGGGATTTTCTTGAACGTTCAAGCATGCTGGGATTTTCTTGAATGTTCAAGTTAGCATGGATTTTCTTGAATGTTCAAGTTACAGTACAGCTCAGAGTTAACTTAGCGTACGTACGGGTCTGAAATGCGTGCATGATGCGTTGAAGGCCCGTTTCAAACGCATCGGTTTTAAAAACCCGATGCATTCACAGCACATCTAGTTAATTTTTTTGATGCATTTAAAATAATAATATATGCATTGAGAATGAGCATTAAATGCGTAAATAAGCAAGTTTGAACTTGTTTGATGTCCCCCAGAGATAGTGCCAAATGCGTTGTTAAAAGCAAAATGGGACAGACGCCAAATTTTAAATGTGTTTAAAAGATTCATATGTGCATTGCTTAATACCCGGTGTACACACCAACTCCACGGCTCCAACTACCCGGGATCCAATCAAACTTAGCGGTACATTACATTTCCTAGGATGGGCAAAGGTAAATATGAGAAAGTTTTCCTAAAAATGACAGCGGGACATAATATTAAAAATCAAAATTATATATATTACGAAACACAAAATCATGATTCCCGTTTGAGAATTAATGTAAAGATGCTCCCCTGAACGTTTTGCGCCCCTGGATGTTTTGCATCTAGTGCAAGAATCGTAAGCATCGGTTCGTTTCGCATTTAACTTTGATAAACATCCAGCGCAGCGAAACATGCCGACTGGCGAGATTTGACCTACTGGTTAACCATAGTGAAAATTGTCCGTAGGCAACTTCATTATCACTTCTACGCATCACCTGTGTTCTGGATGAACAGACAGCGAATAAACGCAAAAATAATGGATTAAAGATGTCAAAATAGAGCTTATGTGTACCAATGCTTGACTAATGTAGACGCTTTTTATTAAAACATACAGATGGTGTGGTTTTTATTGATAATATGACACATAAATTAGCAGATTCGTGTCCGTTACCGCAATATCCCCATCGGTGCTCTACACGAAAAAAGACTAGTTCAGGGCTAGTTATGAAATCCTGTGCGCCCCTAAAGCTGTAACATGTACCGATATCTCATTGGCTTTTCGCAGAAATAAAACGCCCGTAGTGATTTAATGACTTTCATTTTGTGACATTTGGTAGCTTTCGGATTCACTATATTGCAATGTAATGTAGCCAAATATAACACATTGTTGTTGCCTCACTCGGGAACCAGGCCGAGGAAATGAGCAATTGCCGCACCCCCCTCTACGTAGCAATAACATAGCTAGATGATAAATAGTGCCTTAATAAACCCGTGAAAGCTAACATTATAAGTAGTCAGGGAGATAATTTCACTATATTTCATGAACCAGACATTGTTTATTTTATTAATATAAAAGTCAAAGTGGACTTTAAGATATTGCTTTATTGCTTTTAAAAACGGCACTGCGAATACGTGTACATTTTGCGTTCCGCCATTGTTGATCGTGAGTCGCTCAGAGACTGGTTAAAATAATTTTACTATGATAGTAATTTTCATTCATTCATAATGACTCAGATGTCCAGCAAGCCAATCAAATTACGGCTGCTTTTCCGAGAATCTACGACTGCACATAATTATCAATCGGCGAGACACTCGCGCGAGACATTTCTCATTAGTGGTGAATTTAGGCAGTGAATAAGGAACCGGGTTCCTTTTGTTCTGTAAGAATGGAATGTTTACGTTACCAGGCAGCTGTATCGGAACTGATAATGCGACATACTGCCAATTATTCAACATTGAATGAGGCCTCCCCCTAAAATCATGACAGGAATTTCGCGGAAATTTATGGTACCCTGGCAAAATATAATTGCATAATGTGTGTATGCCCGAGTAATCGGTTGCCCTTCTTGGTCGACTCGCATAATGTCGCTATACCAGCGCGGCATAATTATGAAGGCTTTTCACGTTATCAGATTTCAAACGACTTGTCTAGCCAATATCATAAATGCGTAGTGTAATAAGTTCTGCAATGTTGTCAAACTGTTTCCAACCCATTTGTTTTACTTTCACACCTTGTTGTTTTACCGTTCACAACGGGAAAGTGATGCATCCATTATTTTAAAATAGACCCGCTATGTACGCGTCATGCATGCGTTGCAGACGCATTTTATGTTAAGTTAACTCTGAGCTGTACTGTAGCTCAGATTTTCTTGAATGTTCAAGTTATCTGGAATTTTCTTGGATTTTACTTTAACTAGGCCTTTCTTGAATTTTCTTGAATTATCTTGAATGTTATGTGGCCAATCCCAGCAAGCTAATCCAAGTTTTTCCAAGTTATTAAAAGCTTGGATTAGCTGGTATTAGTTGGTATATTCAGGCTCCACAGAACTTGAATATTCATGAATATCCAAGTTTTTTTTGGCCTTCAGGCTTCGTCAGGAATCTCCATACACTCTTTAGTGATGAGATCCATAGTAATTAGCTTGAATGCTATAATTCAGAATGAGGCAAGATGAGGGTTAATCCAATACCAAGAACCACTGAGTAGGTCATTAAGCACAATGACAACCTCATTGGCTGATAGCTATCACATGACCTTGATGGTAGCGAACAAGACTTCATTCCTTTGATGAATCCAGTCATATAATCCAGCTTTATGCAGATCCATGAAGAGGCAGATGATCCTATCACTACTTGACTCTGAATATCTGACTACAGCTGAAATTAAAAATTAACCTAAATACTCTACATTATATGACAGGAAATTTCTTTCAGAAATACCCAAATATGTCAAAAACTGACATATCCAGATATACGGTCGAGTTGCTTAAATTCGTGAGTACCGAAATTTGTGAATTTGTTTTTATCGCTCTCGTTCTATGATGTAACGTTGCATGAAACGCATCTACACAGTAGCCACTTTTTGATTGACAGTTCTGAACCTTTTGACAAAGTTTTGAGCAAAATACGGTCACAACATGACACTTTTCATACAATTACTGATGGTAGTGATAAAAATTGCAAGATTCCTTAATGCACTTTCTTAGATTACTCACTTGCAATTATTTAGCACCTAAAATGAGCAATTTTCACAATCCAAAGTTACCACCTGCTTTGGTTACATTTTCCCGGCGCGTCGGAGTAGACTGATTGACGGGAGCATGTCTAAATTTTATTAGAGAGGCTCTAGAGGAAGGGGTTGGTGCTTATCAATGATTTACCAAAATGTCAAAATGAACATAAAGTGCACACATGTTTTTTTTAACGATAGAAATTTTTTATTCTTCGCTTTATGCCTGCTGAACATGTTTTAAAGACCCTAACGTTACTTCATTTCGTCAGCTCATTAATATTTATGAATTTCATGTGACGTCACTACCTAACGAACGCGGCATCTATTTGGGGTTTTTTCTTCTCTTCAAATGTGTCAACTGCTTTTATAGTTTATACATTCATTTGTAGGACTAATTTATGGGTTAAAACGGGAAAAATTAACAGTTGAAACATTCAACAAACCAATACCGTGATATTTAAGCATTTACAAGCATGTACCAGACAGCTGAAGATGCATAATCACCAATTCACGAAATTCAGTACCGCTATTTCACACATAACCTGGTGAGGTGAGTCAGTTCAAATGCTTGGAATTTGTTTTAAAATTAAAGTTTTGTGCTGAAATCTTTGCATTTGTATTCGGAAGTGTTATTTTACATTGTGTTAAATTTTTGCGCAGATCTGTTTAAGAATTTTCTTTCACGAATGCATTACTTGCTTAGATTCACGAACTTCGGTAGCTATAGTATACCCAAGGGCTGAAGAATATAATGAATATCTTATGCTGAATATAACTATTCTAACAAGATATGACCATTAAGATGAAGCCACAAGCCCTCCCCCCCCCCCCCCAAAAAAAGAAATTTGACAGAGGAGGCCGTAATGCAAGGCGGTAGGTATATGTAATTAGTAAAACATAAGACCAGACCCTCCGGGTCATCTGGTCATTATTACTACATCACAACCTACCTCCTTGCATTACTATTGCTCAAATACAGATTTCAACATTGCACAAAGCCCAGAGGGAGGCAAATTTTTGCGCAAAATTGATGTAAAAAATAGTAAGAATAAATACAAAGTTAGTAAAATCAAGTAGAGTAAGATACTACAAATAGAGGAGCCCAAGAAATCACTTTCTATACCTAAACCATGGGGCCTATGAATCTGAGGAAAGATCTGGCCGAAACTAACTGGCCTACCGTGAGAGGTTGAATTGTGGATACCATTATCTGCACATTGGGAGGGAGGGAAATAACTTCACCTGAGAGGCCGAAAGAGACCTCCAGGTGGATAAAAACACAGACAAGAGTAACCTTTCCATAATATGATATTAGGTATCAAAAAGCAAACTGCAACCAGTAAGACAAAGTATGGAAAGACCCCCCCCCCATTAAGGATGCTTATAAATCGATCCTGATTACAAAATGAAATGTGCACATCAGTTATACACATGATACAATAAAATAAATTAAGAAGACCTAATAATGAGAGGAGGTAAGAAGCCTACCAATAGAAGATATACTAGTATGGTACCTAATATCTGAATAAAGAAAGCTATAAATGAAGAATAAAGGCTAAAAAGTCTCAATATTCCAATTAGGACTGGGCTGATAATATATAGGATGTTGTTAGTTAAGATATTTCTTGAGTTATCTCAGTATAAGTCCAAAGTGTTCAAGAGTCTATTTAAATAATTTAGGATATGACAATGAGATCAGATAAAGATTTCCAAACATCGATTTATACTATTAGAAAGTAATGTTTCTTGAATCGAGTGAAATGCGATGTATCTTAGTTATAAGAGATATATCCTTATTCTAACCCCTACCTGAGAGAGGTAAGTTGCGTTGATTTCTACTATTCAATCTCTGCCACTATATTTGTATGGAGAAATAAGCATCATAGAAGTATGGCCATTGATTTCTACTATCCAATCTCTGCCACTATATTCGTATGGAGAAAAAAGCATCATAGAAGAATTGTAGTACTTATTAAAGGTTGTAGACATTGACACATTATAGATACATTTATTTAAAGTGTTTTAACTAGATTTAGTGATAAATAGAAATCTCATGGTAAACCTATGGGAGGGGAGAGAGTCCAGCTATAGCCAGATAGAATTAGCTAAAATAAACTGATCTATGTATAGGATCTGTATAATGACCAAAAGAAAAACTCCGTGTAAACCAAAAGAGAACGAAATATATATGGGGCGAATTGTCAATGACTGAATGACCTATATAAAAAGTGACAGGAACGATGATGACAATCTGACAGTTATCAGAAGTAGATAAGAAGAGAATGAAAAAGGATAAATTTTGAGCCCAAAATCACCAATCCTGAACTTGTGGGAAAGAACATGACTCTAAATAAAAAGTTTTAGCTAAAAATAAGAAAATATCCTTGAAAAAATGGTAAATAGAAGAGAATTTCACATCAAGAGTATACTTACCTCCCTAATACTTTTGATATTGCTAAATATCGGCTTTCACTCAATAAACACTCAGATTAAAACAGTTAGGTGCCCCTACTGGGCAGGGAGTCAGAGTGTAGTCTGGCGGATGCCAGCCCCACCACCGCGCATGCGGAGACTAGCACTTCCTCTTTGCTAATTTATTGGCAGAGAGTCTACACATGATTTTGTGCTAGAGCTTTTCTTTACTCATTTCATAGTATTTTTGTGTGAATTTGGAAGTGATTATCCCTGATAAAGATGGCAGAAAGGATGACTTCGCCAGAGGAGGGCCCAGGACCTTTAAATCAGGTGACTTCTAGTAAAATTAGCGAGTTTTTTCCCGGTGTAATGTGTTTCCGGGACTCGCGTTTACCGTGATAAGTGCCTTGTTTAGTTGGTTTATTTCAACTAGGTGCTATATAATACTAATCTCTCTTTGTGTTTATGTCCACAGGTCTATGTGATGATATGTAATGGACATCACATCAGCAGAGGGTTTGTTTCTCTCCACCATGGTTCCATTTCCTACTAATACTGTTAGGTTATCTAACCAAAAATTTTATGTCCAGTGAGTTGGAGGCCTAGTATAAAGGTCTTCTCACTTTGCCCTCTTGATCCAATTCCTTCCCCTATAGGTGGAGAGAGTTAAGAGGCGTTCAGTTGGTGGAGTGCTCCAGTTCATCACGTTGGATAGTTTGTCTATACAAAGTGTCAGGTATCTAATTATTGATATGAGGTGATGTTAATTATTTAGAGAGGAAAGGGAGATAATTAACAGTATTTGCCATTGTTATCAGTATATATCTGATGGTTGTGTAGTCGAAATGTCCATTCTGCACATGTTCTGGTTAGAGATACAATTCGTCCTTGCACTTGGATGTTTGTTGGGGATCGATTTTTTCCTGTCATAGGATTAATGACGTCATAATCAGCCTTGCTCTTTATTAACAATTAAAGTTTGTCCAAAGCTGGTTTTCTGATGAATATTGATCTTTATGATCATTTCCTTCTCTTGAGTTGTTTTGAGTTTCTGAGCTTAACTAGATTGCTCATACTCCTCGTCCTTTGCCCTGTTTCAGAGACCTGGTTGTGCGTCCTGTGGACGTTTTTTGAAGGACAAGTTTGTGCCTCGTCTCTGCTATCAGTGTAGCCCCTGTGGTCCCTTGATTAATTGCGAGATATGTAAGCACTGGGGGGGAGAGCTAATGTCCGAATTCTTGTGCTTACAGGCGAAGGACAAGGTGGTGGAGGAGGAGAAGAAGAAGCAGAAAAGAGAGGGTGTGAGTAAGAAGGGTAAGAGGAAGGCCTCGTCCGCGGTGAACATGGAGGCCTTCCGGACCGAGATGTTGGGAGAGATGAAGAGGACAATAAAGGATTTGGTTCCAGAGTTGCTTCGTGGCATGCTTCCTGGACCAAATCCTTTGCTGTCCTCATCATCTGCTTCGGAGCAGGTAATCCCCACCTCTGAATCACCTTTCCGTAGGTCGCTTCCGTTGTTCGAAGATTCAGAGGTGGCCCCATTAGAGGGGGCGTTCCACGACCCTGGCAGCAGGCTTAGTGCCGCGCCGAGGGGCCGTGGACGGCTGTCGCTGGAACCCGCGGGCTGCTTATCAGTCCAGGGGTATCCGCACGCCACGGGTGCCAGTACCTCCTATGGCACCTTCCCTGGCCAGTCCGGGTTAGCTCTCCTTGCTGACCCGGAGTCTAATCTGTCTGGCCAGGAGGAAGAGGATTACCTGTTGGGGTCGCCGTCTGAGGACGTGGCCATGGATTATGACGTCTGTGCACCCCTCGCGGGGAATACAGGCGACTTATTCCACAGTTCTACTCACGCAGGAGTAGAATCCACGGCTCAGACTGTGGCCCTGGGCGCTGCTGATGGCCAGCGTTACCGCATACCTCGGCTTGCCGAGAGTGTCGCTGGTGCTGGCCGGGGCCGTGGTGGGGGCGGTATGTGCCCCGCGCTCTACCACGGCGCCTGCTCCTGGTCAAGCCAGTGAGATTAGCATGCCGGTGTTTTCAGGCCCGCATGTTTTCCCTGGCTTGCCAGGGGTATCAGCGTATCCGCCGTCAAGCTCTGCTGCTTGCGCTCGGGAGGAAGACGAAGGCCCCCGTCTTGTAGAGCGCTCGCAGCTAGCCACGGAAGAGGATTGGTCTGACGCTTGCCAGTGGTTGGTAAGTGTTAGGCTAGATCTGCCCGTGGAGCAGTCGGCTAGCCAGCGTGACCACAGGCCGTGGTTAGCTGGTAAGGCTACTGCTAACGCTATGCCTTCTCTGCCGCTGGCAGAGCATGTCGTTGACATGTTCGAGGCGGCGGAGACGTCCATTAAGTCGAGTGGACGTCTCGCGAAGGCCCCGCGCGAGGTGGCCAGGCGTTGCCGCATCGTGCCCCTGGATTACCAGCGGTACGGTGTGGTACCTAAGCCGAGCGTGGATGACCGCGTGGCTTTGGGTGAGGATGCGTGGCCAGGCTCCCATTCTGACACGGGAGTCTTGTGTTCGAACGCGTTGCGTTCAGCAAATACCGCGTTGCGTGATGCGGAGGAGAGTGGGAGGGCTTCGATTGCCGCTCTGTCCCACGTCTCCCAGCTGTTACAAGGGGTAGTAACAGCATCCGCATCACGCCAGCCAAGTCCGGTCACAGTCCAGCGAGCCATCCAGGATGGTATCAACCTGGCTCTGGACTGTATGACTCGGGCGGTGACCAGGAGTGTCTGTGCAAGGCGCACATTTGCCTTGGACAATCTGTGCCCGTCCCAGGACCTGTACAATAGGCTACTGCGTACGCCTATGACAGGTCCTGGTCTCTTTGGAGGTGAGGGATGTAGACACCTCCAGGAGACGGTTACTCTGGTAAATAACCAGAGGACGCTGCGCGAGCAGTTTGAGGTGCTTCGTCGTGCTAACGTTCGCGCCGCACCCCCTGCATATCGTCCCCTGCAGGCTCGAGGTGGTGGTGGCCAGGTCAGAGGCCAACCACCATCGCAGCGTCGGCCTCGGCCGCGTGCGATTCGGCCCAAGCGAGGGGGGCGCAGGCTCCTCAGGCGCAGTCAGCCAGGCAGCCGCCCGCGCACCGAGGTGCGCGCAGTGCTGGTCGTGCCGCGCGAGGATCTGGGCGTGGTAATCGTTCCTAATGGGACGGTTACCGCGGTGAGAACCGCTCCGGTGTTTCTGGCAAAGGAGACAGTGCCGCTCTTGCACTCCTTATGTCCACCTCTATCCCTAGGTGGACCAGTGGGAGGCCGGCTAGCCGACCACATGCAAGAGTGGGAACGGTTAACTCAGGACAGTTTAGTCTTGCGATGGCTTTCAGTCGGGTATCATCCCGATTGGATGACAGGCCCGCCATCGCGACTGTCTCTAGTGCCGATCTGGACTCCAAATCCGAGAGATCCAGAGCAAAGGTTGTGTATCGAGGAGGAAATAAATTCCCTCATACAAAAAGGAGCTATTCAGCCGGCACAAAAGTGTCCGGGCTTCTATTCAACCCTGTTCTTAGTAACAAAAAACACCGGAGGGTGGAGACCAATTCTCAACCTCAAGCCATTGAACAAGTTCATAGAGACGCCCAGTTTCAAGATGGAAACTGTGCACTCGGTGTTGGCGGGGTTAGAGAGGGGAATGTGGACAGCGTCGATAGATTTGAAGGACGCTTATTTCCACATCCCCATACACAGGAGTTTCCGTCGCTTCCTGATATTTGCATTCCAGGGCAGACAGTGGGAATTCAGGGTGTTACCCTTCGGAATTTCCACGGCTCCTCGGGTTTTCACCCGTGTGGTTCTTGCGATCACCGCATACCTCCGCAGGAGAAGCATAGCAGTCCACACGTACATAGACGACTGGCTGTTGAAAGCGCACACCCAGGAAAGTTTATCGGCCAGTCTGGAGATTGTTTTGAAGACTCTCACAGACTTGGGCTGGATAATCAATTTCACAAAATCAGAGCTGACTCCATCCCAGAAGTTTGTTTACCTGGGGATGTTCTTCGATCTAGAGACAGGATATGTTTTTCCTACTCAGGAGAGAGTTCAGAAACTCATCTCATTAATTCAGTCAGTGTGCGACAGTCGTCATGTCCTGGCATGGGTTTACTTGAGAATGCTGGGGTTGATGGTTTCATTGGAACCAGTCATTCCTCACGCCGCCTTACGCAGGCCCCCGATCCAGTTATTTCTCATGACACAATGGACCCAGAGTACAGGTTCACTGGACTCGAACGTGTCAGTGTTGGCGCCTCTGATTCACCACCTGCAATGGTGGTTGGACACAGAGAATCTCTTGGTGGTGGTTATGCTAACCCCTCCCCACCTTCAGGTGACTGTGTATACAGATGCATCAATGGAGGGCTGGGGAGCTTGCCTGGAAGAATCCACGATATCAGGGCTTTGGAATCTGGAACAGTCAAAGGAACAAATAAATCTACTGGAGCTAAGAGCAGTAGTCCTGGGCCTGGAACATTTCTTACAGAAAGTTCAGGGCAAGATTGTTCTTATTCGTTCAGACAACTCAACAGTTGTGACTTACATAAACCGCCAGGGCGGAACGAAGTCGCCCAGTCTCTGTATGATGACATGGAGACTGCTTTGTTGGTGCCTGGATCACCAGATTACCTTGAAAGCAGTTCATATTCCGGGAAGGTTAAATCTGCTAGCAGACTCATTGAGCCGAAGGATGAGTGTTTTACCCACGGAATGGCAACTAAATCAATGTGTGTCGGATCGTCTGTTCGACCATTGGGGGAAACCCAACCGATTTGTTCGCAACGAAGAAGAAAGCGAAGATGACGACGTACGTCTCTCCGATTCCAGATCCAAGCGCTTTCGCAACAGATGCGTTAGCTATCAGCTGGGGGAGAATGTATGCATACGCATTCCCTCCAGCAATCCTGATTCCAAAAATTCTTCAGAAAATCAGACAGGAGGAATGCCAAGTGCTTCTGATCGCCCCGGATTGGCCAAGCCGATCATGGTATACGGATCTGCTGGACCTTCTGGTCTGCAATCCGGTTCCTCTGCCTTGGATGGACGACATTATCTTCCAGGGCAAGGCCCTTCACGACAATCCATCAATGTTCAGATTGACTGCGTGGATGTTGTCAAGGAATCTAGAATTAAGGAGGGCTTTTCTGAGCAAGCAGCCATGTTTATGGCCAAAGCCAGGAGGGGGTCAACCTCCAGAGCATATAATTATAAAGTCAACAGATTTGCAGAATGGTGCTCAAAAAGATGTATTCATCCAATGGATTCATCTATTCAGGTAGTAGCTGATTTCCTCTGTCACCTGTATGATGCCTATAGCCTCAAGCCTAACTCTATTGCTGGTTATAAGTCAGCTTTAATGTCTGTTATTCCTTGCTTGGCTAAGAGGGGAAGTGATGAAGTAAATACATTAAATGTATTAATTAAAGGCATGGGCAATCTAAGACCAAGGAATCCCCCCTGTGATTCCGTCTTGGAGTTTATCGCTAGTGCTTCAAGTACTAGGTGATAAGCCTTTTGAACGACTTAGTTCCATTTCTATGAAACTATTAACACTTAAGACTGTGTTTTTAATTGCTGCGGCCTCGGCTAGGCGTAGAAGTGAAATTCATGCCTTCTCAGCCGAGGATGACCGTTTTGTGGTTTATGGGGAAGGCCTTAAGCTGCTACCTAGGATTAATTTCTTGGCTCAGAATCAGTCGTTGAAATATCCAGGTCAACCTATTGTTTTGCCTGCTTTAACTAGATATGATCCTAATTCTAAAGCATGGTGTCCCGTCCGGACGCTTCTCCGGTACAAACAACGTACATCGGAGTGGCGCACCGACCAGTCGGCGTTATGGTTGTCATATATTGAATCCCCATGGCAGGGCTTCTAAGGACACCATTTCCAGGTGGATTGTAGAATGCATTCAGTTTTGTCATAAATCCGCCACCGGGAAGCAGGTTGACGTGGCCAAGGCTCACAGTGTCTGCGGCGTAGTGACATCCACTGCCCTATTTAATGGGGTCCCTGTGGATGATATTATGTCGGTTGCTCAGTGGCACTGTGAGTCAAGTTTTACAGACCATTATCTCCGTGACACCTCTAATCCTCTCGCCTTGTCGATTTTGAAAAAATAACTAGGTTTATATTTTTGATGAGGTTTCCTCATTGCTTATATATTTCACAATTAATTTATGGAAACAACCACTTTTTTGGGACATCATCATTCTTCACCAATGGGAAGATGATGTCAGCAGCCATTTCAACAAGGTCAGTCTTGTTCAGGTGTTGTCCATTGTTGATTGTCTTGTCACGTTACCTGTTATTAATATGATGATGGTTTTGTGTATTTATGTGGTTCATTGTTGAGAGTATACGAAAATGGAGCTTTTTCGTCTCTGTCCTGTAGTACATGGCACTTGTACGTAGAGAGCGTATAGGACATTGAGGTCATTCGACTCTTCCTCCCAGGAAGGAGGGGGGGGGGAGCGCATATGACATTCGGTCATCTCTCATACATAGGTGGTGTTATCCGATGGTTAGTCAAATCCTGACTGTTTTTTCATACAGTTTCAGAAGTTTAAGTGCCTTAAACGCAGAAAAGCGTATAGGGATGAGCTGGTCTTTTGACCTCGCCTCCCTCCCGCCGAATTCACTGTCGAATTCTGGAAATATCAAAAGTATTAGGGAGGTAAGTATACTTTTGATGTGAAATAAACGAAATCAAGGATTACTTTTTTCACGAGAGAGTTGATACTTACCTCCCTAGATACGGACCCGGCCTCTCCACCCCACAGAGGCTCGGTCTTCAGGCTCTTAATAGTTGCATGTGTATCAGCCAATAAATTATTCAGAGGAAGTGCTAGTCTGCGCATGCGCGGTGGTGGGGCTGGCATCCGCCAGACTACACTCTGACTCCCTGCCCAGTAGGGGCACCTAACTGTTTTAATCTGAGTGTTTATTGAGTGAAAGCCGATATTTAGCAATATCAAAAGTATTAGGGAGGTAAGTATCAACCCTCTCGTGAAAAAAGAAATCCTTGATTTCGTTTAAAATGTGATAATGTCGCCGAGACGAAATGAGACTAGGATGAATAGACTGCCGAACTAGGAGTGTTGACGATAACACTGACAGCTACTAAGAACGATTAAATACGGCAAAGAAACTTATATGAAAGTAAATCACAAAAATACCAAGAGTGCAAATCTAATCTGACCTTTAGGAAATGAATATTTATAAAACAAAAGGGTGATAAATAGGGAAGAATAGCCTTAAAAGAACAAAATATTCACAATAAATATAGAATGACATGTAAATTCTCCTAAAGTTATGAAAGTAAATATGTCATCCTGCCAACATAGAAGGGAGGAGGTGTACTATATGAAAAGATGAATGGCCCGAATAGAACTGCGCCTCTAACTCGGGATGAAAAAGTTACCAAAACATAGCTAATTAGAATTGCGCAGTAATCTGACAGATAGGAAAGAGTGCGAGAAGAACAGGTTGAGAACGAATAAAATTCCTATAACTTAAATTGTGAGAATGCAAGGAGAGATAACACGCAGAAAAAGGGGAGAAAGAAGCTTGAACTACCAAGATATTGCATGAGAGAGTGCTGCTAGATAAGATAATGATATGCACATATGTAATAAGGTGAAAAAAGATCCCTTTAAAAAAAGGATTAACTTATCTAGCTAAGAAAATTTAAAATTCAAAATGAAAAAGATGATAGGAGGCCCGAACCCCTATCCAAAGAAATGAGCCGAACCCGGGTCCACAAAAGGGACCAGGGCGTGGTTCCACTAAACCCGGTCCTGAATCTTAGAGCATTCAGGACCAGGGAAACATGGGGAAAAATGTCAAAATAGTGGAAGAAATTTACAAACTTTATTTTGACACGCCGGAATTGACCAGTCCCGACTCGGGCCAGGGCAGGAAAACCGAGAGAAAAATTCAAATTTAATTCTGACATGCCGGAATGACTGGTACCGACTCGGGCCAGTGCTGGAGCCGGGGCAGGAAAGCCGGAAAAATGACCAGAGGAGAGGACCCGGACCCGGGAGAAACCCGGGGGAGGGGTTGGGGGGGTGCAGGGCTGGAGCCGGCAAGAAAACAGAACCTGAAGAATCCCTAACGGCCGGACCCAGACCAAAATCCGGGTCCGGCCCCAAGGATAAAATCGGTCACCTAAGCCAGTCAACGTCCAGTCCCGCAGCTGGGAAAAAACCCGGGCTCGCGGTTGGAAGTCTAGCCGCAATAACAGCAGATATAAAATAAGTAGATGCAACCGGCTTTGTAGATGACAGCGGATGTGCGATCTCCTGGACCACTCTGGTCGGGAAATCCTTCGACCCAGCCAGTGAAGAAGTAGTAGTGACAGGAGATGACAGACTGGATCAACTTATAACCTGGTTAGGCCCGAGACCTTCCTTGGTCTGCAAGGGCGCAGGCTACGGCATGTTGACTGATGATGTAGAAGAATCCTGTGTTAATATGACTGGCTTCTGAATGAGCGGTGAACGAGGCATAAACCGAGACTTCGTGCTTTTGTTCTTTCCGTTCTTTGTGGTACCCCTGAAACAGTGCAAATCAGTTGTAATTTGTTAGATTTGGTAAATAAGAACTTTCTTGGAACAGCCAGCTCCAATGCTTCACCATCAACTATGTCAGGAGATGAAGTATTGGTGACTGACTGGTCCAGGATAATTTTATTAATCCTGCTGTCAATAGACGAATCTATTTTGCAGACTTGTTTCTGGAGACATTCCATTGACAAAACAATTTTCTCTAGTATTATGGCTGAATCCACTGTGGCCTCGATTTGGCCTTTAACCGCCGCCCTAATGGAGAATGATTTCCAGGAATTTTAGAAGTCACAGGAGAATTTGCTTTGAAAAACGACATTCTAGTAGCTAGCGACCATGCCCCGTATATCAAACAGGTTGACTCAGGAGTACACGAATTGCACTTGGAACACACATGTCCGGAGTGATCCGACTTAATAAATCTATGGCAGCTGCTATTAGAACATCTAATTGAATGGTGCATATTATTTTCTTTATTCTTCTCCTTGGACCTCTTCTGTGACTTTCCCAAATCTGAATCGTAAAAACAGTCGGGACCGGTCAACTGATAGAGTAAAGCTCCAAATTTGACTCAGGATTAGCCAGCGCTAATCCCAAGATTTATAAACAGAGACCTTACCGATCTCAAATTTGAAAATTATTTTGGTTTCTTTGAGAGAGTATGTTATCGAGATAATCGTAGATTCATGCTCAATACCGTACAAGCATGTCAAATAGCTCTACAAGCTACTGGTTAAAAAAGAAGCACGAATAGACAACTCAAAGTCTATCTACTCTGGACGCATGTAACCAAAACTGGTAATGCGCCTACCACAAAAATAGAAATGATCTATTAAATCATTATTAAAGCACCAGGACCTACAACCACTTATCTTGGGAGGTTTGTTTCTTTTATCCGACATCGTGATGATCTTTACTTCACTTTTCAATAATCCACTGCTATGTTAACATGTTATAAATAACTTTTAAATTGGCTTGTAAATTTAAATGCCTCTTCCTTCAAGAGTAGGAAAAGGAATGAAGTCTTGGTTGCTACCATCAAGGTCACGTGATAGCTATCAGCCAATGAGGTTGTCATTGTGCTTAATGACCTACTCAGTGGCTCTGGGTATTGGATTAACCCTTTTCTTGCCTCATTCTGTGATATAGCATTCAAGCGAATTACTATGGATCTCATCATTAGAGAGAGAGTATGGAGATTCCTGAAGAAGCCTTCAGACACTCTGTAACCACAATACCCAGCAAACGTTGCCTGTAAAAAATTCATCCTACTACGCTTCCCTTCAGAGAATGAAAGAGCAATAGTAATGCAAGGAGGTAGGTTGTAATGTAGTAATAACTGGTATACATTTTTCAACAATTGAGGTGGACGATGTTGCTGTCTATGACACCACCATCTTCCACCAAATTTGTTGAAAAATGAACACCAGTTCATCTTCTAATTTAATTTGAAGATTTAAAAGTTTGGCATCAGAGTGGTAAGAATTAATGATGATTCTTTTTAGAACCTCGTGAGGTTGTTGATGAAATCTTATAAATAATTGTTCCCTGAAACTTTATAATTCTGTCTGTTCATCTATCATCTCTATTCACATTACATATTTTGAAACTAATTTGATTGTTTAAAATTAACTGACTTTCATAAACCCTCTACCGTGTCTGGTCACTAGCACTTAGTAAAACAATGAGAGACACTATTAACCCGTATCAGCTAAAATCAGCTTCTCCCAGGCCAAAAAAGCTTGAATATTCATGAATATCTAAGTTCTGTGAAGCTTGAATAAACCACCTAATCCAAGCTTTTAATAACTTGGAATAGCTTGGATTAGCTTGCTGGTATTGGCCACATAAAACTCAAGGTTAGTCAAGAAAATCCATGAAAGGCCTAGTTAACGTAAAATCCAAGAAAATTCCAGATAGCTTGAACATTCAAGAAAATCCGAGCTAACTTGAACATTCAAGAAAATCTGAGCTAACTTGAACATTCAAGAAATCCCACCTAGCTTGGACTTTATTCCAGAAAGTGCCAGCTATCTAGAACTTCAAGAAAATCCCAGCTAATCCTAGCTTTTGAAATAAGTTAGACATTAACATAAAATGCATGCTCGTACACATAAATGCTGCCACACAGAGATTATATATAAATATATACTGGTATGCTTGAAAACCGAATTCACCATCATGGTAGTTGAGTTACATGTAATACTCAATAACAAATACAAGTTCAGACAGATATTAACTATGTATGAGGTTCTGACTGATTTGTCTGTTATTCTTATACACAGAGATTGTTAATGTACCATATTATTTAGAAAGTCATGATCACTGCATTATTTCTATAAAACTGGTAACTCTGAATAAACCTCTGGAAATCAATAGAATACATACCTCAAAATACAGTTTTGTTTCCATTTAAGGTTACTGATGCTAAGCATTCTATCTAACATTACTGTCAGTGCTTCCAAACTATCATATTCTATATATCCATAGCTGGTAATGATCAATGCAATGAATGTACTGTTTGCTTTTTTACAAAGACTTTTTAAATTTCCCACCAATTTACCAGGTCAAGGTCACCTCTACATGACTACAGAACATGTTCTTGCTTTAGTGCAATCTATTTCAAGATAATCCAAGGTAGCGTAGGTGAATCTATGAATTCAAGGATATCCAAGTAGCTTGGATTCTTTTATGTCTGACAAAACAAAGTTCTAGAAAATCCAAATTAGCCTGCATTCTGTCAAATGAGAAAAGTCCAAGCAAATCCAAGAAGCTTGCACTTTTTCATGATGACATTCAAAAAGTCCTAGAAAATGCCAGCTAGCTTGAATTCTGAGAGGTGGTGACTTGTCCGGATGTTCAAGCCACTACATAAAGTCCAAGCTAATTCAAGGAAATCCAAGCTGGTATGGGTTGAATAATTTTCCAATAGCTTTCAAGAAAGTCCAAGCTCATCCAAGTTAATTTGCATTTTATTTCACATGGGTTAATAAATGCAGTGCTCTTGAGAAATCTCCATTTGTAGATCAAGAGAAGACTATTTTCGAAGATTTACCACTGGAATGACTGGCTCGATAACCGAGCCAGTCATTCCAGTCGTAAATCTTCATAAATAGTCTTCTTGGTCTGCAAGTGGACATTTTTCTTCGAAAAAATTTAAATTTTCCTGAACAAATATACGGGTTAAATGGTTAAACTATTAGTGGTCAAGCTGACATTGTCTTAAATAATGTCCATTTGCAAGAGATGACTATTTTTTAATTGTACGACTTGAATTCCTGCCTAAATAACCAATGCATTATGAGTCTCCTCTCATCCTGCAAATGGAGAGCCACTGAGCAGTAATGGCAATTATCTTGATATATATGACGTCATAATCAACTATGTTACATGTAAGCTGACATAATAATCAATTACATCATTTAAATGATGGGATTTAGTTTGTTATAAACACTTAATAGTCTGTCAAGTTGTACGAATTGTATGTCTTTAGTATTTAATAAACATCCTGTTGAATATATTGAAACTAATTTGACTTGGCATTGTTGCTGCCATAGGCAGCAACAGCACCCAGTCAAATTAGTTTCAAAATATTCAACAGCTTGTATAGTTGTCTGGAAAATTAAGTTTGGACTTAGTTGTTTGATTTGTATCCTTTTCAAGAATTAGAACATTGTTAGTTTTTCAATAGACATTTGATTCATCAAGCGGATATTTTGTTTTAAGAAATCCTTATTTCGCGCGATACTACCGCTATCTTACCATGTGTGATATACGGAAAAACTAAACAGCTTGACATGTGTGGGACACAGTCCCTCTAGTTTAAAATTTACCACTGGAATGACTGGCATTTCAGTGGCAAATTGTCAAAAATACGCTCTTGGTCGGCGAATGGACATGATCTCATGAAGACAACAGAAGCTGTTTCTGGCCAATGAGTATCGCAATGTTAAAAATCAAAATGCTAAATATTAAAATGAATAGATTCTGTTCCAAGTTTGGAATATACATTTCTTTGTTGTTTGTTTTTACAAGTTGAGTGTAATTCACTGTCTCGGATAATATATGTGAAGTTTTATACTGGAAGAATTAATAGAAATTAAAAAAGTTAAAAATAATAAATATCAGCATTTGTGTACATAATTAATAATTAAATATCGTCAAAATTAAATTAATTTCTTTTTATTGATTTTAATTTTTTAATTATTTATTTCAGGAACATTTGAACTCTACACTTTAATGGTAAGCTATAGCATACAGATAAATGCTTTCAATTCTGAGTTCATGACCAGACAGACGCATGTACACATTTCAAGCTCAATCAGGCCAATACTGGCCTTTGTAGTGTTAATTGGAAATGTAAACTTGTAAACCAAGAGAAGGCTGAGTTTAAAGAGAAAGGGCCAAATCATATCTTACTTAGCGTCATTGTGATCAATTTAATGCGAAATAGCGACAAGTTTGAGATTCTATTTAGCATATTATAAGCTAATATCTGTATAATTTCCATGTCAACCTAATGGCCATTGTTTTACCAAAATTTCACCAAATTGTTTAATTATCTCGCCAGAGTGCTTCACCACTGAGAGTTTTACACGAATATGCATCAACTTATAGTGACAAAGTGACTGGCTATTGATCAGTACTCTTAGAATTCATTTTTCAAGGCCGTTAAAGGTGCTTGGGTTTATAAAATTGACTTAAAAATATGCTTAAAATTAGTCCAAAAATGTGTGAAAACCTACTCATATTTTAACAGAACTCTTATTTCGGGAAATAGTAACCCTTTAACAGCTATATCAGCCAAAAATTGCTTCTACAGTGTTCTTGAGAAATTTCAATTTACTCACCAAAAGAAGACTATTTTTGAAAATCTACGACTGGAATGACTGGCTCGATAACTGAGCCAGTCATACAGGTGTGCTGAAAACCAGCCTCTGCAGTGATCTTGAGGTGTTAAAGGTGCTTCATAATGTCTGAATGTTAATAGTCTACACGCTGAAAACCAGCCTCTGCAGTGATCTTGAGGTGTTAAAGGTGCTTCATAATGTCTGAATGTTAATAGTCTACACGCTGAAAACCAGCCCCTGCAGTGATCTGGAGTAGCGTCAATTTGCAGAACAAGAGAAGACTATTTTTTGGAAATTTACCACTGGAATGACCGGCGCGATAATCGAGCCATTGATAAATTTCCAAAATTAGTCTTCTCTTGATCTGCAAATGGATATTTTCTATAAGATTTACCGTGACCATATCTTACTACTAAATACTTACGAATTATTGGTTTTTATTGACAGATTCCTACCAATATTGAAGAGCGCAAGACATACGTTCTTGAGGTGACCGGTCAGCGTGGAAACACTGTGGTCTTCTATAACTCTACAGCACTGACCACCTTCCAGCTCATCGTGTCAATGAAGACATCAATGCTGTTTATCCAGACGGACAAGGGCATTTACAAGCCAGGAAGTACCAGTATGTTGAAGTTTAGAAAATATAGCTGTCCCATAATGCTTTAGGTGTACCTGTTTTATTGTTTCATGTCGCCATTAGTGATTACAGCTTACGCCATTCATATAGTCATAAATGATAATTACTTACCCCTCTGCATGCGCGGCACGTGCATGCACACACGTATGCACACACATGCTTCAACTATGTTGATGAAGTTTCATTCGAATATCCATTTGAATGTCCAGACTATTTCTGAAGCTAGTCATTCCCATGATACTTTGTTAAACAAGGTCGATTGATTTTTCGTTAGCGGCTGATTCCGGATTTTTTTCCAATTTTGCAGATTTTTTAGTGGTGTTTGGATTTGTTTGGACCACACCCAAAGTTGTGGAGTCCTAATGTATGGTCACACAATTTCCTGTGTTAGAATTTGGGTAAAATCGTACCAGTGGTTTCATAGATATCCACAGATGCAGAATTGTATCCGATCCAGATCCGGTTTATTTTATCATCTGAAAATATTCCTAGATGACAAGTTCATTTGATGCATTAGAATTTGAGCCATATCCGATCAATAGTTTTTGAGATACAGCCCAGAATAGGTTTTTCTGACCTGACCAACTGAGCGTCCGACCGACTGGCTTTGTCACCAGTATGATCTTTGTGTACTACACGATACGATATAAAATTTACTCTTGAATATTTTGCAAATAATTTGACTGGAAGCCATTTCTGCTTAAGGCAGCAACGGCTTCCAGTACTCAAACTAGTTTCAAAATATTCAACAGTTTACCGGTAAACCAGCAGTTAAAATGAGATTTAGGAAATTGATCGGTGAAAGGGTTAACAGGACGGAAACTTAGTGAATGGAGGGATTCTAGCTATGTCCCGCCTACTTCTAGTTAAACTCCGCCCATTTTTAAGCATATTGGAATCGATTTATATACTTTGAACCCTGAATTCTCAGAATCCCAATTTCAAATTTAATTTAATTAAATTAATCTTGATATTGGGATTCTGAGAATTCAGGGTAAGCTGTTGAATATTTTGAAACTATGAGATCAACAGCTCCCAGCATAATTAGTTTCGAAATATTCAACAGAATGTACACGTAAACTAATAAATTATAAATTCAGCAAAGACAATTCTTCCCCTCATAACAGATGTTTCGATTTTCTTGACGGAACTATTAGTGTGATGTCAGCGAACATGTGACATATCTTATTATGACATCATATACTTGAGTGACGGATCCTTGAGTGACAGACATCTATTGTCTATCATACTTTCTGTTTCATTTCAGTAAAATTCCGTGTTATGTCCGTGACCCCTGACCTCCTGCCAAATCCTGAAACATTTAATGTTTCAATTAAGGTAAGTAGCCAGACTAAATATCAATTAACCTTTCCAGAGTATCCATCCATCATCTGACCTCATATGACATCATAATCAGCTCAGCGCATATATGATGATGTCACAATCATTACGTCACAGAGTTCCATATAGACCATCATCAAATCTCAAATAGTCCGACACGTTGTGTGAATTGTATGTCTTTGTAATTGTTTGTTATTTAATAAACATACTGTTGAATATTTTGAAACTAATTTGACTGGACCTTAGGCAGCAACAGTGCCCAGTCAAATTGGTTTCAAAATATTCAACAGCTTACCTGTGTAGTTTTTTGGAAATTGATAGTCAGGGTGTTCAGAGATCGATTGATCCCAACACGAGCGAGGGGTAGGTGGAGTTTAGCTAGAAATGGGCGGGGCATGGCTAAAACCGGAAATGTCCATTAGGTTACCAGTATTTCACATCAAGAGTATTCTTATCACACTGATACTCTATGATATTTCCAAAATATCGACCGAGCATCAATAAGACTCAGAATTAAAAAGAAACCACCCCCACTGGACAGGTTAGTCAACTGACAGTCCAGTGGATGTGTGGCCCAAACTTGCTGGCCTGTCTCTTTCTCTTCTCAAATTATTGACCTGCCATTGCAACACGCTTTGATTTACCTCTTAGAATTGCTTTTGCTTTTAGTTATATTGAAGCTTTTAAGTTGTTTTGCAACTTGCTTTTGACTATTGTAAGAATGTTTAATGCTGCCAAGTCACCGGAGGATACTCCCGGTCCTAGCCATCAGGTGTTTTTTAGTAAATTTATTGATAGAAAATTTGCGTGTTGACTCGGATGGTATATCCAGGATTTGCGCTTACACATGGATACATCTATATTAGGCTAGCTCATTTTGGGGGAACCTAAATATTAGTTAAGGCATGTTGTGCTTTGTATTTTTGGACACATTTAGCTGATTTATGACATCAGGTCCTTGTGTATCCTTCGTCTGAACAATTATTTATACTTGGTTTTCTGGGTTCAAATAATTTATTATGAGTTTGCAGAAGGAACTATTATCATAAGAAGTAATTTTTCCGCATTCTCCCCCCACCACAGGGTTTGGATTCAGGATCAGGTATTCCTGCTGTTGTTCAGTAGACTTCACTCATTCTTCAGGAGTTTATTCTTCTGAGGTTTTAGTATGGAGAGTAAGTTTTCAGTCATTTAATTTCTAAAATTTGTTGGAAATTTTATGACTGAGTGTTATGTTATTTATCTCTCTTGATGGTTTGCATAGGTTCATTGTGTTTATAAAGTTCATCTACTAATGAATCTTTGTTTGAGTGTGGAGTCTAGCATTCGCCTCTCAAGTATTTAAATTCAAATTCTAATTGTCTCCCTTGTCTTCATGAAGAAGAATAAGAAGTTTTTAGGATTTGTTTACCTTTATTCAGGTCCATAGTTTTTTCTATGGGCCTTGGCTTATCTTTTTCACTTAGTTTTCCTTAAGGAATTTATTAGCCTTCTGCAATAGTTTTTTTTGGTTCATCATAACTAAAAACTAATTGTTTCCATTTGTGTCTTTCAGAAAGTTATTGAAAACAAACGCCCTTCCTGCCACCGATTCATGAAGGCCCGCTATTTCCCGCATAACTGCACTAGGTACAGTACATGCAGGCCTTTGCTAAATTGCCATGTGTGTGAGTCATGGCCGGTGGAGGTATTCATTGATTTCATAAATCAGCAGGTAAAGGACCGGGCGGCAGATGAAAAGAGGCGACTTCACAAGGATTCTTGTGGTAAGAAGAGGAAGGCATCCATGCCAGACATAGAGGCCTTCCATCTGGAGATGATGGGAGAAATGAAGAAGACCGTGAATCACGGATCTTGTCCCGGAGTTGCTTCGCAGCTTGCTTCCTGGTTCAAGTTCGTCATTGTCTTCCTCATTTACTCCAGGACAGCGTGTTCCCGTCTCTGAGGCGTGCCTCGCCCATGTACCCGGGAGCAAAAGTTATGGCCTCAGGCGTTCGCTTACCGAACATTCTAGAGCAGCCTAAGGCTAAAGGTATCAGTGCCTCATGCGATATCCCTCCTGCCCAGGCTGAGTATGATCCTTTTTCAAGTGTGGCATCTAATTTTTCTGGGCAGGAAGAAGAGGACACTGTTATGGCTTACTGATGAGTCGATGGCCACGGAAATGGATATCCATCCATCCATCCCAAAGGGGGCCCATGGGTGACCTTTTCCATTGAGCTACTTCTTTGGGAGTAGGTTTCATGGCTCAATGGCTAGGCCGGCTATGAGCCGATGGCCATCCATACCGTATCTCTCAGCTTGCCGAGAGTTGTCAAGAGGATGGCCTGAACTATGACATTATGCATGAAGCCCCCCCCCCCCCATGATGCCGTAGATCTGGCACTGTTCACTACGACAGAGACGTCCATTCAGCCGAATGGATGCCTTGCGAAGTCCCCTCACGAGGTGAGATGGTGCTGCCGTATCAGTTCAGATCTTGATTAGAAGTACGAAGGCATCCCAAAGCCTTGTACGGATGACCATACGGCTTTGGGCGAAGACATGCAGCCAGAGTCCTGGTCTGACATGGGATCCTTGTGCGCTAGCACTTTGCGCAATGCAAATTCCATGCTATGGGACACAGAGGAAAGTATGAGAGAAGCCATCTCGGCTCTCTCGCACATTTCCCAGCTGCTACAGGGGTTAGTAGCAGCATCCGTGACCTGCCAAGCATCTCCTCTTACAGTCCAGAGAGCCATCTGGGACGGCATTAACCTGGCTCTGGATTGTATGATGAGATCCATAACCAGGAGTTTATGGGCAAGGCACACATTTGCCCTAGACAATTTGTGCCCCTCGCAGGACCTGTACACTCGACTTCTTCAGATGCCAATGTCAGGTCCAGGGTTGTTTGGAGGTGAAGGATGCCTGCACAAACCATAAACCAGGTGAACAACCAGAGGGCACTGCATAACCAGTTTTGAAGTGCTCCACAGGGAGCATGTTTGAGCAGCGCCCCCTGCCTTCCACCCTCAGCAGGCTAGACGTGGTGGTGGCCTTGTCAGAGGCCAACAGCCTACACAGCATTGGCCACGGCAATGCCAGCGTAAGCCAGCTTTTGGGGGGGAGCCCAGGCTCCTCCAGCGCAACCGGCCAAACAGCCTGCATACCGGGATACATGTGGTGCTGGCAGAGAAGCACGGGGTTCTGGTCGTGAGAGCCGAGCCTGATGAGTGGCCACCCACAAGGGTCACACCAGTGCTGCTAGGACAGCCTCCAGAGACAGGGCAACTCTTGCACTTCTTGGGTCCACCTCAATCGTTAGGTGCACCAATGGGAGGCCGACTGGCCATCCACATGCAAGAGTGGGAGTGGGTTACTCAGGACCTCTCAGTCTTGCAATAGCTTTCAGTCGGTTACCATCCTGACTGGATGTCAAACCAGCCATCGCGCCTGTCTCTGGTTCCGATCTGGACTCAAAATCCATGAGATCCATATCAGTGGTTGTGTATAGAGGAAGAAATTCAATCCCTCATACAAAAACATGCAATTCAACCCGCACAGAAATGTCAGGGTTACTATTCAACCGTATTCCTAGTGACAAAAAGCACTGGAGGGTGGAGACCAATTCTCAACCTCAAACCTCTCAACAGGTTTATCCTCACACCAAGTTTCAAAATGGAACTGTAAGAACGGTGTTAGCAGGATTGAGGAAGGGAATGTGGACAGCATCAATAGATCTAAAATATGCTTATTTTCACATTCGCATTGCGAAGAGCTTTCGTCGGTTCCTGAGATTTGTATTTCAGGGCCGCCAATGGGAATTCAGGGTTTTCCCATTTGGTATTTCAACGGCTCCTCAGGTCTTCACTCAAGTTGTCCAAGCTATGATGTCACACCTCTGCAGGAGACACAGCAATCCACACGTACATAGACGACTGGCTGTTAAAACACACAAACAAGAAAGTCTATCAGCAAATCTGGAGATAGTTTTGAAAACTCTTACAGATCTAGGCTGGATAATCAACTTAAAAAAATCAGAGCTGACACCATCCCAGAAGTTTGTTTACCTGGGCATGTTCTTCGATCTAGAGACATGGTGTGTTTACCCTTCTCAGGGGAGAGTAGAAGTACTCATCTCAGTCATACAGTCAGTGTACAACAGTCATCATGTCCTGGCATGGATCTACTTGACAATGCTGGGGTTGATGGTTTCTTTGGAACCAGTCATTCCACAGGCAGCCTTATGCCGGCGGCCTATCCAGTTATTTTTCATGACAGTGGAGACAGAGTACGGGATTCCTGAAGGTGTCAGTTTTGGAACCTCTTATTAACCACCTTCAATGGTGGATGAAAAGAGAGACTCTCCTGGCAGGGGTAACGTTGTCACCTCCCCACCCTCAGTTAATGATGTACACAGATGCATCAATGGAGGGATGGGAAGCCTGCCTGGAAGAAGACACGGTATCAGGGCTTTGGAATCTGGATCAATCAAAAGAACATATCAATCTGCTACAAATGTGAGCAGTAGTCTTAGACAAGGAACACTTCTTAGAGAAGGCCAATGGCAAGATTGTTCTGGTTCGATTAGACAATACAACAGTAGTGACTTACATAAAGTGCCAGGGCGGAACAAAGTTGCCCAGTCTCTGTATGATGACATGGAAACTGCTTTGCTGGTACCTAGATCATGGGATTTCCCTGAAAGTAGTTGATATTCCTGGAAGGCTAAATCTATTAGCAGACTCATTGAGCCAAAGAATGAGCATTCTTCCCACGGAATCGCAACTAAAGCAATGTGTGGCAGACTGTCTGTTCAACCACTGGGGCAAGCCCAACATGGATTTATTCACGTGATGATGATAATCAGCAGTTTCGTAGACGAACACGTTAAGGTTCATGTCACTAAGATTAAATTCTATGTCAAGGACACAACAGACTTCATCAACAAAGTGGAGTCCTTTGGCCAACTCAAAGTAAATTCACTACTAGTCACCATAAATGTCACATCCCTATACACAAACATCCCAAACAGAGAAGGCATCAGAGCGGTAGCCATCTTTGCAAAAAACATGGTATGCCAGGCACACTGTCAATCAGGGGGCCTCTGTAACCTCCTGAAACTCGTCCTGGAATGCAACAGTTTCGAATTCACTGGAGAACATTATCTCCAAGTGGGCGGTACTGCAATGGGAAGCAAATCAGCATGCACATATGCATGCATCTTCATAAGCATTCTGGAAGATAAGTTGCTACAAAATGCACCATACTCCCCAGCGCTATATGCGTAAGATACATAGACGATATCTTTATGATCTGGGAGCATGAGTACGAAGCCCTACAAGAGTTCATCACTCACATGAATGCATCCCCCAACTGCATCAAATTCACAATGGAATCATCAAACCGCCATGTCTCCTTTTTGGACACCATGGTCCAAATCTCACAAACAAACTCCATCACTTTTGCCCTTTATACCAAACCCACAGACACACATGGGTACCTCTATTATGAGTCCGCCCACCCGGACTCCTGCAAAGATGCCAGCCCATATAGCCGATTTCTTAGGCTAAGAGGGATCTGCTCCACCCTCCAAGATTTTGATAGAAACAGCCTGGCCATGCAAGGACACTACATGGCCAAGGGCTACCCTGCGAAGATACTACAAAAGGCCAGACAGACAGCCTGGTCCAAGGACCGCCAGTCACTTATCAAACCTACCCCAAAGAACCCATCCATAAAAAAGTCCTATTGTCTGCGAATTCCACCGCACAGGTGTGATGTTGAAGGACACAATCTCCAAATTCTGGCCCATCCTACAGGGCACAGAACGTTGTAGGCTGGCTTTCCCAGAGAAACCCCTATTCAGTTTCAGAAAGAACAAAACAATCAAAGATATGATCGTCAGGGCTAAACTCCCTCTCCTGGACAAACCAACCCAAGAAAACCTCAACCCGTTAATACCTTGCCCAACGAAGAACTGTAATATCTGCAAAAATATGGACAAATCCAGATTCTTTAAAGGCCAACACTCTGGCCTCTCATACAAAGCCAAAATTATAGGCAATTGCCAGATGCGCAATATAGTCTATCTCCTCAACTGCAGAATCTGTGGCAGACAATATGTAGGAGAAACCCTCCGCCCCTGTAAATCAGGATTCAAGAACACCTGCATTCCATCACGAACCTGTACAGACACGAGAGATATGACACATCAGTATCTCATCACTTCAATAGACCCAGGCATCAAAGAAATGACATGCAGTATAGGATCATTCAAGTCCTATCCTCAGATCCAACAGATCCAAATTCCACCATTTGGAGAAGGCAGAAAGAATGCCACTGGATCCACCAACTCCACACAATGGAGCCAATAGGAATCAACCTAGTGGTGTAGAAGCGACTCCTTTAAATTCCTCGACCACCAGTCGAAACATTCCATGTTGTTACTATCATAGATTTATTCGCAACGAACAAAAATGTGAAGATGACGACGTACGTCTCTCGGATGCCAGATCTGAGCGCTATCGCAATAGATGCACTAGCTATCAGCTGGAGGGGAATGTATGCATACATATTCCTGCCAGCAATCCTGATTCCAAAAGTTCTCCAGAAAATCAGGCAGCAGGAATGCCAAGTGCTTCTGATTGCTCCAAATTGGCCAAGCCGATCATGACATACGGATCTGCTGGACCTTCTGGTCAGCAATCTTGTTCCTCTGCCTCTGATGGATGACATAATCTTCTAGGGCAAGGCATTGCACAACAACCTGCCAATGTTCCAATTGACCGCATGGATGTTGTCAAGGAATCAGCAGTTATGGGGGGCTTTTCTGAGCAAGCAGCCATGTGTATGGCAAATGCCTGAAAGGGGTCAACCTCCAGAGCATGTAATTATAAAATCAACAGATTTGCTGAATGGTGCTCAAAAAGATGTATTAATCCAATGCATGCATCTATTCAGGTAGTAGCCGATTTCCTCTGTCACCTTTTTGATGCCTATAGCCTCAAGCCTAACTCTTTTGCTGGCTACAAGACAGCTTTAATGTCAGTTATCCCTTGCTGGGCTAATAGGGGAAGTGATGAAGTATGTAATCTAAATAATTTAATCAAAGGCATGTGTAATCTAAGACCACAGAATCCTCCAGTGATTCCATCTTGGAGTTTATCGTTAGTACTTCAAGTATTATCAGATAAACCATTTGAACCACTAAGCTCCATTTCCATGAAAATGGTGATGCTTAAAGCAGTTTTTCTGAATGCTGCAGCTTCAGCCAGATGAAGAAGTGAAATACATTCTTTGTCAGCAGAGCCGAACCGTTTTGTGGTTATAGGGGAAGGCCTAGAGTTAACTTTTTCGAAAAAAACCCAGTCTTTAAAATATCCTGATCAGCCTATACTTTGACTAGGTTTGATCCAAATTCAAAGGGTTCGTGTCCTGGCCATGCATTAACATGTTATGAACAACGTACCCAGGAATGGCGGATGGACCCTAGTGCTTTATGGCTATCTTGCATTGAACCCCATGGGAGAGCTTCTAAAGATACCATTTCTAGGTGGATTGTGGAATGCATCCAGCATTGGCACAAAGCCGCCATGGGAAAACAAGTTGACATGGCCAAGGCTCACAATGTCCGTGGCGTAGTGACCTCCACGGCTCTGTTTAACGGAGTGCCGGTGGATGACATTATGTCAGTAGCACAATGGCACTGTGAGTCATTACCGCCGTGACACGTCAAATCCATTTGCCTTATCGATTTTACATAAACGTTAAACTGTATATATTTGTAAATATTGTTCATAAGGCCTTTGACTCACACACAGTGCAGTTTAGTGGGGGAATCCCCGCTTTTCCGTACTGTACCTACCATTGCCAGCAGTGATTAAATGAAATCTCGTCAAAATAGGTTAGTCTTATATTTGGTGATGGTTATTTTTTGTCACTTTTTTTATTACTTACTAAAATGGTGGTTTTGTGTTTTTTGTGGGTCCATCTGAGAGTATACGAAATGAAGCTTTCGTCCGATGTCTTATAGTACTTTAGCACGAGTACATAGAGAGCGTATAGGACATTGAGGTCATCGCTCCCTCTTTTTACAAAAGAGGTGGTGGGGTGGGGAGGGGGAGCACATGTTAAACAGTCATTATTCTCAACATTGGCCATGTTAGCCAATGTCCAAGTCATTTCCTGATTGTGTTTACATACACAATTTCAGATGTTTTTTGTGCTCCAAACGCAAAAGAGGGATGAGCCAGTTTTCTGACCTTTGCTGCCCTCCCGCCGAATTCTGGCTATATCATAGAATATCAGGGTGGTAAGTATATTCTTGATGTGAAATAAATGAAATCACAGATTTCGTTTTTCACGAGAGTTGATACTTACCACCCTGATACGATCCCGGCCGCTCCGCCCCACAGAGGCTCAGTCTATCGACGCTTTATGTTGCAATTTGTCAGCCAATAATTTGGAATAGAAAGAGACAGTCCCGCGCATGCGCGAGTTTGGGCCGCAGCTCCGCTGGACTGTCAGTTAAGTAGCCTGCCCATTGGGGGCAGTTTCTTTTTAATTCTGAGTCATATTGAAACCAGGTTGATATTTGGGAAATATCATAGAGTACATGTGTCAGGGTGGTATGTATCAACTCTCACGTGAAAAAAGAAATCTGTGTTTTCGTTTATTTCACGGAATGTGCAAGACATTTTACATTGCCTATAATGCACAGATTATCCAATCGCCTCCGTCAATCTGAGCTAGAATTGGGTGGGGGAAAAGCTAGACATGAATATTTATGATCCCAGCCAGGGGAGATAACTCATACTCATTGTTACTACCAGGGAGGTAATTCCTGATCACAATCAAGGGAGATAACTCTTGTTCACAGAACAACTATGTGAGAGATTTGAAAACATCACTGATGTGACTGTCTAATAAATCTATATACAAATATATACAAATGAGAGAACTCTTATGATGCAGGAAATAGTTGAAACTAAGGTGCCAATGGTTTACTGTCAAATTAGCTTAGCCCATAAAGATTTGTCAAGAAACTTATATTTTTGCAAGTCAAGAGTTAGGCAGGTAAGCCAGGATTCTACAAGTTAATTTCCAAGAATAGTCTTCTCTATGTCTGCAAACAAATATTCACTAAGACCACTGCAGATACTGTTTTAAGTATCTCTCTTCTATGAGCCACCACACAATAATTTCAATGAGCTGACTTGCTGCATATTTTGAAAACAATTTGACTGAATGTTGTTGGTGGCTTAGCCATTAACAACTTTCAGTCAAATTATTTTCAAAATATTCAGTAGGTCCAGTGATATAACCCCTGGAATAGGTCGTCTGCAAAAGCTCAGCCATCAAATGGTTAATATGACATCTAAATGTCCAAGGGACCTATTACCCTTACTCTGAAATCTGGGTGTCCCAAGTAGGAAATTGTGGGTCTTAATCAGGAAGAAACATAAAACGAACCAATATCTGGCTCTAAAATGAGCCAGTCATTCCAGATATCAATTAAAAAAATAGCCCTCTAAAATTTGCAAATTAATATTTCTGAAAAAGTGCTACAGAAGCCACTTCACCTTTCCAGAGTCAGATTGATGTCATAATCAGCTAAGCGGAGTGTAGGATGAAGGCATAATCATTACGTCAGAAATGATTCTATTTGGCAAGTCTTTAACTCTTAAAAGTCTGACATGTTGTGCGAATTGTATGTCTGTACTATTTAATAAACATGCTGTTGAATATTTTGAAACTAATAGGCAGCAACAGCGGCCAGTCAAATTAGTTCCAAAAGTATTCAATAGCTTACCTGTATAGTTTTCTGGAAATTGAAAGTCAGAGAGTTCAGAGATCGATCGATCCCAATTTGAGGTTATATACCTTCAAAAGAACCTTATTTGAGAATCACAGACTGGGTAATCTGATTTTGTCTGACTTGAAAACTGTTAATCCGCTAGCCCTCGAAGTTGTTCAAGGAAATTTCAATTTTCTCAAAAGAAAATGTCCATTTCCAGACCAAATGAAGACTTTAGAATTTACCACTGAATAACTGGCTCGGTTATCGAGCCGGTCATTCTAGTGGTCAATTTTCAAAAATAGTCTTCGCTTGGTCAGCAAATGAGCATTTCCCAAGACCACTAGAAGAAGCGGTTTTGGCTGATATCAGTGCTATAAGGTTAAATGAATTACCTGCTTACCTACTATCCTATATCAACTGAAAGTTAAAAGGCTTAGAGAGACACATGATACATTTTCAAAAATATAAATACCTTCTTTCTCGGATGACCACTTCTTTCTTTTCTATAATTAACCCTTTCCACTCTGATGTCCAAATTTTAAGTTTTCAAATTAAATTAAGAGATGAACTGGTGTTGATTTTTCAACAAATTTAGTGGTATAAATAGCTGTCATAATCAGCAACATAGTCCACCAATATTGTTAATAAATATACCCCGGTCTCTTTGCGATTGTCGCAATAAAAATAGAATATTGATATTGAGTTGTAAGAGTTAAATGGTTTTTTGTAAGACAAGAGAAAGTGGTATATACAAGCTCTTGACCTTGCCTCATGACCCAATGATGTCATAATTTATTAGTAACCCTTATTACATTTTTCAACAATTTTGGTGAATAATAGACAGTAACATCCTCCACCAAATTTGTTGAAAAACTTTCACAAGTTCATCTTTTAATTTAATTTTTAAAATTTTTAATTTTTACTTCAAAGTGGCAAGGGTTAATTTATATTTTATCACTTATACTTTACATGTTTCATTTTAAATTCTCTTTCCCTCCCCCCCCCCCCCCAAGGAACCATATCCTTGAAGTTTGTTATTTATAAACTAAGTTTGGCTGAATGTTGTTTCAGCCCCTTGGGATGCAACAACTTTTAGTCAGATTTTATTCACAATCTAATACTGGCCTTTGTTGTGAGCTTGAACAATGAATTGAAAGTCCATTGGCACATAAAGAAGCGACTATTTTGTAAATTTTACCACTGGAGTGTGACTTGGTTATCGAGCCAGTCATTCTTCCAGTGGCAAATTTTCAAAATTCATCTTTTCTTGGCCTGCAAATGGATATTCACTGAGCAAACATTTCAATTTTCTTGACAAACATTGTTCATTAGAGGGATACCGTTCTCAGAAGTTTTAATTGTTTTCCTGTTTATTATATATCAGGATCCTAAGGGAAATAAGGTTAAAGCCTGGCTTGGAGAAACTCTGACTGCAGGTAAGGCATGCAATAATATGTTATGTTTTATGTTTAGATGTAGGCATGGATCAGTGAGAATATAGGCATGTGTGCACACACATTTGCTTACGTGCATTTATGCAAACGAGTGAGTGAATATGCGCATGCTTGTTTACATTGGCGTATGTGCATATGAGAGAGGACTCAAATCAGGCAGTCAAATTATGTCAATCCGTGTCTGTCAGTCAGTTACTCTGTGTGTGTGTGTGTGTGTGTGTGTGTGTGTGGGTGGGTGGGTGGGGGTGGGGGTGGGTGGGTGGGTGGGTGGGTGGGTGGGTGGGTGGGTGGGTGGGTGGGTGTGTGTGTGTGTGTGTGTGTGTGTGTGTGTGTGTGTGTGTGTGTGTGTGTGTGTGTGTGCATGTGTTTATACACACGCATATATCTGGTTGTTTATGTTCAGCAGGTGTCTGTATGTATTAATTCAATTATTTTCTAGATACATGCACATCATGTATTAGGGATTCACGATTACATGATTAAATCTAAAATCACGATTATGTTTTAACGCTTTAACACACATATCGGCCAAAAACAGAGCAAAAGAAGACTATTTTTTAAAATTTACCACTCGAATGACTGGCTCGATAGTCTTATTTTGCTCTACAAATGGACATTTTCTATGAGAAAATTTAAATTTTCTTGAATAATTTTGAAGGTTAAAGGGTTAAATCGTGAACTTGTATGATTAGAAATTAAATAATCAAATAATTGTGAATAATTTCTATTGCATAAAATATTTCAAAGCTTCCCTTTTAATTACTCTTTATTCTTTAATGCGATCGATCATGAAATTTAACATTTTGCTCAGTGAAGGGGAAGTGAAGACTATTTTTGAAAATGTATCACTAGAATGATTGGCCAAGCATTTCAGTGATACATTGTCAAAAATAATCTTCTTTTTGGCCTGCACATGAACTTTTCTAAGCACCATTGCAGCTTACGTCATTGATATATTCTTTTCTTGTTATATCTGGGTAATTTGTACCTAAGCTAATTAATCGAGTAATCACGATTATTTTTAAATAAGCGGTCGTGATCACTCTAAGCAATAATCATGCAAGCCTATCATGTAGGTATCTTGCTTTAACTATTTAACGGCTGAGTTTTTGCAGACGACATATTGCAGGGGTTATATCTCTGGCCCGGTTAAATATCTTGAAAACAATTTGACTGAAAGTTGTTGGTGGCTAAGTCACCAACAACTTTCAGTCAAATTGTTTTCAAAATATTCAGCTGGTCAAAGGTTTTTGCTCATTGAAATTATTGAGACAGTTAATACTAAGAAGGTGATGATGGGAGTAATTTCATTGTCACACCAGGCTCATAATGACCTTTTCATGTGTTTCTAGTGGGGTGGGATTTGGGGAGGGCCCCTGTACAACGAGGTGGGGTTCGAGTGTGGATGTGAGGGGCAAGGTAAGTGGGCCAGTGGGCGGATGTGTTTGTCAGTGCTGAGTTCATATGCATACAATCAGTTAGATAAAAGCAAATCTTATTTAGTGGTATGCAAAGAGACATTTCTCAAAACCACTGGAGAAGATATTTTTGCCCACCTTAGGAGTTAACTGTCTCTGCTGCAAACCACCTGACATTAATTTTGATAAATAAAAATTCCTGACATATATATATATATTTTAAATGATTTGACTGAAAGTTGTTGGTGGCTAAGCCACCAACAACTTTCAGTCAAATCGTTTTCAAAATATTTAGTATCTCCAGAGACCAATGAAATATGTTGTCTGCAAAAACTAAGCAGCTTAATCATTAAAGGCTTAACCTATTCCATCTTTTGTCACTATAGACAATACAATTGACATATTAAGATATATGAGATTTTTTTTATTAAATCGTTTCGAAACTGACTCAAATAATGTAGCAAATTTTACTTTCAATCAAATTTCTTTCAAAATTTCACCCCCTTTTGTGTATGTGTGCTTTGTAATTGAGAGATTGTGATTGTAGTATGAAATAGTGACATAATGCTTTATAGGTCAAATATTTGTCAGGAAATTTTAAATCTTCTTTATATATAATCTAATTTGTCCATTTTCAGGTCAACAGAAAACGATTCTTGAAAATTTACCACTGAAATGACTGGATCGGTAACCGAGCCAGGAATTCCAATTGTAAATTTTAAAAGAATTTTACTCGTCGATCTCGTCTTACAAATGGACAAATCTCACCGGCACTGGAGACATGATTTTTGACCAGATTGACCGACATTAAAATGCTACTCATGTTAAAAATGTTCACGTCTTTGTTTCTATTGGCCCACAGGTGTTCCAGTTTTCTCTGGTCAATACAATCTCGCCCCTACTAATATCGAAGAAGGTGAATGGAAAATTGAAGTGGAGACTGAGGTGAGTCAGTTATTTGTTGTAGTGAACAATATTGACCATTAACCATTTAATAGTCAAATTTGGTCCAAAAAATTTTAACATCTGCCTATTGAATGTCCATTTACAGGTCAAGAGAATACAATTTTTGAAAATTTATCACTGGAATGACTGGCTCGGTTATCGAGCCAGTCATTCCAGTGGTAAATTTTCAAAAATTGTATTCTCTTGGCCTGTAAATGGACATTTCATAAGACCATAAGAAGCCGGTTTTGGCCGGTATGGTCATTAAAGGGTTAAAGATGCATTATCTCTGAGATATAAATAAATTTGGAAACTTTTAGTGTTTTTGCTGGAATATATTGCTCCGGGTGTATTATTAGTACATACTAATTTTTATACACAAATTCCGATGCCGTCACGCATATTTCTTATTTTACTGGAAACTGATACAAGCTGACGAGTTTCTAAATTTAGGGAAGTGTTATATTTACAAAACAATCCAATTGGAAAGAATTTAGAAAATCTTCAATATGTCTAGACAGTCCGCCGATGACAGACAAAGTACTAGTCACAATGATCAGCAACCCAAAACATCAAAGAACTACATGCTGGGAGGACAGAAACTGCACAAATTTATGTCAGGACATCAAATAAATAAGTTGCATAATAATATGTTTTGTTTATACAAGACCAGCGATGAATCTAAAGCGATCAAGAAGTAACAGATGCTCTGGTTTCTCTGCGAAACGAAGATACAGGCGACTGTCACATTTGTGTTTACATATTTTATGTGTGTGGAAGTTATAATTTGCATCTTCTGGATATTGAGTAGTTGTATATATAAGAATTGATGTTAAAATGAGAGTATTGACCCACTGGAAGCATTTTGTGAACATGGTTCCGTATATTAAATTTATAGCGCTATCATGTATAGCCTCTTTTAACATGTACAGAGCAGAAGTGACAAATTCTTTATACGGTATGAAATATTCTGTTGAATATTTTGAATATTTTATAAGAACTGTTGCTGCCTATAGTTTCAAAATATTCAACAGCTTTTGTATATAGTTGTTTTGAAATTGAGACACTGGCATGTTAAGTTAAAGTTGTAGAGATGCAGTCAAATCGAAAGACAACCTCAAATTCTTTCAGTTTGTTAGTTGCGTAAATTCAGTATGCAGCATACTAAGCCACCTGAAAGCGATTTGATTGGATTGCTATTCTCAAATCTGCATAGTTTCCGAGTAAGGAGGATAACTCTGACCTAAGTGATCATGATGGGATGAGTGATCTCCCTTATATTAGGTAATCATAGCGTAGATTTAATGGGCTATGAGAATTGGGGTGAGTTGAATGGTGCTGCCAGTAGCATATCCAGGGGGAGCAGGTGGAGCGCTCGCTCCACCTGGACCAATCTTCCCAAATGTGGCGCCTAAATCATGTCCGTAACACATACAAATTTCTGGATGTCCAAAGTCCCAAGCCACCTTTAACAAGTTAATCTCCATTGAAAATTAGAACTATTTGAATTTGCAACATTGTTAATGTCTTCTTGTCATGCTTGTTCATCGCTATGTTAAGACTTTTTGTTTTAATTATGCTACATCAAGACAAAGAATATTAGAAAACACGCTACTTTCTCGGTAGAAGAAAATAATTGGCGACGCTGTGATGCTATTTTCTCTTTATTAAAGAAATTTAAGCAGATTCCGATGCCTAATTGGTATGCGGGGTGGCGCCTTTTAAGTCCTCGCTCAAGTGGAGTGGCGCCTTTTTAGACCTCACTCCCCGTGATGTGAAAACCTGGTTACACCACTGGGTGCTGCACTATGAGGGTGATATCTGCTAGGGCCTTCGCGTCCATTTGCTGGTCAACTGAAGAAGATTATTGAAAACCTACTACGGGAATGATTGGCTCGGTTACTGAGACAGTCATTCCAGTGTTAGGTTTTCAAAATAATTCTCTTGGCTTGCAAATGAACATTTCTCATGACCTAAAAAGTGATATTTGATTGACTTAGCTGTTAAAGGGTTAGGTATATGCAGGCAGAGTGACTAGGGACAGGCTAGTATTTCCAGTCCTATTTAACCCTATAGCACTCAAGCCAGCAAAGATAATGCTTCCACCGTGATCTTGAGGAATGTCTATTCGCAGACAAAGAGAAGACTGTTTTTTGAAAATTTACGACTAGAATGACTGGCTCGATAACCGAGCCAGTCATTCCAGTGATAAATTTTCAAAAATAATCATTGTGTCTGCCAATGGGTATTTCCAATGAGAATATTGAAATTTTCATGAACAGATTTGAGGGTTAACCCTTTCATGAAGAAGCGGTCTTGAGGAATGCCCAGTTAAAGGCGAAGAGGCAACTATTTTTGAAAAATTACCACTGGAATGACTGGCTCGATAATTAAGCCAGTCATTTTAATGGTAAATTTTCAAAAATAGTCTTTCTTGGCCTGCAAATGGACATTCAATATGCAAATATTTTTATTTTCTTGACCAAATTTAGCCATTAAAGGGGTAAATGTTTTTAAAGGATTTTATTTATTTGTGAAATGTTTGTTTAATTTTAGCTTGAAACACAGGACGTTACTGTGACAGTGAAACGATATGGTATGTCGATGATGTGTTACAGTATAAGTGCTATGATGAGTGCATGCGTACTCACACTCTGCAGGTGTTCATGTGTGCATGCGAGCGTGCATGTTAGGCTTACACAATTACTGCTTTGAGCGATCACGATTATTTATTGAACAAACTACAAACTACCCAGACATAACACCAAAAGCATATCAGTAAGGAAAGGCGCAATAGATTTTAGAAAAGACCATTTGCGGACCAAGAGTAGATTATTTTTGAAACTGTATCACAGGTAGGCCTGGCTTGATTCTTGAGCCAGTCATTCCAGAGATACATTTTCAAAAATAGCCTTCTCTTTGCCTACAAATGGATATACAGTCAATAAGCAAAATGCCAATTTCCGTGACCAATAGCATTAAAAAGTAATTAAATTGTAGGATTTAAAATTTTTTAAACAGTAGAAATTATTCACGATTATTCGATTGTGTAATTATTAATCATATAAAGCCACGATTTAAGAAATAATCGTGATTTTCGATTTAATCACATAATCTCACAAGACTAGTGTGCTTGCGTGTGTGTATGTACGTATGTGTATACCATCACACACACCAAATCACTAGCTAATATTGATGTCATTATGGTTGATTCATTTTGCCATGTAAAGATAGCTACAGCATATATATGAACATCATTTAGAAAATTTACACCAGTCAACCTTATGATCATGCCAACTATAAAACATTTAACAGTTCACTTCAGCTAATTCCCTATCCAATTAATGGGGAAATTTGGACAGGAAAATTGTAGATTCCTCATAGAAAGTCTTCAGCTGCAGACGAAGAGATTACTTTTTGAAAATTTACCAGTGGAATGACTGGCTCGTTTATCGCGCCAGTCATTTCCGTGGTAAATTAAAAAAAATAGTCTCCACTTTGTCTGCAAATGGTAATTTCTCAATGCCAGAGGGTAGTTTCAGCCATCTGGACTCTTAAGTGCAAACCTCTCAATTTACCGAATATTGGACATACTAAAATTTCTGAAAATTTAATTGAAAGCGGCTAGATTCTTTTCAAAATATTCAGCAAGTCAAGAGTTTTTCGTCATTGAAAGTAATGTCTGGTGGCTTGTAACAGTGAGAGGGTTAAATTCTGGCTGAGATGTTTACGAGATGCATTTAGTGACCAGAGCACAAGTGTATTTTATTGACATGTTTTTCCTATTTCAGTGTTGCCAAGATTTGATGTTGAAATCGAGACACCTAAAGTCATACTGTTCGAGGATGGTTATGTAGATGGCGAGGTCATTTCCCTGTATGTAAATATATCTACATCATTTCATGTCCATTGCGTGTGTCTGTTTGAGAGTGTACATGTATGCGTAAGTGTGCATGCATGCACGCACGCATGCACATATGGGTATGTGTATGTGTGCATGCACGCATGTGAATGCATAGGTGTATGGATGTGTGTGGTTATGTGAGTGCGAGCATGTATGTGTGTGCGTGCATAATGCGTTTGTGTGTGCGCATGCATCATGTGTGCATTTGTGAGAGGGATGTGTGTGAGCCTCAACAGGGAACTAAGGATGTCTTAACTCTTTAAACCTAAAATTCATTCAAGAAAATTTCAATTTTTTAATTCTCAAATACTTATTTACAAAGCAAGAGAAGATTTGTTTTTTTAATGTTGTCAATGGAGTGACTGACTCGCTTATCACACCAGACAGGCCAGTGGTAACTTTGCAAAAATACTCTTCTATTTGTCTCCAAATGTAGATTTTCTCAAAACCCCTCCGGAGCTCGTTTTTAATGGGCCTGAGTGTTAAGCGGTTAATACATTCAACATTCAATCTGATGGGTTTTGGTGGTTTCTGCTTTTAACCAGTTAATGGTCAAATTTGGTCAAGAAAATTTATATTGAATGCTCATTTAAAGGCCAAGTGAATAGACAATTTTTGAAAGTTTACCACTGGAATGACTGGCTTGATTATCGAGCCAGTAATTCCAGTGGAGTTTTCAAAAAATTGTATTCTCTTGGCATATAAATGGACATTCCACAACACCATAGCAGAGGCCAGTATTGGCCGGTTTGACCATTAAAGTGTTAACAGATTTTGGCCACTTGTCATAGAGACTTAATGGTCAAGATTTGTCAAGAAAATAGAATTTTTGCTTTAGGAATGGCCATTTGCAGACCAAGGGAAGAGCATTTTAAAACAAGGAAAAATTTGTCCAATACCCGCATCGTTGATATTTATTTCTGGCAGGCCGCCGTATATGTTCAAAAATTTATTTTAGAAACTATGATGCTGGGTGCTGTTAGCGTTACAAGTGTGTTATTTTTTACCATCTTTGGCACCCCACAGACACACATCAACCCAACACTGGAAAAGATCCCTCCATTAGAATTATTGTAAAATCCTTCAAAACTGTCTATTTTCAATACAATGTTGCTGAAAACTGTTGCTGTTGTGTGTTTTAGCCTTTTACCAACACATGTCCAAGACTCCAACTGCGTTTGGAGACAATTGCCCCAGTAGAACCAGAGTTGTTATTACACTACAAATATCTGTACCATTCAATCACTACTTGCTAAATCAAATCACTGCATTTAGCACCAGAAAAAGATTTTAATACTTGCTTTACATGCCACCCAATGCCTATACCATATCATTCTCCCCTACACCAGGCTTCTGGTAGAGTAGACTCCCACCTTACAGCCTGTATGAGACTGGCACCAGTCTGAATACGCTCCTCAATGACCTAAGCCATGGCACATGCGATGAGGCTCCACAAGACAACATAGAATCACTTTCAAATTTTTCTGATATCAGGAAGGTTTGGCAAAATCCAGTTAAAGTTTTTGTACTTGTCTACTTTGTTAAAGTTTGTTTTTTAAGGATTACTAATCAAGCAATATGCCTTTTTTTGACTAAGTTACGTTTTATGAATCTATTTATTGTTTCTGATGATTAAATGTACATTTGTAACTTCATTACCGGTTTTCATGATATTTCAACTACCGTGATGTTTCAACTATTCCCACCAATCATCATCATCATCTACTCTTATTATGACCTAACAACGTAGGAGTATTATCAAGCTGTGTAAGCTATTCTTCCATCGTTTATCGTGTGAGCCTTTTAAGAGAATTAATCATGAAAGTTTATAAATTCAAGTACTGAGATATTTGAATTTCTATTTTCCCACCTTTCAAGCCATGAGCTTTGTTACCTGTTTTCCCGTGAGGCTTGATTTTGAGGCTGTTTCCTCAGGTAAGAATCTTGTCTGCTTCATCTTTTCCATTATTTTTTCATTTTTTAGAGACTTTAATCTGATGAGTAAGTATTATGCGCTTTGGCTAATGTGACCGGCTGCTTCAGTCAAAATTTCTGGACATGTGTGCCTGAGGTGTACGTTCTGTACACCAGTAATCTAGCTCTCTAGATGAGCAGTTTTCTTCAGCTATTTCAGCGTCAAAATCGGAGATCTCTTAAAAATGCATCGGTGGTGCAAGCTGGCATGGTGGACCGGATGAACACCACAAGGATACACCCTGAGTCATTCGTTGATCATGGGAGTTCAGATGTCCGCTAGTGGGGAAAGCCTGTTTTCGTTCACTTCGAGACAGGAGGCGTGTCCTCAAAGGTTATCAAAAACCGAGTCTAACAGTTATCCAACTAAACAGATTATTCTCAAAAGCCTATCGTCATTTCGCCATTTGTTACGTTCTGGTGTCCAGTCAGAGTTTTGAAGAGGTATAATCTCTGTATCGTTTTTAGAAGACCTGTTCATTCTCATCTAGTTTTCTTTTGTGACCAACCTATCTCTAGGGCTTGGATTGCCAGATGGATTTGCAATACATTTAGAATTTGTCAAGAGCTGACTCCTCTGGCAATATTCAGCTAGCTAATGTTAAAGCTCATGATGTTTGTGGGATGGCTACCTCATTTGCTGTCTTCGCCAGCTCATCCTTGGATGACGTTATGCAAGTCTTCTGATTGTTGGACCAGTGGATAGACTACTCGGCTCTCAAACGCTAGGCGAATAGGTGCCGCGGAATTGCCGGGGTTCGATCCTCACTCAGGTCAAAAATGGATAAATGTTAAAAGTTTTTCAAAACGTTGCATGCTGGAATTCAGAGTCTACCATCTCTCTTCTTTTGCTAAAGGATCAGAGTCCAGCAGCTTCTTTCTTTAGAAATGTAACTACTTTAGCTAAACAAGCCAAAGACCAATTACCAAGCCCATCTCACCATATGCGCTGGTTTGTATGCCTGTATGATATGGGTGAGATTCTTTCTTTGTGTTTTGTTTAGTTTTCCTTCTGAGTTGTTATTTTCCTTGTTTGATAATCACAGTGTGATTGATCTTGATGCACAATTTGTTAATGTGATTAACATTAAGCTGGGACATTGATTTATTTTTATCCTCCTTTCAGGGTTCTCAAATCTCCACCCACCGGAAGGTTTTAAAGTGGGGCACTGACCAAATCTAGGGGTTTAGCAAGTAGTGATTGAACGGTACAGATGTTTGGGGTGTAATAACAATGCCCACAGACACCCCTCCCCCTTTAGTGGGATGGTCTGTAGTTTTATTAACCACTATAAAGATACTTACAATTCAATCACTACGACCAGGTCTCAGCCACCCCATTTCGGAATGATTTGAGAATCTGTATTTTGTTCCATGCATCAAAATTGGAAAGTGATTCTATGTTGTCTTGCACCATGACTTAGGTCATTGAGGGGTGTATTCAGATTGGTGCCAGTCTCATACAGGCTGTAAGGTGAGAGTCTACTCTACCAGAAGCCTGGTGTAGGGTAGAATGATATGGTATAGGCATTAGGTGGTATGGAAAGCAAGTATAAAATATTTTTTCTTGTGCTAGATGCAGAGTGATTTAATTTAGCAAGTAGTGATTGAATGGTAAGTATGTTTATAGTGGTTAATAAAACTACAGACCATCTCACTAATGTGGGATTCTGTGGGCCTTATTGAAGAATGTGTAAAAATGTTTATTTTGAAAACAGTTGGTTTTAGACCACGGAATTGGCATATGTGCTCGGGATCACACGGATATGCTTTCCCCCAAATTTGGAGAAGATCCCTGTGGACTAAAGATCCCTATGGACTATGGTAGAACCAGAGTTACTAACAAATGTCTTAACCCTTTAACACTGACATATCAGCCGAAAACGGTTTCTGCAGTGGTCTTGAGAAATGTCCATTTGCCGACCAAGAGCCAGTCATTGCAGTGGTCAATTTCCAAAAATCAGTCTTCTCTTGGTCTACAAATTTTATGGTTAAAGTGTTAAGTACAATAACAACAACAAGCACAACAAGCAGCACTTCATGCTAGTATCTTTTGGTCAGCAAATGGACATTCGTTAACACCACTGCAAACGTAGCTGTGGCCATCTTGCCCATTAACCCTTTAGTCCTCGAATTTGTTCAAGAAAAGTTCCATTTTCTCATAGAAAATGTCCATTCGCAGACCAAGAGAAGAAATTATCTTTTTTTTGAAATTTTTGAAAATTTACCACTGAAATGACTGGCTCGGTTATCGAACCAGTCCTTCCAGTGGTCGATTTTTAAAAGTAGTGTTCTCTTGGTCTGCAAATGGACATTTCCCAAGACCACTGCAGAAGCCATCTTAGGCTGACATGAGTGTTAAAGTGTTAAGTGGTTGAATAACACAATCTTGTCCTGCAAGAGACATATCTTCTCTCGAGCTGATGTCTTTGTATGTATGCTAAATATGTGTATGTTATTGCTGTGATATAGGTACTCTTATGGCAAAGATGTGCGAGGTTCTGTTGCAATCAAACTGGGAAAGATCAATCAGAAGACACTCATAAAAGCGGTAAGCAGACAGAGTTTGTGGGTATATCGTTACATATTTTGTGTATACGTTTATTTGAGCGGCGTCTTTAGTAAAGAGATTTTACTATACCGTTTTGCGAAACAGATTTTTAATATTATTTCTAAACTTATTTCATTAACCATTTAACACTCAACCTGGGCCAGAATGGCTTCTGCGGTGCTCTTGAGAAATGTCGATTTGCAGAGCAAGAGAAGACTATTTTTAAAAATTTACTACTAGAATAACTGGCTTGATAAAGGAGCCAGTCATTCCAGTGATTTCTTGATCTGCAAATGAACATTTTTGAGAAAATTAGAAAATTTTCTTGAACAAATTTGCAGGTTTAAACACCTTTCATTTAAGCAATAAAGATCCCAAAATGTGTTTGCCATTACGTATCAAATGGCTGATGCTATTTTATAGCTGACAATCAGTATGAGTTATTGAATCTTTTGTCATGACAGTTCAGCTTTAAGTTATTGAATCTTTTAGCATGGCTTTTCATCTTTAAGTTATTGAATCATTTAGTAGGACTGTTCTGCTCTTAGGGTGATGAATCGTAGCATAACGGTTCAGCTTTAAGTTATTGAATCTTTTAGCGTAACTGTTCTGCTTTAAGGTATTGAATCTTTTGTTGCCATGGTTCAACTTTAAGTTATTTAATCTTTTACATGACAGTTCTCCTTTATGTTAATAAATCTTTTACCATAGAAGTTCAGCTTTATGAATCTTTTAGTGTGCTTGTTCTGCCTTAAGTTAATGAATCTTTTAACATAACTGTTCAACTTTAAGTTAATGAATCTTTTAACATAACTGTTCAACTTTAAGTTAATGAATCTTTTAACATAACTGTTCAACTTTAAGTTAATGAATCTTTTAACATAACTGTTCAACTTTAAGTTAATGAATCTTTTAACATAACTGTTCAACTTTAAGTTAATGAATCTTTTAACATAACTGTTCAACTTTAAGTTAATGAATCTTTTAACATAACTGTTCAACTTTAAGTTAATGAATCTTGGTGAGATTGTTCTGCTTTAAGGTATTGAATCATTTGTCACGAAGGTTCGGTTTTAAGTTTTTGCATCCTTTAACATGACAATTCAGTTTTAAGCTGGTGAGTGTCATAACAATTCAGCTTTAAGTTATTTGTTACTAGACGGCATTGGCTACACTTTTTGTAACTACACCAGTCAAGACCTGTCTGTTCGCTGGACTGCTGAGGCCAGCCAATGCTCTAAAATGATATTGTTTACAAAATTTTGCAGCAAAGTGTTCTCTCCCTTGAGTTGTTAAATGAGCGCAATAACCAGCTGAATATATGATGTGTATAACGTCATCAGTAAATACGCAGAGTCACTATTTTAAGAAAGTCCGGGGCTCAAAAATTAGAAAAATATTTTCTTGACCCCAGGCAGGTATGTCATTTAAATTAGGTTGCCCGACTGTACTTCCAGGTTGCCCCATTTCTGTAAATCCTGTTGAAAATATGTATTGTTGAGCCAAAAACGCTTCTATAGTGGTTTTGAGAAATGTCCTTTTGCAGACCAAGAGAAGACTATTTTTGGAAATTTACCACTGGAATGACTGGCTTGGTAACCGTGCCAGTCATTCCATTGGTAAATTTTCAAAAACTCTTCTCTTGGTCTGCAAATGGACATTTTCTATGAGAAAATTGAAATTACTTTGAAAAAATTTGTGTGTGAAAGGGTTAAGACTAAATAAAATAAATACTCACCATGAGTACATATACAGGCCCTGAAAATAACACATTATCTATGTTGTCTCCCAGGGCAACCAATGTGTTAAAATTTGTTTGCTCTGCAGTAAAAAGTGGTTGCCCCGAACCGCAGGAACGTGTAATTTTTGTGGCCTGAAATCATCCCCACTCAGTACAATTGTGTAAAATGTCTGAAATCCTATTACTAAGGCAATGGACAGGCTTAATGGTCAGTGTAATACCGAGTTGTTTTTAAGCATAAATAGTCATTTGAAAGTAAGTAATTATTTTGTCGAAATATGATGTCAAACTTAAAAAAATTATTGTGAAAAAATTACTTGGTACCCAGGGAACATTTATATGAAAAAACAGTCCAGTAAGCGTTGAAGCAGTTCAAAATATTTAATAGTACATCTTATTTTGTTTTGAAAATATGTTACGGTAAGTTATTTCTGAACTGTACAGTACCTGTGATATAGAACCACCTATATAATAGAACCAGTCACTTTTTTTTGGTAATTTTTTATGAGCGGCTTAAGTTTAACGGAAATCTCACCTTATCTTATACTAACCATTCAGATGATAGAATTTCCCATCCGTAATCCTTCCTTGACATTTTAGCTTTTTATCATGCCGACAACAAAAGATATTCAGGCTTTTGTGGCTAAATGTTGCTGCATTTCTACAGCCTATGATAGGTGTCATGATTTACTTTTCAACCAATCAGAAACAGCCCAGCGTGGCTGCCTCAGGATATAGGCTCAGTCGTAAAGGTGCCAGCTATAGTTTGGCAATGCGGTATAAAAGCAATCATACAGGTAACCCATTGAATATTTTGAAACTAATTTAACTGGAAGTTGTTGCTGGCATAGTCATTAGTTTCAAAATATTCAACAACGTGCGTATTACATAATAAAGAATGTAATGCATTGGCACTTACATGACATCACACACTATCGCTTAAGGAGACAAAATGGTTGCGATCACATTTTCACCCTTTATGCATATTGCATAAAGGTTGAACAGTGATCGCCACCATTTTGCGGAAAGCAGATAATTGTGATACAGAAATGGGAATGTGACAGGATATGAATGATGTAGAATATATAAAACCTAATCTTTGGGTACAATATAACATTTCAGATATGACTAGCATCCCTTTAAAGATTAAATTAAATGTTTACTTCATGTATGTGTTTCAGATTGATGGTACTACCAGCTTTACAATATTGTTTAATGATACGGACCTGGACAAGTGGGGATGTTCACCCAAACACCAGCTAATTTGTACACTGGTTAGTGTGATTGCTATGCAACCAGGGATTTTCATAAGGGTCTTTATGAGGGTATATACCCCCAGATTGTAGCTTGGGACACCCTCCCCTCCCCCTCCCCCACAAAAGGAGTGTCAATCGGTCCCATGGGATCCCTGAAAAGGTTGTGTGATGCAAAGCATTTTGATTGTTGTTGGGTTTGGTTGTTGTTGTTTTTTTTGCACAGAAATATCTGTAAAATCTAGCCTGGGATCATTATAATTCATAGTTATGAGTCCCTGGTACATTCTAATTTTATCGCAGATGAGAAATACTGCTTTGGAACCCCCATATTTCAGTTGGGAACCCCCATATTTCAGTTGGGAAGTCCAAGATTTTAGGGTGTGTGGTCCCTGGGACGTCCAAAATTTAGAGGCCATGAGAAACGCTGTATGTACCCCTAACACTTAACCCTTTCACCGAAGAATTCCCTATATTTCATTTTCAATGCTACCACAGAGGAAAACTGTTGAATATTTTGAAATTAATTTGACTGGTAGCCGTTGCTGCCTAAGGCAGCAACGGCTTCCAGTGAAATTAATTTCAAAATATTTAACAGAATAAGTTGTTATCGGTAAAGAAAATACTTTTTCAATGATTTGTTGGCGAGAGAGTTAAATGGTCAAGAAACTCAAAATCGTTGGTTATTTTTTTTTACTTTTTACTATTTTTGAAATTTTACCACTGGAATTACTGGCTCGGTAACTGAGCCTGTCATTCCAGTGTTCAATTTTCAAAAATATTCTCCTCTTGGCGTGATAATTGATATTCGCTAAGACCATTACAGAGGCCAGTTTTTGGCCGATTGAGCCATTAAAGGTTTAACCCTTTAACCCTTGAGCTGGCCAAAACAGGCCTCTGCAGTGGTCTTGATAAATGTTCATATGGAGGCCAAGAGAAGATAACCGAGTTAGTCATTCTCGAGATAAATTTTCAAAAATAATCTCTTGGCCTGCTAATGGACATTTTCTGCGAGAAATTTTCTTGAACAAAATTGGGGTTTGAAGAGTTAATATTTCACACAAGTGAATTTATAGATTCAGTAATTATAGTGGCTTATTTTGAAAATAATGACTAAAACTTATATGTTGTCTCCCTTTACTTGATTGATAGTTTGTAATAACAAGTTTATAGATTGGTGGTTGTTGCAGAATGTTGGTCATTTACAATTCTTATTTCCACTTTCTGAAATGTTATGAAGGATTAGCAATGATGGCATCGCTGTCCACATTGCTTGCTTAAGCTTGTTATCTTAGCTGTAAGCGAAGGTGGGTGTTATGTTTTTGCTTCTGTATGTAGGTCCATGTGTGTGCATGCGTGCGTGCGAGTATGTGCATGCATGTAATCTACTACTACTACTACTACTACTACTACTACTACTACTACTACTACTACTACTACTCCCGTCACCTCCACTTCCACTACCACTTTCATTACTGCTGCTGCTGCTGCTGCTGCTACTACTACTACTACTACTACTACTACTACTACTACTACTACTACTACTACTACTACTACTACTATCACCACTACCACCACTACCACCACTACTAACACTACTACCACTACCACCACTACTAAAACTACCACCACTACTAACACTACCACCACTGCTAACACTACTAACACTACCACCACTACCACCACCACCACTACTACTACTTCTACTACTACTACTACTACTACTACTACTGCTACTACTGCTGCTACTACTGCTGCTACTACTACTACTACTACTACTACTACTACTACTACTACTACTACTACTACTTTCAGCCCTTGACAGCAGAGGTGACAGAGGATCTAAGCAATACTTCTCAGAAGACGGAGATAAAGATTAAATTGTATAAATATAGCGAGAAGGTTACCTTCAACAATCCATCCACACTGTTAAAACCAGGACTCTCATACAAGGGAACCGTAAGTATTAAACACATTATCCATTTCAGCACCATATGCCTGATACAATAAAGTCCTTAGTAGTCCATGGGCTGGAGGGGCCAACCTGGATACCCCCCACACTAATTGACGAAACTATATTTTTCTAACAGCATTCGATGTCCTTTTTAAGATTATGTATGTTAACATGTTATAAACTGGGACTCAATATGGTTTTTGATGGGTTATATTAGAGCTACTACCCACAGTGAAGCAGACCATTTTAAGGTCAATTATTTTTAGCCACAAATACGCCAGCCACTCTTCCTCCTGCTCATGCATGCGATGTTGCATGCTTCATAAATGTCTCTTCTATTGTTTTGTATACTGCCTACAAATTTCCAGGCAATAAGGATCTTACAAAACTTATAGCACCTAGATTAATCAGTTCCGTTGCTTCAGGGTGTGATTCTTCTTTGCTTGCCAAGAAAACAGTAAAGTAGGTAAGATACCTTGCATAATTCTTCCCATCAAAACTAAAGAACAGGTCAACCATTCGATTGAGACATGTTCCGTATACATAGTAATTGTTTGTCTTAACTGCATTTAGGAGAGACAACAGCAACCAAACATGGTCCATGTAAGATAACCAAAACTGGGCAGTCTTACCTAATTTGCCATTGCTAACTCGCACTCGCAAGTCTGAGTAGTCATTTAGATATGAATAAAATGCTGTATCCTTCGACAATGGTTCGAAATTCTCTTTGGTTCTTACTTCCAATAATGTGGTTACTTTTGCCAATGAATTTGGTGACAAATTCTCTAATAATCGGACCCTTTCGTAAGATGGTATTTGTAGAGTAGCAATCGTTCAAGACTTTCAGCCATTGCTTTTCACATCATGAGAACATACTTACCTCCCTAACACTCTTGATATACTAGTATATCGGCTCTAAGCTCAATAATATTCAGAATTATAAAAAGTTAGGTGCCTCTAATGGGCAGGTGGATGTACATAGTCATGCACATGCCAGACCCCACCTACTGCGCATGCACATACTGGTACTTCCGTTTTCTAATATATTGGCTGAAAGTCAATTTATGGAAAACTTTCCAAGCTCTTTATTGAGAATTGTCACTGTCTATTATCATCTTTTATTCATAATGGCTGATGCAAAAGTGTCAGAGGAGTCCTCCTCTTCATCCATTAAGGTGATATTGTTCCATATATTAATTAAGACTTGTAACTTTTATATGTTACCGGTTTTCGTTCGCTGCCGTTTTGGCGGTACCGCGTTTTCAGGCACTGGGAATCCTTGTTAAATATATCTCAGCACCTAGGGCTATTAATCCCTTGTGATTTGTGTTCACAGGTTCAACTTATGGATAGTAAGGGTTCCTGTTCTTCTCTCGAAGGTTGTTCACGTCTCTTTTTTTACTTATCATTGTGATATGTCTAAGGGTTGGGGAAATATCTCCTTCCTTTTGTCCCATCCCCCTCATCTTGTCTACAGAAAGAAGAGTCTCGGCGGATGGATGGACGTGTTCTCATGCACAAGAGGCTGGTTTTGCCGTGCTCAGGCTAAGGGAGTTTATTAGTTATGACACATAATTATTTGAAAATATTCACAAATTTCTGCTGCCATTTGTTATTGCACTGTATTCTCTTTTATGTGTGTATGGGTTCTCGAATATATATAATTTAATATCATATTATTCGGGAGTAATGAATGTCTTTGGTCTCTAGATATTTCTTGCATTCATTTCTGATGTCCCCTTTCCTTGAAGGCGCTGTTGCGTTGAGGTTTGATGTCATAATCAACCAGTGTTTTTTCTCTTTCCTTGATGTCATAATCTTAGTTTAGAGAAATCTTTTTTACGTTTTTATCACCCTTTATTATGAACGTGGAGAGATATCTAGATAGTCAATAATCTTTCTCTCTCTCATTCTTAATTTGTGATCCTGATTGTGATTGGTTATTATTAACAAGAGAAGTCAGCTGTCCCGTCGGGGTTGTCTGTAATAAAAGTGAGTATCTTCTCTCGAGTTTGTTCTTGTTTTGTACTAATAGTCAAATAACAAGGTTTTGCAAACTATAATACTCATTGTCTCATGCTTTAAGCCCATGCAGGCTAGATTCTTCCCCCACCCTTGCCATCTTTGTTCAGTTTGTAGGCTGTCTAACAAATGTGTCATTTGTAAAGAGTGGGGGGTATCTAGCCTCTGAATTCTTTGCTTTTCAGGCTAAGCTGATGGCTGAGGAGGGCAAGAAGGCAAAGAAGGAGGGTAAGAAGAAGGCCTCTGAGAAGGGTGAGCTCGAGGCCTTCAATATTGATTTAATGGGTGAGATGCGCAGGACTTTGAAAGATCTGATGCCTGACATGCTTCGTGGCATGTTGCCGGGCACAGGTGTTTCAACTTCCCACATCAACCTCAGTGCAGGTAGCCCCCGTCCCTGGATCATGCCCTACTAGCTTGGACAAAGTGTTTAGTGATCCAGGGGCAGCCGTCTTGGACCCAGGCTTGATGTTCACATCGCCTGGTGATCCAGAGGCGCGAGCAGCATCAGGTGGGACCCGACCAGCAGGCCTGACCACGATCACTCACGGAGTACCCTCATCATCTGCTTTCGGGCATTCTCCTGGTCAGTCTGCGTTAATTTTTCTTGCTAACCCAGAGTCTAACTTTCCTGACCTGGAAGATGATGAAGACTACCTGCTCAGTCCACAGGATGATCATGAAGACATGGATGCGAGCATCTACACTCCTCTCATGGGGAGCGCTGCCGCTCGAACCTATGGCACTGTTCCCTCAGGAGCAGGTTTCATGATTCAGCCTGTGGGCCGGTTTGGAGCAGACGGCCGCCCGTATAAGATTCCATGCTTAAGCGTGGAATCTTATACGGATGATCTGGACCGCGCTGGTGTGCATGATACCCCACACACAAGCGCGACCTTGATGCCTGGTCAGCCTATGGAGAATGTTATGCCAGTCCTCGCGGGCCCGTATGCATTCCCTGGGCAGCCGGGTTCATCTATAGCCTCCTCCTCGGACCTACCTGCGAATGCCATTGAAGATGACGAGGGCCCGCTGCTCATTGGCAATACACAGATAGCCACGGAGAAGACTGGTCTGAAGCGTGCTCGTGGCTCCTCGCTGTCAGACCAGAGCTCTCTGTGGATGAAACGGCCACCGGTAACCCTCGGGCATGGTTACAGACAAAGCCGTTGGCCAACACGACTCTGTCTCTGCCGTATGCTGAACATATTGTAGATATGTTCTCGGCGGCAGAGGAGTTGATTAGACTGAAAGGTTGCCTCGCGAAGGGCCCCTGCGAGGTTGCCAGACGATGTTGGGTTACTGCTAGTCAGTATGCTCGATATGGCCTAGCGCCTAGACCGAGCGCGGATGACCACGCCTCTCTGGGAGAAGATACATGGCCGGGTTCCCGTGCTGACATGGGAGCATTGTGCTCGGGCACTATGCGCTCTGCTAATGCCGCCTTGCGCGACAATCTAGGAAAGCTCACGAGCACCGATTAGTGCACTGTCTCATGTGTCTCAGCTGCTATCTGGGGTAGTAGCAGCATCGGTGCAGCAACAACCTAGCCCCGTGACAGTCCAACAAGCCATCCAGGATGGGATCAACCTGGTATTGGACTGTCTGACTAGGTCAGTCACCAAGTCACTGAGGACGAGGCGCACTTTTGCGTTAAACAATTTGTGCCCGTCTCAGGAGCTCAAGTCACGCTTGTTGCAAGCGCCGATGGCGGGCCCTGGTCTTTTTGGAGGTGAAGGTTGTCGGCACCTCCAAGAGATAGTGACTTTGGTGAATAACCAGAGGGTGCTGCACGCACAGTTTGAAGTGCTGCGCAGAGAACATGTGCATGTTCAGCCCTTGGCTGCTCGACAGCAGTACGCTCGTGGCGGTGCTGGCATTGTCAGAGACCAGCAGGCCGGCCAGGTTCAGAGACCGCGTCGGCCGTGCCAGCAGCACCGTGCTGCTGTATGTCAGCCAGCACCTCAGGCGCAGGCTGAGGCGCACAGCAGTGGCACTGGGTGCGGCACGTGGTAACCGGGCCTGATGGGCTAAAAGATTTTCCGGTTACCACAGATACCACTCGGGTGTTGTCACTCGTGCCAGAGACACACCCACTTCTAAGATTCATGGGCACCCCATCAACCCTAGGTGTACCAGTGGGAGGTCGTTTGACTTGCCACATTCAGAAGTGGGTGCGGTTAATTCAGGACCGCTTAGTCTTGCAATGGCTTTCGCGTGGATATAGTCCAGAATGGTAAAAGGTCCGCCATTGCATCTGTCTCTGGTACAGGTCTGGACTCAAATTTGAAGAGATCCAGACAAGCGGTTGTGCATAGAAGAGGAGATAGAATCTCTAATTCTAACTGAAGCAATTCAACTGGCGCAAGATTGTCCAGGCTTCTATTCAACCGTGTTTCTTGTGACAAAGAACACCGGGGGGGTGGAGACCAATTCTCAACCTCAAACCTCTAAACATCTTTTATAGATACACTGAGTTTCAAAATGGAAACAATAAAATCGGTGTTGTTGGGGTTAGAGAAGGGGATGTGGACAGCATCAATAGATCTCAAGGATGCTTATTTCCACATTCCAATTGCAAGGAGTTTTCGGCGGTTCCTGAGATTTGCTTTTCAGGGACGCCAATGGGAATTCAAAGTTCTTCCATTCGGCATCTCGACGGCTCCAAGGGTCTTCACTCGAGTGGTACTTGCTATCATGGCATACCTCCCGCAGGAGAAATATAGCTGTTCACACTTACATAGACGACTGGTTGATGAAAGCACACAACCCAGAAAGTTTGACAGCAAATCTGGAGATAGTTTTGAAAACCCTCACAGATTTAGGCTGGATAATCAACTTTCAGAAATCAGAGCTGACTCCATCCCAGAGGTTTGTTTACCTGGGTATGTTCTTCGATCTGGAGATAGGATATGTTTATCCATCCCAGGAGAGAGTGGAAAATCTCTCGTGCATTCAGTTGGTTTGCAACAGTCGCTATATTCTAGCATGAGTCTATCTGAGAATGTTAGGTCTGATGGTTTCAATGGAACCAGTCATTCCTCAGGCGGCCTTACGCAGGCAGCCGATTCAATTGTTTCTCATGACTCAGTGGATGCAGAGTTCAGGATCACTGGACTCGTGCATTCAAGTGTTGTACCCTCTCATTGATCACCTTCATTGGTGGATGGAGAGAGGAAATCTCCTGGCGGGGATCATGCTGACTCCTCCCCACCCTCAAGTAACAATGTTTACGGATGCATCGATGGAGGGATGCGGAGCTTGCCATGAAGAAGCCACTATATCAGGGCTTTGGAATCTGGATCAGTCAAAGGAACATATCAACATGCTAGAATTACGGAACGAAGTCGCCCAGTCTCTGTATGATGACATGGAAGCTGCTTTGCTGGTGCATGGATCATATGATCACCTTGAAAGCAGTTCATATTCCGGGAAGGCTGAATCTGTTAGCAGACTCATTGAGCCAAAGGATGAGCATTCTGCCTACGGAATGGCAACTAAATCAATGTGTGGCGGATCACCTGTTCAATCATTGTGGAAAGCCCAACATAGATTTGTTCGCAATGAAGAAGAATGCGAAGATGATGACGTACGTTTCTCTGATTCCAGATCCAGGCGCTATCGCAATAGATGCACTAGCTATCAGTTGGAAGGGAATGTATGCATACGCATACCCTTCAACAATCCTGAGTCCAAGAATTCTTCAGAAGATCAAGCAGGAGAAATGGCAACTGCTTCTGATCGCCCCGAATTGGCCAAGCCGATCATTGTTTACGGATCTGCTGGACCTTCTGGTTTGCAATCCGGTTCCTCTACCTCTGATGGACAATATTATTTTCCAGGGCAAGACCCTTCACAAGAATCTGTCAATGTTTCAATTGACTGCATGGATGTTGTCAAAGAATCCGCGATTAAGGAGGGTTTTTCTGAGCAAGCAGCCAATTTCATGTCCAGAGCCAGAACCTCCAGAGCAAATAATTATAAGATCAACAGATTTGCAGAATGGTGCACAAAGAGATGCATCAATCAGATGGAAGCATCTATTCAGGTAGTAGCTGATTTTCTCTGTCACCTGTATGATGCCTATAGTCTTAAGCCTAATTTTATTGCTGGATACAAATCAGCATTAATGACTGTTAGCCCTTGCTTGGAAAAGAGGGAAAGTGATGAAATAAGTGTTTAAATACTCTTATTAAGGGTATGGGCAATCTCAGACCGAGAAATCCTCCACTGACTCCATCATGGAGTCTCTCTGGTTCTTCAAGTTTTGAGTGATAAACCTTTTGAACCACTTAGTGCTATATCTGTAAAATTATTGACACTTAAAACTGTATTTTTAGTTGCGGCAGCATCAGCCAGATGCAGGAGTGAAATTCATGCCTTGTCTGCTGAACCTAACCGTTATATAGTTACAGGTGAAGGCCTTAAGCTTCTACCAAGATTGAATTTCTTGGCTAAGAATCAATCTTTAAAATATCGGGGTCAACCTATTATTTTACCTACCTTAACCAGATATGATCCTGGTGCTAAAGCATGGTGTCCTGTCCATGCTTTAAATAAGTACAAGAGAAGAACTCAGGTTTGGCGGACGGACCCATGTTCCCTATGGTTGTCATATATTGAACCCCATGGTATGGCGTCAAGAGACACTATTTCCAGATGGATAGTAGAATGTATTCAATTCTGTCATAAGACAGCCACTGGAGTTCAACTAGATAGAGCCAAGGCTCATAGTGTCTGTGGCGTGGTAACCTCCACGGTATTATTTAATGGTGTTTCTATTGAAGACATTATGTCAGTAGCCCAGTGGCACTGTGAATCAAGTTTTACCAACCATTACCTTTGTGACACTTCTAACCCGCTCGCCATCTCAGTCCTCAGAAAATAAATAATGTAGAGGTGTATATTTGTAATTAGTTTTCCTCCTCTGCGGTATACAAATATCACATTTGTTGATAGGGTATCCCTACTATTAGCTGGTACAATTCTCTTCATCCGGTGGTGAAAGAGATGAGTGCCGCGCCCAAGAGATCAGAGGTCAGTATATGTGACCAATTTGTTTTTTTGTCTTGGTGATGGTGTCATATTTTTTATTTTTAATATGGTGATGGTTAATGTCTCTTAATTGTGGTTCTTTAAGAGAGTTTTTTTTAAATGAAGCAATTCTTCTTTTTCCAATGTCTAGTAATACTTTTCATCAAGTATTAGAGAACGTGCTAGTCGTTTAGAGCAGCGTTTTTTTCCTAACCTTCCTCAGAAAGAAGGGGGGGGGGGGGGGGGTGTAACGCATTTGCTTTTTGATCAATCTCTCTTCATCGGTCGATTATCCGATGCAAAATTCTATTCCTGGTTGTATTTTCGGATACAATTTCAGATGTTTTTAAATCTCTTGAAAATTCAAAGAGCTGGTCTCTTCGAGGGTGTGCTGGTTTTTAGGACCTTGCCTCCCTCCCGCCAAATTGACTTTCAAATTCTGGCTTTTGTCAAGAGTGTTGGGTAGGTAAGTATGTTCTCATGATGTGAAATAAGAAAATTTACCAAATTTCTTTTTCACGAGTGAGATGACATACTTACCTCCCTAACAGGATCCCGGCCTCTCCACCCCACGGAGGCCTGGTCCTTTGGTTATTTGAATAGTTGCTTCTATGTCAGCCAATATTTAGTAACTGAAGTACCAGTATGTGCATGCGCAGTAGGTGGGGTCTGACATGTGCATGACTGTGTATATCCACCTGCCCATTAGGGGCACCTAACTTTTTATAATTCTGAATATTATTGAACTTAGAGCCGATATACTAGTATATCAAGAGTGTTAGGGAGGTAAGTATGTCATCTCACTCGTGAAAAAGAAATTTGGTAAATTTTCTTATTGTGGCGGTAGATTGCCCGACTATAATTTTTACCAGACAGCACACCTTTAATAGATCCGGTAGACATCAGGCCAGATTCTAGTAGAATCTCTGTGAATCCAGATCCACTCATCTTTCCTATATGATTTTCATATAGGCGCATGCCAAATGAAAAGTACCAATCATAACTATGTGATCCTTGTAGTAGGCTGGGCCTTTCCATATGATAGGCTAAGCTTTCATACACACGCCTAGATCAAAGGTCATTATGGCATATTTCTGCCCAACATCTTCCGATGCCTTTTTGGACATTCTTAGACACGCTTTTACAGTGGCATATTCTGTTATTGATCAAATGCTTTCTAATTACATCTTACTTCTTTGATTTTTTACTCCTGATGCCGTATTTGTTGCTTGATTAGCATATAAAATCCATCTATATGTAAAGCAATTACTTTACACAATTTCGATGCGATGATATGCTCATTTCAAATTTAGTTTACAATGATTACATTTTTCATCGATTCTCAAAAGTTGGCTATTCTGTCAGTTGTCATAGTAACAATATTCTATTAAATGAGTAAACGTTTACTCATTATATTTGTCAAATGGAGCCTTTTGATCAATCTTAAGCTGTTAAAACTATAATGTTCCTTTACTGGTGCTTGGTCAGTGATAGCAACATACAGTTGCTAGATTTTAGACTGTGGCGAAGATTTGTGACCTTTTGACCTCTTCCGACATCATTATAAGACTGATTTGCATGTAAACTATATGCAATCATAGACGATACTATAAGCAACGATTCTATCAAAAGATTTCTCAGTTTTTAATACCCCTACCCCTTAATATGGTCTGTTTCACTGTGGGTATTAACTCTAATATAACCCATCAAAAACCATATTGAGTCCCAGTTTATCACATAGATAATCTTAAAGAGGACATTGAAATCTGTTAGAAAAATATAGTTGTATCAATTATGGGGTGTGGGGGGGGGGGGGCTTGTTATCCAGTTGGGCCCCTCCAGCCCACGGACTATAGGAGATCAAAACTAACCTGTTGAATATTTTGAAATTAAGTTGCTTGGATGCAGTTGCTGCCGAAAACAGGCTGCCGAAACCAGCTAGCAACAGCTTCCAGTCAACTTATTACATTCAGAAAATTTAACAGCTTAATCGTAGCCTGGTATTGAGAACCTGTGATTACTGCGATAGGGAAGAGGGTAGGTACGCTTGAATGATTACATGATTAAATCGAAAATCGTGATTTTTTAAATCATGAATTTATATGATAAAAACTTAAATGATCCAATAATTGTGAATAATTCTACTATATTCTATATTTCAAAATTCTGGTTTACGTGGTTGTGTGTCCGTATCTCAAAAACCTCTGATCCAATTTGTCTTAACCGTCTGACTGCTGACATTTTGCAGACAGCATATTCCAAGGGTTATATCTCTGAACTGTCTAAATATTTTGAAAACAATTTGACTGAAAGTTGTTGGTGACTTAGCCACCAACAACTTTCAGTCAAATTCTTTTCAAAATATTCAGCAAATCAAGAGTTTTTGCTCATTAAAATTGTTTTTAGGTGACTTGCAGCAGTGAGACAGGTACGCTTCACAGGTTGTGAAAGAGAATTTCCATACTTTCACAATAATCCTGATAAAAAAAAACCCGGCTCCAGATTGGATCTGGATCTGGTGATATCTATGAAACTACTAGGAGCAGTTTCACAAAGGGCGCTTAAGTACGTACACTAGGGTACTTAAGTACAGTGTAAATATCAAATGAACTATTCTGATTGGTCTGTTTTTTACTTTATGACAGGGTATAACTTGCGCATGCACACACTCATTTTGTTTATATCTGTGAACTACATATCATCTTTGTAGTTCGTTGCGATGTATGGAAAACCCTATTAATGCCTCAGGGTTACTACATTTTATACTTTTAGGATGTTTGTCCTACTTTTCATAAATGTTTGTACAAAGTAGAGGATGGATCGATATTGAATGGCCAGTATATCAGTTTAAAGGATTGTCTCTGTCTGTCTGTCTGTCTATCGATTCATTCGTCCATTTACTAATCTGTATGCCTTCCCGCCACCTGCTCACCCCGCTGCCTCTCTGACTCTGTCTGTCTGTCAGAGAGGTAAGGCTATCTGAACAACAGAAGTTTAATTTCTTTTTCATTCAATTTAATTTATTTGTAACATTTTAATTTCAGATCACCGTCAGTCGACAAGATGGTTCCATGGTTAATGGGATACAAGGTGAGGTGCTGGTGACTGAGGTTAGATATTCTCTGCGGCAGTTGTGCGAGCGATGTTACACAAATCGTAGACCCATTGATGGAGAGATAATTACGAAAACCTGCTATAACACTACATGTAGTTCCAGTGAATCCCTCCATAAGAATTTTACAATTCCAGAGCACGGCGTTGTTACTTATGAATTTGATGTTCCGTCTAATGCTTCCAGTGCTACAATACATGTAAGTCTAATGTTTCTATTTTTGCTAATCGGGAGTCCTTGGCCTAGACCGTTAATGCACAAATTTGTTCAGGAAAATTGAAACTTTTGTCATAGAAATTGTTCATTTGAGACCATGAAATTTTTTTTTCTGGACAATTTATAGCTGGAATGACTGACTGTTATCGAGCCAGATTGTTCCAGCGGTAAGTTTTCAGAAATAGACTTCGCTTGGTATGGAAATGCATGCACGCACACGCACATACACACACAAATGGAAATTTGAATGTCTGCTTATCAAATGCCCATTTACAGGCCAAGATAATACAATTTTTTTTTAATTTACGACTGGAATTGGCTAAGTAGCGTACAATCACAAGACATGGACAAGTTAAATAGAAAATGAATACATGTCGAAGTGGTAGTGGTTGTAGTAGTGATGATACAATGCAACAAATAAACATTTATATTTTTGGTTGACTGAATATATAAAGTAAAAACGTTCTGTTGAATGTGTCGAACATAATTGAATTGGAAGCCACCATTGCCAGAGGCAGCAATGTCTTCCAATCGACCCATATTTAAAATACACAAGAGAACAACCCAGACGTATATACTGGTCTGGCATTTTGTTAGCTTACTAAAATACTTACCACTCAATTCACTTTTCACTTCAAGAGTATACTTACCTCCCTAATACTTTTGATATTGCTAAATATTGGCTTTCACTCAATAAACACTCAGATTTAAAACAGTTAGGTGCCCCTACTGGGCAGGGAGTCAGAGCGTAGTCTGGCGGATGCCAGCCCCACCACCGCGCATGCGCAGACTAGCACTTCCTCTTTGCTAGATTATTGGCAAAGAGAACACACATGTCTTTTTGTGTCATAAGCTTTTCTACTCTTAAAACTGTTTTATTAGTGTTATTTTGGAGTGTTAGTGTCTGATTTGGATGGCGGGAGGATACACTTCGCCACGGAAGGACTTAGGACCTTTAAATCAGGTGACTTCTAGTAAAATTAGCGAGTTTTCTTCCCGGTGTATTGTGTTTCCGGGACTCGCGTTTACCGTGATAAGCGCCTTGGTTAGTTGGTTTATGTCAACTCGGTGCTACCTAGGACTAATTTCTCTTTCTGTTTATGTCCACAGGTCTGTATGACGCTAGGTGGTGACTTCGCAGTAGCAGAGAGTTAGTTTTCTCTCCACCATGGTTCCATTTCCTACTAACACTGTTAGGTTATCTAACCAAATGAAAAATTATGTCCAGTGAGTTGGAGGCCTAGTATAAAGGTCTTCTCACTTTGCCCTCTTGATCCAATTCCTTCCCCTTGAGGTGGAGAGAGTTAAGAGGCGTGCAGATGGTGGAGTTCTCCGGTTCGTCACGTTGGATGGTTTGTCTATACAAAGTGTCAGGTATCTAGTTATTGATAATGTGGTGATGTTAATTATTGTAAACAAACAAAGGGAGATAATTAACATTTTTGCCAGAAAAGAGTTATCTATATGTATCTGATGGTTGTGTAGTCGACTTATCCATTCAGCATACAATTCGTCCTTGCACTTGGATGTTTTGTTGGGATCGAATTTTTTCCCTGTCACGGGATTTATGACGTCATAATCAGCCTGGCTATGTATTTATCAGCAATTTAAGCGCTATGCTGGTTTCTGATGTATATTGATCTTTATGATCATTTTCCTTCTCTTTGAGTTGGATTGAGTTTCTAAGCTTAACTAGTTGCTCATACTCCTTGTCCTTTGCCCTGTTTCAGGGACCGGGTTGCGCGTCCTGTGGTCGTTTTCTTCTTGAAAAGTTCTGGCCGCATCTGTGCTATCAATGTAGCCCTTGTGGTCCATTGGTTAATTGTGACATATGTAAGCACTGGGGGGGCGAGTTAATGTCCGAATTCTTGTGCTGCTTACAGGCGACGGACAAGGTGGTAGAGGAGGAGAAGAAGAAGAAGCGGAAACGAGAGGTTGTAAGTAGGAAGGGTAAGGGGAAGGTCTCGTCCGCGGTGGATATGGAGGCCTTCCGGACCGAGATGTTGGGAGAGATGAAGAGGGCAGTAAAGGATTTGGTTCCAGGGTTGCTTCGTGGCATGCTTCCTGGACCAAATCCTTTACTGTCCTCATCATCGGCTTCGGAGCAGGTAATCCCCGCCTCTGGATCGATTTTCCTTAGTCCGCTTCCGTTGTTCGACGATTCAGAGGTGGCCCCATTAGAGGGGGCGTTCCACGGCCCTGGCAGCAGGCTTATTGCCGCGCCGATAGGGGACCGTGGACGGTTGTCGCTGGAACCCGCGGGCTGCTTATCAGTCCAGGGGTATCCGCACGCCGCGGTGGCCAGTACCTCCTATGGCACCGTTCCTGGTCAGCCCGGGTTAGCTCTCTTTGCTGACCCGGGGTCTAATCTTTCTGACCAGGGTAATGAGGATTACCTGCTAGGGTCGCCGTCTGACGACGTGGACATGGATGAAGACGTTTGTGCACCCCTCGCGGGGAATACAGGCGCCTTATTCCACGGTTTTACTCACCCTGGAGTAAAGTCCGCGGCTCAGGTGGTGGCCCAGGGCGCTGCTGATGGCCAGCGGTACCGCATACCTCGGCTTGCCGAGGGTGTTGCTGGTGCTGGCCGGGCCCGTGGTGAGAATATATATACCCCGCGCTCTGCCACGGTGCCTGCTCCTGGTCAAACCAGTGATATTCTCATGCCGGTGCTGTCAGGCCCGCGTGTTTTCCCTGGCTTGCCAGGTGTATCAGCATACCCGCCGTCAAGCTCTACTGCTTGCGCTCAGGAGGAAGACGAAGGACCCCGTCTTGTAGAGCGCTCGCAGTTAGCCACGGAGGAGGATTGGTATGACGCTTGCCAGTGGTTGGTGAGCGTTAGGCCTGATCTGCCCGTGGAGCAGTCGGCTAGCCAGCGTGTTCACACGCCGTGGTTAGCTGGGAAACCGACTGCTAACGCTATGCCTTCTCTGCCGCTGGCGGAGCATGTCGTTGACATGTTCAAGGCGGCGGAGTCGTCCATTAAGTCGAGTGGACGTCTCGCGAAGGCCCCTCGCGAGGTGGCCAGGCGTTGTCGCATCGTGCCCCTGGATTACCAGCGGTACGGTGAGATGGCGAGCGGGTTAGAAGTGTCACAAAGGTAATGGTTGGTAAAACTTGATTCACAGTGCCACTGGGCTACTGACATAATGTCTTCAATAGAAACACCATTAAATAATACCGTGGAGGTTACCACGCCACAGACACTATGAGCCTTGGCTCTATCTAGTTGAACTCCAGTGGCTGTCTTATGACAGAATTGAATACATTCTACTATCCATCTGGAAATAGTGTCTCTTGACGCCATACCATGGGGTTCAATATATGACAACCATAGGGAACATGGGTCCGTCCGCCAAACCTGAGTTCTTCTCTTGTACTTATTTAAAGCATGGACAGGACACCATGCTTTAGCACCAGGATCATATCTGGTTAAGGTAGGTAAAATAATAGGTTGACCCCGATATTTTAAAGATTGATTCTTAGCCAAGAAATTCAATCTTGGTAGAAGCTTAAGGCCTTCACCTGTAACTATATAACGGTTAGGTTCAGCAGACAAGGCATGAATTTCACTCCTGCATCTGGCTGATGCTGCCGCAACTAAAAATACAGTTTTAAGTGTCAATAATTGTGGTCCATTGGTTAATTGTGACATATGTAAGCACTGGGGGGGCGAGTTAATGTCCGAATTCTTGTGCTGCTTACAGGCGACGGACAAGGTGGTAGAGGAGGAGAAGAAGAAGAAGCGGAAACGAGAGGTTGTAAGTAGGAAGGGTAAGGGGAAGGTCTCGTCCGCGGTGGATATGGAGGCCTTCCGGACCGAGATGTTGGGAGAGATGAAGAGGGCAGTAAAGGATTTGGTTCCAGGGTTGCTTCGTGGCATGCTTCCTGGACCAAATCCTTTACTGTCCTCATCATCGGCTTCGGAGCAGGTAATCCCCGCCTCTGGATCGATTTTCCTTAGTCCGCTTCCGTTGTTCGACGATTCAGAGGTGGCCCCATTAGAGGGGGCGTTCCACGGCCCTGGCAGCAGGCTTATTGCCGCGCCGATAGGGGACCGTGGACGGTTGTCGCTGGAACCCGCGGGCTGCTTATCAGTCCAGGGGTATCCGCACGCCGCGGTGGCCAGTACCTCCTATGGCACCGTTCCTGGTCAGCCCGGGTTAGCTCTCTTTGCTGACCCGGGGTCTAATCTTTCTGACCAGGGTAATGAGGATTACCTGCTAGGGTCGCCGTCTGACGACGTGGACATGGATGAAGACGTTTGTGCACCCCTCGCGGGGAATACAGGCGCCTTATTCCACGGTTTTACTCACCCTGGAGTAAAGTCCGCGGCTCAGGTGGTGGCCCAGGGCGCTGCTGATGGCCAGCGGTACCGCATACCTCGGCTTGCCGAGGGTGTTGCTGGTGCTGGCCGGGCCCGTGGTGAGAATATATATACCCCGCGCTCTGCCACGGTGCCTGCTCCTGGTCAAACCAGTGATATTCTCATGCCGGTGCTGTCAGGCCCGCGTGTTTTCCCTGGCTTGCCAGGTGTATCAGCATACCCGCCGTCAAGCTCTACTGCTTGCGCTCAGGAGGAAGACGAAGGACCCCGTCTTGTAGAGCGCTCGCAGTTAGCCACGGAGGAGGATTGGTATGACGCTTGCCAGTGGTTGGTGAGCGTTAGGCCTGATCTGCCCGTGGAGCAGTCGGCTAGCCAGCGTGTTCACACGCCGTGGTTAGCTGGGAAACCGACTGCTAACGCTATGCCTTCTCTGCCGCTGGCGGAGCATGTCGTTGACATGTTCAAGGCGGCGGAGTCGTCCATTAAGTCGAGTGGACGTCTCGCGAAGGCCCCTCGCGAGGTGGCCAGGCGTTGTCGCATCGTGCCCCTGGATTACCAGCGGTACGGTGTGGTGCCCAAGCCCAGCGTGGATGACCGCGCGGCTTTGGGTGAGGATGCGCGGCCAGGCTCCCGTTCTGACACGGGTGTCCTGTGCGCGAACGCGTTGCGTTCGGCGAATACCGCGTTGCGTGATGCGGAGGAGAGTGGGAGGGCTTCGATTGCCGCTCTGTCCCACGTCTCCCAGCTGTTACAGGGGGTAGTAACGGCATCCGCATCACGCCAGCCAAGTCCGGTCACTGTCCAGCGAACCATCCAGGATGGTATTAACCTGGCGCTGGACTGTATGACTCGGGCGGTGACCAGGAGTGTCAGGGCAAGACGCACGTTTGCCCTGGACAATCTGTGCCCGTCTCAGGACCTGTACAATAGGCTACTGCGTACGCCTATGACGGGCCCTGGTCTTTTTGGAGGTGAGGGATGTCGCCACCTCCAAGAGACGGTCACCCTGGTGAATAACCAGAGGGCGCTGCGCGAGCAGTTTGATGTGCTGCGTCGTGCTAACGCTCGCGCCGCGGCCCCGGCGTGTCGTCCCCTGCAGGCTCGAGGTGGTGCTGGCCAGGTCAGTGGCCAGCCACCGTCGCAGCGTCGGCCTCGGCCGCGTGCGATTCGGCCAGCAGCGAGGGGGGCGCAGGTTCCTCAGGCGCCGTCAGCCAGGCAGCCGCCCGCGCACCGAGGTGCGCGCGGGGCGGGGCGGGGCGCGCGAGGATCTGGGCGTGGTTATCGGTCCTGACAGGACGCTTACCGCGGTAAGAACCACTCCGGTGTGTATGGCGACGGAGACAGTGCCGCTCTTGCATGCCTCGTGTCCACCGCGGTCCCTAGGTGGGCCGGTGGGAGGCCGGCTAGCCGGCCACATGCAAGAGTGGGAACGGTTAACTCAGGACCGTTTAGTCTTGCGATGGCTTTCCGTCGGGTATCATCCAGAGTGGGTGACAGGCCCGCCATCGCGACTGTCTCTGGTGCCAGTCTGGACTCCCATTCCGAGAGATCCAGAGCAAAGGTTGTGTATCGAGGAGGAGATAAATTCCCTCGTACAAAAAGGAGCTATTCAGCCGGCACAAAGATGTCCGGGCTTCTATTCAACCCTGTTCTTAGTAACAAAACGCACCGGAGGGTGGAGACCGATTCTCAACCTCAAGCCACTGAACAAGTTCATCGAGACGCCCAGTTTCAAGATGGAAACGGTGCGCTCGGTGTTGGCGGGGTTGGAGAGGGGGATGTGGACGGCGTCGATAGATTTGAAGGACGCTTATTTCCACATCCCCATCCACGGGAGTTTCTGTCGCTTCCTGAGATTTGCATTCCAGGGCAGACAGTGGGAATTCAGGGTGTTGCCCTTCGGAATTTCCACGGCTCCTCGGGTTTTCACCCGTGTGGTTCTTGCGATCACAGCATACCTCCGCAGGAGAAGCATAGCAGTCCACACGTACATAGACGACTGGCTGTTGAAAGCGCACACCCGGGAAAGTTTGTCCGCCAATCTGGAGATTGTTTTGAAAATTCTCACAGACTTGGGCTGGATGATCAATTTCCCAAAATCAGAGCTGACTCCATCCCAGAAGTTTGTTTACCTGGGGATGTTCTTCGATCTAGAGACAGGATATGTTTATCCTACTCAGGAGAGAGTTCAAAAACTCATCTCGTTGATTCAGTCAGTGTGCGACAGTCGTCATGTCCTGGCACGGGTTTACTTGAGAATGCTGGGGTTGATGGTTTCGTTGGAACCAGTCATTCCTCAGGCCGCCTTACGCAGGCGGCCGATCCAGTTGTTTCTCATGACACAATGGACCCAGAGTACAGGTTCGCTGGACTCGAATGTGTCAGTGTTGGCGCCTCTGATTCACCACCTGCAGTGGTGGTTGAATACAGAGAATCTCTTGCCGGGGGTTTTGCTAACCCCTCCCCACCCTCAGGTGACTGTGTATTCAGATGCATCGATGGAGGGCTGGGGAGCTTGCCTGGAAGAATCCACGATATCAGGGCTTTGGACTCTGGAACAGTCAAAGGAACATATAAATCTACTGGAGCTAAGAGCAGTAGTCCTGGGCCTGGAACATTTCTTACAGAAAGTTCAGGGCAAGATTGTTCTTATTCGTTCAGACAACTCAACAGTTGTGACTTACATAAACCGCCAGGGCGGAACGAAGTCGCCCAGTCTCTGTATGATGACATGGAAACTGCTTTGTTGGTGTCTGGATCACCAGATTACCTTGAAAGCAGTTCATATTCCGGGAAGGTTAAACCTGCTAGCAGACTCATTGAGCCGAAGGATGAGTGTTTTACCCACGGAATGGCAACTAAATCAATGTGTGGCGGATCGTCTGTTCGACCATTGGGGGAAACCCAACATCGATTTGTTCGCAACGAAAGAGAATGCGAAGATGACGACGTACGTCTCTCCGATTCCGGATCCAAGCGCTTTCGCAACAGATGCGTTAGCTATCAGCTGGGGGAGAATGTATGCATACGCATTCCCTCCAGCAATCCTGATTCCAAAAATTCTTCAGAAAATCAGACAAGAGGAATGCCAAGTGCTTCTGATCGCCCCGGATTGGCCAAGCCGATCATGGTATACGGATCTGCTGGACCTTCTGGTCTGCAATCCGGTTCCTCTGCCTCTGATGGACGATATTATCTTCCAGGGCAAGGCCCTTCACAACAATCTGTCAATGTTCAGATTGACTGCGTGGATGTTGTCAAGGAATCTAGAATTAAGGAGGGCTTTTCTGAGCAAGCAGCCATGTTTATGGCCAAAGCCAGGAGGGGGTCAACCTCCAGAGCATATAATTATAAAATCAACAGATTTGCAGAATGGTGCTCAAAAAGATGTATTGATCCAATGGATTCATCTATTCAAGTAGTAGCTGATTTCCTCTGTCACCTCTATGATGCCTATAGCCTCAAGCCTAACTCTATTGCTGGTTATAAGTCAGCATTAATGTCTGTTATTCCTTGCTTGGCTAAGAGGGGAAGTGATGAAGTAAATACATTGAATGTATTAATTAAAGGCATGGGCAATCTAAGACCAAGGAATCCACCTGTGATTCCGTCTTGGAGTTTATCGCTAGTGCTTCAAGTACTAGGTGATAAGCCTTTTGAACCACTTAGTTCCATTTCTATGAAACTATTAACACTGAAGACTGTGTTTTTAATTGCTGCGGCCTCGGCTAGGCGTAGGAGTGAAATTCATGCCTTATCAGCCGAGGATGACCGTTTTGTGGTTTCAGGGGAAGGCCTTAAGCTGCTACCTAGGATTAATTTCTTGGCTAAAAATCAGTCGTTGAAATATCCAGGTCAACCTATTATTTTGCCTGCTTTAACTAGATATGATCCTAATTCTAAAGCATGGTGTCCCGTCCGGGCGCTGCGCCGGTACAAACAACGTACGGCGGCATGGCGCACCGACCAGTCAGCGTTATGGTTGTCATATATTGAACCCCATGGGAGGGCTTCTAAGGACACCATTTCCAGGTGGATTGTGGAATGCATTCAGTTTTGCCATAAATCCGCTACCGGGAAGCAGGTTGACGTGGCCAAGGCTCACAGTGTCCGCGGCGTAGTGACATCCACGGCCCTATTTAATGGGGTCCCTGTGGATGATATTATGTCGGTGGCTCAGTGGCACTGTGAGTCAAGTTTTACAGACCATTATCTCCGTGACACCTCTAATCCTCTCGCCTTGTCGGTTTTGAAAAAAATAAATCGGTTTATATTTTTTGAGGAGGTTTTTCCTCATTACTTATATATTTCACAATTAATTTATGGAAACACCCACTTTTTTGGGCCTGCATCAGTCTTTGCCAATGGGAAGATGATGTCAGCAGCCATTTTCAACAAGGTCAGTCTTGTTCATGTGTTGTCCGTTGTTGATTGTATTGTCACGATTACCCGTTATTAATATGGTGATGGTTTGTGTATTTGTGTGGTTCATTGTTGAGAGTTACGAAAATGGAGTTTTTTCGTCTCTGTCCTGTAGTACATGGCACTTGTACGTAGAGAGCGTATAGGACATTGAGGTCAGTCGACTCTTCCTCCCAGGAAGGAGGGGGGGGAGCGCATATGACATTCGGTCATCTCTCATACATCGGTGGTGTTATCCGATGGTTAGTCAAATCCTGACTGTTTTTTCTTACAGTTTCAGAAGTTTAAGTGCCTTAAACGCAGAAAAGCGTATAGGGATGAGCTGGTCTTTTGACCTCGCCTCCCTCCCGCCAGATTCACTTTCGAATTCTGGCAATATCAAAAGTATTAGGGAGGTAAGTATACTCTTGAAGTGAAATAAACGAAATCTAGGATTTCTTTTTTCACGAGAGAGTTGATACTTACCTCCCTAGATACGGACCCGGCCTCTCCACCCCACAGAGGCTCGGTCTTCAGGCTCTTAATAGTTGCATGTGTGTCAGCCAATAATCTAGTCAGAGGAAGTGCTAGTCTGCGCATGCGCGGTGGTGGGGCTGGCATCCGCCAGACTACGCTCTGACTCCCTGCCCAGTAGGGGCACCTAACTGTTTTAAATCTGAGTGTTTATTGAGTGAAAGCCAATATTTAGCAATATCAAAAGTATTAGGGAGGTAAGTATCAACTCTCTCGTGAAAAAAGAAATCCTAGATTTCGTTTAGTTTGCTATAAGTCAAGGTTAGCAGAGATACAGCCCTCCATTGGGTTTTCTTGGTAGTATCGCTTTAACTCTAAAGCAGTCATTGCTCTAGGGAACTGGTCCTCTATTCATATAGAGTACATATAAACGAGTCTGTGAGCATGCGCACTTATGCTACTATCCAGGCGACCGAGTCAAAGCCATCATTAATTAATTCCACAAAATTTAATAATGATTTGCAATTTAATGATGTGGGGTGGCCGAGGTGGGCCACAGTGAATTGAGTGGTAGGTATTTTAGTTAGCTAACAAAAAGCCAGACCAGTATATACGTCTGGGTCGTTTTGTAACACAACAAAAATACTAAGCCACTCAATTCACTGTTTGCTAAAACATAGAATTGGTCAGAGCCCAAATACTAGGTGGGTTGGTAAACTGCAAATCAGGAATGAAAGGTTAATCAACAAAAATACTAAAATCAACTAAATCGCTGAAGTGCTGAAAGAACACAAACAAACAAATGTTCTAAACAAAATACACTAAAATTAGGATAATTAGAAAATCTCAGCAAAGAGAATTTAAAAAACAGACGCGAGATGGTGAAGAGACAGCTGACTAAAAAATCTAGGCAATTGAGCCTAGGTTTGAGTGGCAAAACTAGAAATGTCAGATTGTGAATTGAATCTGGTCTTTCAGATAAAAATAATGTAGAATCTGACATTTATACGGCAACTTACATAATGTCGTCCACTGAGAGATCTGCTTAGAATGTGAAGGAGAAGACCATACCACGAACATCGGGTGCCTTAGCACTTACTGAGTGTCTCCTGGGGATACATTCTAGTGTCAATTAATGGTGTCTGTAATCCAGTTGATGAGATACGCGCTGACTAAACAAATTTGCATAAGTAATCTGAACGGTGTTTCAAAAAGATCTTTTAAATTGGGTATCGTGTTCGGAAAGGATTGAAAACAATTACCGTTAAATCCCGTGTATATTGCGCTATCGTGCATAGTGCGCACCCCTAAATTTAACCAAAATCGGGCTGAAAAAAGATTTTCGTGTGTAGTGCGCATGCAGTAAGATTGAGAGACGTGTGAACGAAAACTGGTAACAAAAAAATCAATGACTTACTGCGTGTCGAATAGGCTTTCCTTATAAAATCTTGTTTGTGGCGTGCATTACTCTGTTGTTTAATCATGGGAATATCAGTCGCCTACACTTTTAGCAAATATTTTGTATTAAACTTTATTGAATGATATAAAAATACAAATATAATTTCCATCAGAACAGGTTAGAATCCGAATTTGATTTGAGCAGAGCTCATTAACATAAATGGTCGTTAGAAGTTTTGTGCCCTGATACTTGAGAATAAAATTGATATTAATTTAAAAAAACTCAAATCCATTTTGGCTCACTCTAACAGTGCCGGTAATTACTTTGATAACTATATCAAAGGTGAGCCCATGAGATTTTGTTCAATCATATATGCAGTAGATGAGTGATTTCAAGACTTGGTTCACAGGTAGTGTAGTCAGGTGGTGGGGCGGGGTGGGTGGATTAACGCGGTCAGAAGTACAATAAACAAAGGTGATAGAGCTGACAGCCTGCCGTTTACAAAATTGGCAGTGATCAATTGTGGGTATTGTTTGAGTGGGGGTGGGGTTTATATAATATATTATAGTATATCATCATCATAATATATTATAATATAGTGCTATAATCTAGTTTATTCCACGCATTGTTTATTAAATAAATTGAATTATCTTCAATTTGAAATGATTTTCTATTCTCATCCTTTCGTTTCTACAGTTACTTCATCATACGTTGATGGCTGTGACCTTTAACCTTAACCTGTCAATCATAATCATCCTGCCCGCCGATTGGTCAAAACATTGTGCCATTTAGTACATATAAAACATTCCTTTCTATATCTATGTAAATGCTAGATCACCTTGAAAAACATCGGCTCTATCATTCTTTTTTTAACACATTTATGTCCGTATCTGTGTGGTAATATATGGATTCTAAACATCTCTATGTTCAACTTGTTAAGACAGGAGTAACCTCCCTTTATAGAAATAAATTAGAACAAATTACAGGAAATAATGGCGTCGTAAAAAAATTAAATGATGGTTTAGTTGATAATTTTACAACACTATGGTATTTAATAAAGGTATAACACAATATTTAGACAGTAATAAGAAATTTTAACGATCTGGTTGAGATAGTACCATTATAGACATGTTAGAATGGGATCGTTATTCCCGACTGATTCCAGATCCATAAAATCATATTTCAGCCCTGAATTTTGCGATTCTGACGACAAAAATTTGACAAATATTTATCCTTGTATATAGTGCGCAGTACCTTTTTATAACATGTAATTTGAGCAAAAAAGTGCACAATATACACAGAATTTAACGGTAATTAGGTTTTATATATAATAGATCTCTTCAAGGGCAAAGAATATAGCCAGATCTCCTACCACCTAGAAAAGATCATTCACAAAAAGAATATGAATATCAGAACACCATCTAACAAATGCGGCAGCTAGTAGAAAAAGAATGATTTCAGAGTTATACAATTAAACAGATGGGCCCACGACATGAGTTAATAGAGAAATTTATTATCTTCTTCTTGCATTCATCTTTCTCATGACAGTAATCTTAGACTGTTTTCCTTATTTGGTGCATGAAAGCTGAAGTGGTCACCAAACTCAACCTTTTCTAAATCTTTTATCCTGTCTAAGACTGGACTTAAAATCTTGGGTGATTTGATGACGCCACTTAAGAACAAGACATCAAAAAGAACCTGCAGACGGATAAACTGGTGAATTGGTACCGATGACACCCAGTGAATGAAAATGCAGTGTATGCGGTCGTGGCGAGGGACAAAATTCTGAATTACCAGACTTGACCTTCGTACATAAAACTAACTCCATTCGGCCCAAATTTTAACAATTAAGGAACCTTCCAAGCCAGAGGAATCCCAGACTGGCCATGATGTGATCAAAAGAACCCAAATCCAGTTAGGATCAATTCTGTATGTATGGAAATATCTGAAAACACTGTCCCTTATCCTTGATGAGACCAGTAATGACTGGCCAAAATGGCTCCATGTCCATATTATTCCTTTCATCGATGAACTCCATTTTTGAGATAACGTATCAGGAAAAGAGTTGAATATTATAAAACGATTTGACCATAAGTCATCATTGTCTCAAACAGCAATAAAGCAGCCATGGGTTCCAGTCAAAATAATTCCAAAATATGCAACAGAATTAGTATTAAATCATAAGGACATGAAGTGTAAAATTTTCCTGGAAGATGTCGGAAAAGGATAAATATGTGAGTTGAAGATAAGAGCTGAGACCCCATAAAAAGATGATCTGCCAGCACCTCATACTCCTTAAAATCCTTGGATTCTGCCATTCCTCCACTTTATCCTACTTGAAAAGAGCAGAAATTTATCGATCTGGAACAGAAGCAGGACTAATGTCACAGGATACTAACATGGTTTGATAGAAAAAAGGGGGAGGATTCAATGACTAAGTTTATTGTAGCTTATATGTAGGAAATCTGCTACCTATGACATGCATGAGGCTAGCTATATCCATCCCCACCCCAGAGAGAGTAGAGATTGTCTAGAAGCACTTAAGCATAACAGCTAGGACCAGAATGAACCTGTAGAATCTTATTTTACAAAAGCTAATTTCAAACAAAGCTAGTATGATATGAGCCCAATTGTTAATATCTTTATCAGATGATTAAACAGGAAAGAAGTCCACCAAAGGACAAATGACTGAAACTACACAGAAGTGTGAAAGGAAAAATACATATTCCACAATCATGAGAAGGCAATGACCCAATCATCTTGGTTAGGCCCCCTTGAGGAATTTATTTAATAATGCTTGGGAAAGTTAGAATTTAAAAGATTAAAAATAGGCTCGAATAGATAAGGCAGAGAAAACAGCTCCATATGAAAATAACAGAAATAGACATATCACTAGTCGAAGAAAAAGATCAAAATTTCTACTGAACTCAAGAAAGGAGCGGTGTAAGTCTTGAAAAGACAAAAAAGATTAGAGGAGGTACCTTATGCAGACTAACTTTATTATGGTGACAAGCTTACATTCGCACATAAATATGCTTCATCATGGCGAGGGATCCTACTGACTACCAGAAAGGAATGACTGATGTAAAAAACTATCTGAAAAATAAATCAGACCAGATATGATACCAAAAGATAGCAAACCACTATTCACAATTAAAATAATAAAGACTGACGCACTGATTTGGAGAATCGAAAGATGATTGATTCCAATTTTTTGAGAGAATAGGTCGAAAGATGGAGGCTGATAGGAAGAAACTAATACATGAGAAGATTCAGGAGCAAAACGAAATCTAGTGAAGTCAAAATGACAAAAGAACTGCTAGGATCATAAGAAAAAATAAAATTATTCCTAGAAGATAAATGTGAAGATGTATAAGGGTGAACTAGAGCATAAAAACGTTAGGACACTAGGCAGAGATGGGTGTACACAAGGTTCCAAAGGATGAGGATAATTGGATGGTTCAGCCATTGCGCTAAGAACAACTAATGAAGAATACAAATTTTTAAATAAGAGCCCATGAGATAGGGCATTTAAATTGTCAAACGTGATTTAGAAACATAAACAATACCAGCAAAACAACAAAAAAGAATTGATTTGGCATACCTAAACCAGAAGTTTAATTATAATCAATTGCTATACCATAAATACTGAGAGTTGTAATCTTGGTAATAATTCTGATAGGCCTTATGCTCATCTGTTCTTCGTTTATCTCCATGACTGTGCCGTCACCTCTGGTGTAGTCATGCATTGCCTCTTGACTATGTCAAAGCCTATCTAAGCCATTTTCAAATATTTTAAGAGTTGGTGTGGAAACAACATGTTCAGACAAACCATTTCACAGTTTGCATACCACTTAGAGAGACATTTTTCTAACTAGGTTAGTTCTCCCCCTCTTCTGGTAGACTTTCAGATGACTTCCATGAGTAATAGTCCATTTGCAAGCAGAATTTTATATTTGACTCTAACAATTAATCGATTGAGAGCTGATAGAATGATCCTTCATACCCTGGGTAGGTGCTCCTTATATCCAATTTCGCCCGAGTTAAGTACCCACAGAAAGAATTTCCAAAATGGTGAGAGTAGATTATACATTAAGTAGGAAAAACCCATCTTAGGGCTAATAAAACGGTCCGATAGTCAAGAACTTTCCTGATCCAAATGCTATGCTTGCTACTAAAACATTGAGATCTACAAACATCTCTGATATAGTAAAACTTGGCCATCAAAGTTTGTAGTGTTTACTATCAAAATATTAACCATTTAACTCTCGAAGTTATTAGTCATAAGTTGCAACTGAAATAAGTTGAATCTGAATGAGTACCAGCAAAGATGGGAGTGGTGTATTTACTTATAAACCCATAAATAGGCCGCACATTTATGCTCAATTTACATGTTCTAACAAATTAGTGCGCACTATAAACAAGGATAAAACTTAGTCACGTTGTTTTCCTTTGGATTTTGAATTTCCCCTGCACAAATCTTGTCAATATTTAGGCTGTTCAATTTAATAATTTCACTTCTGCGAATGATGTTTTGAGGCATAGTCACCTCGTGACTATGCCTCAAAACATCATTCGCAGAAGTGAAATTATTAAATTGAACAGCCTAAATATTGCGTATCCTTTAATAAAAATTGTTTATTCCATCAAAATTAATCCTAACTTGACATAGATGTGATCTTGAAAATATATAAGTCAAAATCACGTGATATATAAATCATGTGATATTATCTGATCAGATCAGGTTAAAGCAAATTTTAATGAGGTATCTTGAGTGAGTACTCGGATATAGAGTTATCCTGGAATCGGAATTTTTCTCGAACATAGCATTTCGTTTTGGATCATTATATGTTGGCCACTTACATTACAATATAACCAGTCATATATATGATAAATTATCTTGCTAGATTTAGAAATCAAGTGAACGCAAGTTTCTCACTAGATTTAGAGATCAAGTGAACCTGATAACCTGACATGGGCTTAATAGCCTATCTAACAAAAGAGGGTTATGTGATTACGAGGATCCAAATCAGTATCATAATTTTGAACATCCGGGCATTCCGAGATCATCTGACATTTGCCAATTTACTACACACTAAAGAGGATGATAGCCCATAGCAATGCAATGTTTACATTTTCCATGAAACTAAGGCCATAAAAAACTTGTATCGAATAGCCCTGCCCGGTATTAGAAAACATAAAATCTCAAGTGATTTTTGCAAGATATTAAATAAAAGGTTTCATGGCCCATTGCTAGTAATGTTAAATTGGCCTGCAAAAACGGCCCCAATACCAGGATATCCGATATGTGAAATTTTAAATGTGATGACCGAATCGCGAATTAATATGATGGTCTTGTCTTTATTGTAATGTGACTGACATGACTGATCATCATGAAGTACTTGCGAGTTTCATGTTAGTTGGTTAGTAATGGTCTTTGGAAGGACCACTCACTTTTCTTCAAGGGATGATTGTGGTGTATCCTTGTGGTACTCATCTGGTCCACCACGCCTGTTTGCACCACTGTCATGTTCTTAATAGATCCAATAATATCCCAACCAGTATGTTACATAGTTATGTAGGATACCTTATGTAGGATTCGATCCAAACCGGTATGTAGTATACCTTATGTAGGAAAGAATGACGCACGGAAATATGTACCTAGTCAAAACTCTTAATTGATCCAAGAACTTCCCTACCGGTATGTTACATATGTCATGTAGGATACCTTATGTAGGAGATGTTCCAAACCAGTATATAGTATACCTTATGTAGGAATGAGCCTCTGTGGCTAAAATAGGATCAGAGATTTTGACTTCACCGTGATTAATTGTAGCGCAAAGCTGACTGCTGACTTCATTTTCTTTGTAGTCACTAAAACTTTCCATTTTGTTTCATGTCCACGTAAATTATAACCATTTTACATAAAGTACATGACTTGTTCAACAAAGACTGCAAATTCTGTGACATTCATGAAAAATCAAATGTGGATGTAGCTCCACAAGATTATGAAATGAATAGGGATTTGTTGAAATAAAAATTAGGTGTTTCCTGTAATACAGAAAATTAATTAATGACGGCTTGGGCTCGGTCGCATGCATAGTAGCATAAGTGTGCATGCTCACAGACTCGTTTATATGTACTCTATAGGAATAGAGGAACCGGTTCCCTAGAGCAATGACTACTTTAGAGTTAAAGAGATACTATCAAGAATACCCAATGGAGGGATGTATCTCTGCTAACCTTGTTTAGTAGGGTACCCACACGCCATGGTAATGAATAGGCCACAGAGCTCATACTTCAATGTTGCAGTACGTATCAGCTTCTGAGAGAAGAGATCTGGCCTTTGTCAACCTCTTCTTGAAAAGCTGTATGGGCCTGTGGAAGAACTGCAGAAAACCACAGATTTCATTTTGAGAATGGCTCTCCAAGTGTGATACCAGCGATCGAAAAGAAGAAGAAGAATAGGTTAAAATTTTCTGATATGTCTAAGTCAGGTGACTTATAGCAAACAGTGAATTGAGTGGCGTAGTATTTTTGTTGTGTTACAAAACACTCAATCTCACATTGAGTTCAAAATTATTCCACCATCAAGTTACAAAACAGTTTGGAAACATTTCAAGTTATCCCCGAGTTGTACTGTAATTTTGTAATTGATAAGATGTTTACAGGATGCCGGCTAGCGGGGCGCATCCTTGAAGAAAGTTATAAATCTTTGGTTTCGTGAATGTCCATTTGCAAGCCAAGAAAGGAAGAAGACTATTTTTGAAATTTCACACACTTAGCGAGCTAGTCAATTCTGTGATAAGATTAAAAAAATAATTTTCTCTTGGCCTACCAATGGACTTTTCCATCTTTAGCTATGCCCCGCCCATCTCTAGCTAAACTCTTCCTACACCTCGATTGTGTTGGGATCGATCGATCCCTGACTAGCGATTTCCAGAAAACTACAGGTAAGCTGTTGAATATCTTGAAACTAATTTGACTGGGTGCTGTTGCTGCCGATCTCTAGCTAAATTCTGCCTACACCGCGATTGTGTTGGGATCGATCGATCTCTGAACTCCCTGACTAGCGATTTCCAGAAAACTGTACAGGTAAGCTGTTGAATATTTTGAAACTAATTTGACTGGGTGCTGTTGCTGCCTATGGCAGCAACAGCGCCCAGTCAGATTAGTTTCAAAATATTCAACAGCATGTTTATTAAATAGTAGAGACATACAATTTGTACATGTCAGACTATTAAGAGTTACAGACCAGTATGTAGAATCATTTATGACATAATGATTATGACATCATCCTACACTCCGCTTAGCTGATTGTGACGTCATATGACGTCGTTACTCTGGAAAGGTGACCATTGATTTTTCTTAAGACCACTTCAAATGTCAGTTTTGACCGTCTTGAGCATTAGATATTTAAAACAATTTGACTGAAATACATTTCTGCTTATGGTAACAACAACTTTCAGTCCAATGTCTTAAAACTAATCTTCAGAAAAATATCTGTAGGCTATATAACAAAATAGTCTAAGATATACAGATGAAAGATACAAAATCGAGTGGCTCAAATGCTAACTGTCTGATTACCGCAAGCCACTAGACAATAATTTCAATGGGCAATAACTCTAGACCGGCTGAATATTTTGAAAACAGTTTGACTGAAAGTTGTTGGTGGCTCAGTCAAATTGTTTTCAAAATATTTAGCATATCCACGGTTAAACCCAATTGAAAACGTAGTCTACAGAAATCCCGCAAACAGACAGTTAAATATATGGAACACATCTTGGATGACAGGAAGATTTTTATTTCACTTGACTGTATATTACGTATTTAACACTTACCACATTGCCAGTCAAATTGTTTTCAAAATATCTAACGTTTACATATGGTTCAATCTATGACAATGTGCTTTAATGCTTTGACAAGTTTGCTATTTTTATATATCATTTCAGGCACAGTATAAGAACACAAATCGGGTTTCGCATTTTGTGAGTTCAAAATTCTCATCGGGTAATGGCCAGAGTCTGGATCTGAAGTCGCTCACCGAAGCTCCTGTGGTAAGAATAGATCATAATGTGTAGAGTGCTGGTAGAGGAGAAGAGGGAAGGGGTGTGATTGGAGACACTCGTCCCATCCATTGATTAAATTATGATGAAATTTCTTTGAATTTAAATTTTTTAGTTTGCTTACACAATTAGGTTACAAATTCTTTCAACCTTCTAAGAAATTATAAATTTGATATGCTCATTTTAATCCATTTATTGTCAAGTGTGATAGAGAAATTTGAAATTGTTGCTTAGAAAATGTCAATTTGCAGGCTCGTTTATCGAGCCAGTCATTCCAGCGGTAATTTTTCAAAAATAGTCTTCGCTTTGACTACAAATTGGCATTCCACAAGACTACTGCAGATGCCAGTTTTGGCGGGTTTGAACATTAAAGGGTAATAATTTTATATGTCCTGTTGATGAATTCAATTGACCCCCATCAACCCCTCCCTCTCTCCCTCCCTCCCTGTCTTCCTCTACTGCTAATGAATGCGCAATCATATTAACTGGTACAGGCTGGTTCAAATGTCTTACTCCCTTGCAGATATATAATGCAACTGTCTTTAGCCCTTTGCAACTGAAATACCAAAAGACCAAAATCGTTTTAATAAATATGCTATTAAATACTTTGAAACTAATTTGATTGGGAGCTGTTGCTGCCTATAGGCGGTAACTGTAGGTTCCTGTCAAATTAGTCTAAATGTTTTCGCCAGATTTACCTGTATGGTTGTCTTGATTCTAGGACGATAGGGATCAAAGTGTTACCCATCGTTTATAAATATGAACCCCCCAAACTATTGAAGTGATGTGTTTTATAATGCTTTTGCATGCAAGGACCTTTCAAAATAATGCAATTCTTTCTCATCATCATGAGTCTTTATACAGAGGTGTAACTGTTTCTATTCTTAGATTATGAGGGGGACAGTTGACGAGTTGACCGTAACGCGTGGCATTTTGTGTATGGGTCAGGTTAATAAGACTTTTAAACCAACCTGTACATGCAGTTTGGAATATACATTCTCGCTTTTCAACCCATTTCATTCTCTGGATTGGGGAGGAGATGTTTTTCACTTCATAGCGGCGGTAACTAGCTTCTGAATATTTGAAGATCGAACAATTTGATTTTAACAAAGCAATATTCCTAGCTGAAAAATGTTGAAATCTATTATAGTAACTCTTTCAATTCAACGAGTGAAATGTTCTGTTGAATATTTGAAACTAATTTCACTGGAAGGTTTTGCTTTGTTAACCCTTTAGCCATTGAATTTATTAAAAAAGATTTCAATTTTCTCATAGAAAATGTCCATTTGCAGACCAAGAGAAGATTATTTTTTGAAAATTTACCACTGGAATGACTGGCTCGTTTATCGAGCCAGTCATTCCAGTGGTAAATTTTCAAAAATAATCTTCTTTTGGTCTGCAAATGGACATTTCTCAAGACCACTGTAAATGCCATTTTGGGCTGATATGAGTGTTAAAGGGTTGAAGATATCAATGTTGTTCAGTCTAATTGGTTTTAGACTAGTCAACATACTCGACACTTTTACACTCATATCAGTTCAAAAAATTTTTTATTGTCTAATAGAAAATGTCGATTTGCAGACCAAGAGAATACGAGCCAGTCATTCCAAGGGTAAAATTTCAAAACTAGTCTTCACTTGGTCTGCAAATGGACATTTCACATCCCACAGCAGAAGCTATTTTTGGCTGGTGTGAGTGTTAAAGAGTTAACAGAATAATTATTTTGTAAATTGTGATATTCTTCTGCCTTTCATGGCTGGAGGGACTAATTATTTATCAAGGTCATTAATATTAAATTCCTAACATCACTTGTAAGAAATATTCAAATTGTCTATTAACCATTTAATGGTCAAAGTTGGTTAAGAAATCAAAATATTTGGTTATTGAATGTCCATTTGTAGGCCAAGATAGGGGTGAATTTTCAAAAAACAATCGTCTCTTGGCCTGCAAATGGACGTTCCCCGAGATCACTGCAGAAGCCGGTTTTGGCCGGCTTGACCATTAAAGGGTTAAATTCTCGTTAACAGCATCACATCCTTCATGACATTACAGTGCCACTCAAAAATAACTTAACATGTTTCCAAAACAAAATAAAACTTACTGTTGAATATTTTGAGCGTTAAATTGGATTTCTGTCTAACGGCAATACAATTATGTTCAAAATATTTGACATAAAATTTCTTAAATGTGAAAAATTGTACTAAATAGCATGTATCTGGCTTTGTTTTGGAAATATGTTACGTTATTTATGAGACATACTGTATCTTTATCAAATTATCATTAACATTATCATTATCGACATATATCACATTATCATTATCAAATTGTCACATCATTACTGTCTACATATCACATGGTTATTATCAATATCTCATCAGATCAAATTATCATTGCCAATCAATTCTTCATTATCAATGCATCAAATTATCATTATCAGTATATCAAATTATCATTATCAACTATCGCTATCAATATATCAGATTATCATTATTAGTATTACTATTTATCGTTATCATTGCATCATATTATCTTCATTAGTATATCGAATTATCATTATCATTATATCAAATTATCATCAGTATATTGAATTATCATCAGTATATCAAATTATCATTACCAATATATGAAGTTATTGTAAATACATCACATATCAATTAAACTGTCATCATTTTCATTGTTACGGTGGATCATTCTATTGTCATCAATAAAATTGTTCCATTTCTTCAATAAAAAAATTTATTTTTGTGCATAACATATGTACACATAGAAAAGTGTTAAACACATACAAAGATAAAGTGCTGACAAAATCATACATACCAAAGGAAACCAATCCCTGATGTGCCCAAAGGATGTGTGCATGCACACGTATGTGCATGGAATATGTTGCGTGCATGCATGAACTATAATATGTGCATCCATGCAAGAGTGTGTGCGTACATCCGTGTGTATCTGAGTGTGTGCGTATGTGCGCATGCGTGAGTGCATGTGTGTGCGTGTATTTGGATGCTCTTGTAGTTTTATCTTGTCATATGTGATATATTTGCATCTAAAACCACAATTTCAATGTACATATATATTCTCAATTTATGTATTATATCTGCATAAAATACTTATAAAATCTCTTCCTGCTGTTCAATGTATTTCAATTCTCGTATTGCGTGGGCCTTGTTAGATTACCTCTATGTCTCAATATACGATGCAGAGTGAATAATTACATTGAAAGTATATATATATATATATATATATATATATATATATATATTGCTATGAAATTGATGTCTTTGTAATCTGCACTATATTCCTTGAATTAGCCCTATAATGGCCACGGTCACCGAAACCCGCCTCTGAAGTAGTCTGTAGGAATAACAATTTTCAGACCATGGGAAGATTATTTTTGAAATTTTACCACCGAAACGGAAACCTGAGCCAGTCTTTCCAGTGGTACATTTTCAAAAATAGTCTTCTCTTGGCCTGCAAATGGGCATATACAAAGAGAGAATTTAGATTTACATGACATAATCTTGGCCGTTAAAGGTTTAGTTCCCATGTTGCATGCCTACCAATTACTTTTGTTGCATATAATACTGGTTATTCCAATTAAGGCACAATGTGGCAGGATCGCTCCATTCATTTCTGTTTTTATTCCAGTATGTATTTAATAAATAGATCTACAAAACCATGCATACACTTAACCATTTAACACTCATATCAGCCAAAAACAGCTTCTGCAGTGGTCTTGAGAAATGTCTATTTGCAGGCCAAAAGATGTGCATTTTTAAAAATTTACCATTGGAATGACTGGCTTGATAACCGAGCCAGTCATTTCAGTAGTAAAATTAAAAAAATTGTCTTTTCTTGGTCCGCATATGGACATTTTCTATGATAAAATTGAAATTTTCTTGAATAAATTTGAGGGTTAAAGGGTTAAAGCGAATTTGCTTATTGAACTTCAGGATATAAAGTAATAACATTATGTTTTTATATTATATATAATTGTGTCATATCACGACTGACTGAATTATTCCTTTTACAGTTTCCTAGAATAATTCAGTCATACATAACTGAATATGCATGAATGTCCATTTGCAGGCCAAGAGAAGACTGTTTTTGAAAATTCACCCCTATCTTGGCCTGCAAATGGACATTGTTAATGTCATGCATAATATGCCATATTAAGGTGGACATTATAATTCCAAAAGTATGTATATGAAATTATATGAATATATATATAACATACTCCCCACTCCCCCCCCCCACCCACCCCTGTCCAATACTTAAGAGCACTTCAAAAGTTGCTTTTGGCTGCCGTGACTATTGACCCTTTACAGATGAAATTTGGTATAAAAAATTTAAATATTTGCTTATTTAATGTCCATTTGCAGACCCAGAAAGAACTTTTAAAAAATTTACCACTAGAATGAAGGGCTCGGCTACTTAGCCATTCATCCCAGTGGTGAATTTTCAAAAATAACCTCTTGGTATACATATGGACATTTCTCAAGACCACTGCAGATATTGGATTTTGCCGATGTGGCTACTGAAGGGGTAACCCGGAACAGACCATACATTGGCCGACTTTACGTATTAATGTATCTGTCAGTCAGACTTGACGTAGCATTTTAACCAGCAATGTCGTCACTTCCATTCAGCGGTACCTAATTTAATTTTGAAATATTCGAATAATGCTTTTATTTGATCAAATAGTTTTTATCACGTCTGTTTTATAGGCTTAATGCGTTAACTCTTTAACACTCAAGTCGGTGAAAAATTACCATTTGCGGATCAAAAGAAGACTATTTTTGAAAATTTACCACTAGAATGACTGGCTCGGTTACCGAGCCAGTCATTCTAGTGGTAAATTTTCAAAAATACTTTTCTTTCGGTGTTTAAATGAATAATTTCTTTGAGAAAATTTAAATTTTCTTGAACAAATTTCCGAATTAGTGTGTTAAAAGATATTACCAATTCATGTCTTTCTGAGAATATAATTGTTATCCAAATGTCATAGCGGTAATTTGGTCACGATTTCTCTGTAAAAGGTCATTCAGTAATGCGAAGTCATTCACTCCCTGAAGCAGGATTAATCTCGTATAAATTGTCACTCGCTCGTCTCTTCTTTTTTTGTTTGATAATTCCAGCAGCCTTCATGAAAACAGATCCAACATTCTTTGTCACATATATGTACTTTAAGTACTATATAGTTGATGAACATAATTTAATCTTTAAAAATTCTTTTAAACAGCTTTGTAGCACTTAGTTTGTCCTGACGCTAGCTTGGTGGAAGCTTGAGTCTGAATGCCAAGACAGTTTGGGCCTTCCTTTTATTCTTTTTCTGGATGGATACACCTGGGGTATGACAAAAATTTAGCTTTGTAGCCGGGATAGACAAATTGTGACCGGAATGGCCTGTTTCTGTAGCCAGATTGCAAGAGTTGTGGCCAGGAATGTGTGTCTCTGTAGCTGGTTTTGTTAAGTGTGTAGCTGGTAGGGAGACCAGTGTAGCTGGCGTTTGAATGAATATTTTTTAGGTGTCACCGTTTGGGATTTAAGAGAAGCCGGTAGGCCACTGTTGTGTTCACTTGTCGCCTGACAGGTGTAGCTGGTAGAGAATTACTGAGCTTGAGTTTGTGGCAAGCTTTCTCAAGGATCGTGAAAATTCTGGATCCATCAACTACACTGCATGGACCCTATAGGCATCAATCATGCTGATTGGTAGCCACCATCTTCTACCTTTGGTAGTAACACAATTCAATAATTAAATCTTTGAATGCAATGTGAGCGTGAAATTTTTCTAAGGACATTTCTCAAGTTGTAGTTCTAGTCATGTTTCCTGTGGAGACCCTGACTAAGTCAGACAGATTGTTTGTCAGTATAGAGTCACTTAGTTATTCATTTTGACTGTGTAAATCCATTGACATCTCTGGTTCCATGAACTACCAAAACGAGAATTTTTGGTAGAACTACAAATTAAACTTTATGCAAACACAATTTTATAATTAACTGTGTGACTGCTACAAGTCACCAGACAATAATTTCAATGGGCAATAACTCTTGACTTGCTAAATATTTTGAAAACAATTTAACTGAAAGCTGTTGGTGGCTTAGAAATTTTTAAAAACAAAATATTCAACAGCTTAATTACCTGTATAGTTTTTTAGAAATTGATAGTCAGCGAAGTCTGGAATAAATCGATCCCAACACAGTCAAAGCACTGGTGTAGCTTTAAGCTGGAGGTGGGTGGGGCATATAGCTAAAACTTGATTCCTCCATTGGATTAGAATACATTATCCTCCAATCCAATTACCGTTAAAACTCGACTAAAGGACGCAGTTTTTTGGTCAAAACACATGTACTAGAAAGGGGGGTGCGTACTATAATCGAGAACATTCCTTCCCCACATTTTTGGGTCGAAATTTTTCTTAAAAAGTCACAGATTATACCACGGAAATTGAACTAAATGTTACCCTAGACAATTCACGCCGCCTGACGACTATGTTTAATGTATACTCCAAAAACACCAAGCGGAAGTGAAATTATTAAATTGGGGCGCCTAAATATTGCTTATTCTTTAATACATATCACTTATTAAATCAAAATTAATCCAGAATTTGACATAAAATGGCGTCGAGAAAAGATACGTGTATAAATCACGTGATTCGCCTCCAATCGCAAAAGATCTTTATTCTAATTAGAGCGAGTACTCGGATATAAATATTCTGGACTCGGAACTCGGAAATTGCTTTATATCATCATTGCGCGATAGGAACTGAATGTTCCCGTACCTGTTTGATAACCAACTCCCGTTAGCGCATAAGATCACACAGCGCCTCCAAACGCAAAAGAGCCATTACAATCTGTTTCTATCACGCGATTTCGATGTTTTCAAGGAGACATTTTATGCCAAAATTAGATTGATTTTGATGTAATAAACAATCTTTATTGAAGATACACAATATTTAGGCGGTCCTATTTAATAATTTCTCTAACATCATGCAAATTTTTAGTCATGCATTAAACATGACCGGATTGATGGTTATTTTTTATACCAATTTTCGATTTTTTAAAGGTACGTTTTTTCTAAATTTAACAGCGTCTTATACTTGAATACAAGAGTTTTTTGGGCGGATTTTGGTCAAATTTGGGACAGCGTCCTATATTCGAGGGCGGCCTTTAGTCGAGAAAGTACGGTATGTTCAAATATTCAACAGTAGTTGTTATTTTGTTTTGTTTAACAAGTCATTTCATAGATGTACTGTACCTGAGGCGCGGTGGCCGAGTGGTTAAGGAGTCGAGCTCATGACTAATGTCGCGGGATCGATTCCCGCTCAGGCTGCGGCATTGTGTCCCTGAGCAAGGCATTTCACATCAAGAGTATACTTACCTCCCTAATACTTTTGATATTGCTAAATATCGGCTTTCACTCAATAAAACACTCAGATTAAAAACAGTTAGGTGCCCCTACTGGGCAGGGAGTCAGAGGTAGTCCGGCGGATGCTCGCCCCACCACCGCGCATGCGCCGACTACTACTTCCTCTTTGCTCATTTATTGGCAAAGGGTTACATGCGGTTTTGTTGTTTTCATACTTTTCTGCGCGTTGCCTTGTTTTTCGCTCACGTTTGACGTTTATTTTTGGTGGAAGCATGTCGGAAAGGGAGGATTCGCCTCTGGAAGGAGCGGGATCGCTTTATCAGGTGAATTCTTTGATATGCTAGCGTGTTTTGTCCCGGTTTAATGTATTTCCGGGACTCGCGCTTACCGTGATTAGCGCCTGATTATGTTGGGTTTTTACAACATGGTGCTTCATATGTCTCATTTCTCTTTGTGTTTTGTCCACAGGTATCGCATAGAAGCTTTGGTGGACTTTTCGGCACAAGAGGATATGTTTTCTCTCCACCACGGTTCCATTTCCTACTAATACTGTTAGGTTATCTAACCAAAAGATCTATGTTCAGTGAGTTGGAGGCCTGTTATAAAGGTCTTCTCACTTTGCCCTCTTGCTCCAATTCCTTCCCCTGAGGTGGAGAGAATGTAGAGGCGTACTATGGTGGAGTTCTCCGGTTCATCACGTTGGATGGTTTGTCTATACAAGGATCAGGTATCTAATTATAATGTAAACAAAAGGGGAGATAATTTCCCTTTTTGCCAATGCTAGAATTGGAAGGAGTTATCTCTGTATCTGATTGTTGTGTACTCGAAATGCCAATTCAACGGAAATGTTCCGTTTTTACTTATACAATTCGTTCTTGCTCTTGGTGCTTGTTGCGGATCGATTAATTTGGTCACGAGAGTGATGACGTCATAATCGGCCTTGGCCTTTTTATTAACAATTAACGTTTTGTCCATGGCTGGTTCTTCTTGATTTCTGATCTTGAGATCCTGTCCTCTCTTTTTAGTTGGTTTTGAGTTTGCTAACCTTAACTATCTTGCTCATTGTCCCTGTCCTTTGTCCTGTTTCAGAGACCTGGTTGCCCGTCCTGCGGGAGGTTTCTGAAAAGCCGCTTCGTCCCGCACTTGTGCTTCAGCTGCAGTCCCTGTGGACCGTTGCTGAAGTGCGACGTATGTAAGCTATGGGGGGGCGAATTAATGTCTGATTTTCTCGCATTGCAGGCAAGGGAGAAGGTAATGGAGGAAGAGAGGAAGAAGAAGGAGAAAGTGTGTAAGAAGGGTAAGAAGAAGGCCTCATCCGCGGTGGATATGGAGGCCTTCAGGTCCGAAATGTTGCAAGAGATGCAGAGGACAATAAAGGATCTGGTCCCAGAGTTGCTTCGTGGCATGCTCCCTGGGCCAGCTCCTTTGTTGTCCTCGGCATCTGCTTACGAGCAGGTGATCCCCGCCTCTGAATCCGGTCTCTTTAGGTCCGGTCCGGTTGTGGATTCAGAGGTGGCCCCTTTGTTGGGGGCAGTCCAAGGCCCTGGCAGCAGGCATGGCGCCGCGCCGAGGGGCCGTGGACAACGGTTGTTGCTGGGACCCGCGGTCTGCTCATCAGACCCCGGGTATCCGCGCGCCGAAGGTGCCAAACCCTCCTATGGCACCTTTCCTGGCCAGTCCGGGTTAGCTTTCTTTGCTGACCCGGAGTCTAATCTTTCTGGCCAGGAAGAAGAGGATCTCCTGCTGGGGTCGCCGTCTGAGGACGTGGCCATGGAATACGACGTCTGTGCACCCCTCGCGGGGAATGCAGGCGACGTGTTCCATGGTTCTACTCACGCAGGAGTAGATTTCACGGTCCAGAGGGTGTCCCCGGGCGGTGCTGTTGACCACGGATACCGCATACCTCGGCTTGCCGATGGTATGGCTGGTGCTGGTCAGACCCGTGGTAGAGCGGTGTTTACCCCGCGCTCTGCCACGGCGCCTGCTCCTGGTCAAGCCGCGGATTTTAGCATGCCTGCTCTCTCGGGCCCGCATGCTTTTCCAGGCTTGCCAGGGGTATCAGCTTACCCGCCGTCGACATCAACTGCGAGTGCTCTGGAGGAAGACGAAGGCCCTCGTCTAGTAGAGCGCTCGCAGTTAGCCACGGAGGAGGATTGGTCGGACGCTTGCCAGTGGCTGGTGAGTGTTCGGCCAGATCTACCCGTGGAGCTGCCGGCTAGCCAGCGTGACCATAGGCCGTGGTTAGCTGGTAGGCCGGCGGCTACCGCTATGCCATCTCTGCCGCTTGCTGAGCATGTCGTGGACATGTTCGAAGCGGCAGAGGCGTCCATTAAGGTGAATGGACGTCTCGCGAAGGCCCCTCGCGAGGTGGCGAAGCGGTGCCGCATCGTGCCCCTGGATTACCAGCGGTACGGTGTGGTGCCAAAGCCGAGCGTTGATGATCGCGCGGCTTTGGGCGAAGATGCGCGGCCAGGCTCCCGTTCTGACACGGGAGTCTTGTGCTCGAACGCGTTGCGCTCGGCAAATGCCGCGCTGCGGGATGCGGAGGAGAGTGGGAGAGCGTCGATTGCCGCTCTATCCCACGTTTCCCAGCTGCTACAAGGGGTGGTAGCGGCTTCCGCATCACGCCAACCTAGCCCGGTGACAGTCCAGAGAGCCATTCAGGATGGTATCAACCTGGCTTTGGACTGTTTGACGCGGGCGGTAACCAGAAGTGTCCGGGCGAGGCGCACGTTTGCACTTGACAATCTGTGCCCGTCCCAGGACCTGTATAATAGGCTGCTGCGGACGCCTATGACAGGTCCTGGTCTCTTTGGAGGTGAGGGATGCAGGCACCTCCAGGAGACGGTCACTCTGGTTAATAACCAGAGGGCGCTGCGGGAACAGTTTGAGGTGCTCCGGCGGGAGCGTGTTCGCGCGGCACCCCCTGCGTATCGTCCTCTGCAGGCTCGAGGTGGTGCTGGCCAGGTCAGGGGCCAGCCACCGTCGCAACGTAGGCCTAGGCCACGGGCGATTCGGCCAGCAGTGAGGGGGGCGCAGGCTCCCCAGCCGCACCCAGCCAGACAGCAGCCCGCGCACCGTGGTGCGCGCGGCGCTGGGCGGGGCGCGCGGGGATCTGGTCGCGGTAATCGGGCCTGATGGCCTGGTTACCGCGGTGGGAACCACTCCGGTGTTACAGGCCGAGAGAACAGTGCCACTCTGGCCCTCCTTATGTCCACCTCTATCCCTAGGTGGACCGGTGGGCGGCCGTTTGGCCGCCCGCTTGCCAGAGTGGAAGCGGTTGACTCAGGACCGTTTAGTCTTGCGATGGCTTTCGGTCGGGTATCGTCCCGACTGGGTGACAGGCCCGCCATCGCGACTGTCTCTCGCGCCGATCTGGACTCCCATTCCACGGGATCCGGATCAGAGGTTGTGTATAGAGGAGGAAATAAATTCCCTCATACTAAAAGAAGCCATTCAGCCGGCACAGAGGTGCCCGGGCTTCTATTCAACCCTGTTCTTAGTAACAAAAAACACCGGAGGGTGGAGGCCGATTCTCAACCTCAAGCCGTTGAACAAGTTCATCGAGACACCCAGTTTCAAGATGGAGACTGTGCGCTCGGTGTTGGCGGGGTTAGAGCGAGGGATGTGGACAGCATCGATAGATTTGAAGGATGCTTATTTCCACATTCCCATAGAGAGGAGTTTCCGTCGATTCCTGAGATTTGCATTTCAGGGCCGGCGGTGGGAATTCAGGGTGTTACCCTTCGGAATTTCCACGGCTCCTCGGGTCTTCACCCGTGTGGTTCTCGCGATCACTGCATACCTCCGCAGGAGAAGCATAGCAGTCCACACGTACATAGACGACTGGCTATTGAAAGCACACACCCGGGAAGCGTTGTCCGCCAATCTGGTGATTGTTTTGAAAACTCTCTCGGACTTGGGCTGGATAATCAATTTCCCGAAATCAGAGCTAACTCCATCCCAGAAGTTTGTTTACCTGGGCATGTTCTTCGATCTGGAGACGGGGTATGTGTACCCCACTCAGGAGAGGGTTCAAGTACTCATCTCGGTAATTCAGTTGGTGTGCGACAGTCGTCATGTCCTGGCACGGGTTTACTTGAGAATGCTGGGCTTGATGGTTTCTTTGGAACCAGTCATTCCACAGGCCGCCTTGCGCAGGCGTCCGATCCAGTTGTTTCTCATGACACAGTGGACCCAGAGTTCAGGTTCGCTGGACTCGAACGTGCCGGTGTTGGCGCCTCTGATTCACCACCTGCAATGGTGGTTGAATACAGAGAATCTCTTGCTGGGGGTTTTGCTAACCCCTCCCCACCCTCAGGTGACTGTGTATACAGATGCATCGATGGAGGGGTGGGGAGCTTGTCTGGAAGAGTCCACAGTATCAGGGCTTTGGGATCTGGATCAGTCCAAGGAACATATCAATCTACTAGAGCTAAGAGCAGTAGTCCTGGGCCTGGAACATTTCTTACAGAAAGTTCAGGGCAAGATTGTTCTAATTCGTTCAGACAACTCAACAGTAGTGACTTACATAAACCGCCAGGGCGGAACGAAGTCGCCCAGTCTCTGTATGATGACATGGGGACTGCTTTGTTGGTGCCTGGATCATGGGATCACCTTGAAAGCAGTTCATATTCCGGGGAGGTTAAATCTGCTAGCAGACTCATTGAGCCGAAGGATGAGTGTTTTACCCACGGAATGGCAACTAAATCAATGTGTGGCGGATCGTCTGTTCGACCATTGGGGGAAACCCAACATAGATTTGTTCGCGATGAAGAAGAATGCGAAGATGACGACGTACGTCTCTCCGATTCCAGACCCAAGCGCTTTCGCAACAGATGCGTTAGCTATCAGCTGGGAGGGAATGTATGCATACGCATTCCCCCCAGCAATCCTGATTCCAAAGGTGCTTCAGAAAATCAGGCAGCAGGAGTGCCAAGTGCTTCTGATCGCCCCGGATTGGCCAAGCCGATCGTGGTATACGGATCTGCTGGACCTTCTGGTCTGCAATCCGGTTCCGCTGCCTCTGATGGACAACCTTATCTTCCAGGGCAAGGCCCTTCACGACAATCCGTCAATGTTCCGATTGACTGCGTGGATGTTGTCAAGGAATCTAGAATTAAGGAGGGCTTTTCTGAGCAAGCGGCCATGTTTATGGCCAAAGCCAGGAGGGGGTCAACCTCCAGAGCATATAATTATAAAATCAACAGATTTGCAGAATGGTGCTCAAAAAGATGTATTGATCCAATGGAATCATCTATTCAGGTAGTGGCTGATTTCCTCTGTCACCTATATGATGCCTATAGCCTCAAGCCTAACTCTATTGCTGGTTATAAGTCAGCTTTAATGACTGTTATTCCTTGCTTGGCTAATAGGGGGAGTGATGAAGTAAGTACATTAAATGTATTAATTAAAGGCATGGGCAATCTAAGACCAAGGAATCCTCCACTGATTCCGTCTTGGAGTTTATCACTGGTGCTCCAGGTACTAGGTGATAAGCCTTTTGAACCACTTAGTTCCATTTCTATGAAAATGTTAACTCTTAAAACTGTATTTTTAATTGCTGCGGCCTCGGCTAGGCGTAGGAGTGAAATTCACGCCTTATCAGCCGAGGTTGACCGTTTTGTGGTTACAGGGGAAGGCCTTAAGCTTCTACCTAGGATTAATTTCTTGTCTAAAAATCAGTCATTGAAATATCCAGGTCAACCTATTTTTTTGCCATCTTTAACTAGATATGATCCTAATTCTAAAGTATGGTGCCCCGTACGGGCGCTGCTCCGGTACAAACAGCGTACTTCGGAGTGGCGTACCGACCAGTCAGCGTTATGGTTGTCATATATTGAACCCCATGGTAGGGCGTCTAAGGACACCATTTCTAGGTGGATTGTGGAATGTATTCAATTTTGTCACAAATCCGCCACCGGGCGACAGGTTGACGTGGCCAAGGCTCACAGTGTCCGCGGTGTCGTGACATCCACTGCCCTTTTTAATGGGGTCCCTGTGGATGATATTATGTCAGTGGCTCAGTGGCACTGTGAGTCTAGTTTTACAGACCATTACCTCCGTGACACCTCTAACCCTCTCGCCTTGTCGATTTTGAAACAATAACCGCTTTATGTTTGTGAAGAGTGCCTCCGCATTGCTTATATACTTCGCCATTCAGCGACGGTGACAACCACTTGTCGGGACTGTATCATCCTTCTCTGCTGGAGTCATGATGACAGCTTCCTAGGACAACAAGGTCAGTCTTGTTCATGTGTTGTTCATTGTTTGTATTGTCACGTTACCCAGTGTTATTAATATGGTGATGGTTTATGTGGGTTGTGGTTCTTTATAGAGAGTATACGAAAATGGAGCCTTTTCGTCTCTGTCCTATAGTACTTAGCACTAGTACGAAGAGAGCGTGTAGGACATTGAGGTCATTTAATCTTCCTCCCAAGGGAGGGGGGGGAGCGCATATGACAAATCGGTCATCTCTCAGGCATCGGTTGTGTTATCCGATGGTTTATCAAATCCTGACTGTGTTTTCACACAGTTTCAGACGTCATAAGTGCCTTAAAACGCTTGAAAGCGTATAGGGAAGAGCTGGTCTTTTGACCTCGCCTCCCTCCCGCCAGATTCACTTTCGAATTCTGGCAATATCAAAAGTATTAGGGAGGTAAGTATACTCTTGATGTGAAATAAACGAAATCTAGGATTTCTTTTTTCACGAGAGAGTTGATACTTACCTCCCTAGATACTGACCCGGCCTCTCCGCCCCACAGAGGCTCGGTCTTCAGGCTCTTGGTAGTTGCATGTGTTAGCCAATAAATGAGCCAGAGGAAGTAGTAGTCGGCGCATGCGCGGTGGTGGGGCGAGCATCCGCCGGACTACCTCTGACTCCCTGCCCAGTAGGGGCACCTAACTGTTTTTAATCTGAGTGTTTTATTGAGTGAAAGCCGATATTTAGCAATATCAAAAGTATTAGGGAGGTAAGTATCAACTCTCTCGTGAAAAAAGAAATCCTAGATTTCGTTTATTTCACTCTGCGTTGTTCCAGTACACCTGTCTGTAAACTAGGTACCTGTGAGAGGAGTGTCAGCAATATGGAATGTCAGCAAAAAAGCCATTGAGCGCGTATAAACGGCAGCCGGGCTGTACGCTCCCAAAGGGATCTGAGATTGTGCAGCAATGAAAAAGGCCCAATGACCAGGGAGTAAGATTGTACAGCGCATAGAGCATGCAATAGCATGGAGTTCAGCGCAATATAAATGCACTCTATCTATCTATCTATCTATCTATCTATCTATCCATCTATCTACCTCGCCTGAATCCATAACTCACTGGTATTGAATATGGTATTATTGTTAACCCTTTGATGGTGGTGGCGGATAAAACTGACCACTGCAGTGAACCTTAGGCAGTGTTCATTAAGAGAAAAAAACAGTTTTGAAAATTTATCACTGGCTTGAGCCATTTATCGAAGCAGTCATTTGAATTATAAAATTTCAAAAATTGGTGTTCTTTTTGGCATGTAAATGAACATTTCTCAAGACCATTGCAGTGGAAAGGTTGGCTTAATTGTTGGCTAAAAAGCTTGACCATTGAAATTTGTAACCAATTATCACGCTGATGTAAAAAATTTAATTTTCAAATTAAATTTAAAGAGGAACTGGTGTTCATTTTTCAACAAATTTGGCGGAAGATGTTGCTGTCATAGACAGCAACATCGTCCACCAAAATTGTTGAAAAATGTACACCAGTTTCTTTGCTATTGATGCAGTAAAAGATAGAATATTGACATCAGAGTGGTAAGGGTTAATATGACATTCACTGTTCTTTCAATCAAGTACTGCACAAGAAAGCATTTTAATATAAATCTTGTATGGGGTTTGCGTTTGCGGATTTATTGATAACTATAAGAAGATATCATCATTGATGTCGGTTTGCTGTTGACACGACAATGACTGGCTATTGATTACCTAGTGCTGTGATAACAATATTTTCTGGTGGATAGTCAGCATTTTATTACCCCTCGCTCTGTAGGTGGAAGCAAGTATAGTGTGTGTGTGTGTGTGTGTGTGTGTGTGTGTGTGTGTGTGTGTGTGTGTGTGTGTGTGTGTGTGTGTGTGTGTGTGTGTGTGTGTGTGTGTGTGTGTGTGTGTGTGTGTGTATGTCTGTCTGTCTTGGCATCTGTGTCAGTACATGTGCGTATGCATGCACGCTTGCGTGTGTACATACATGTGTGACGATCTAATTTCAGTCAGATTTTAACTGCATTTTCCATGGGACTTAACCCTGAATGTGATGAATATTTTGAAAACAATTTAACTATTCATCAAAATTGGAGGTTAGTATATTTCACTGAATCCACCATCGCAGGCTTAAACAGCGTGCAACCGCTTTCAGTGCTGTTAATTTCAAAATATTCTATCTTGTTTCCTGAAAATATCATACAGAGTTTGGAAAGTGTGGACTATTGCCAGTAGATGGAATTAATTTTGGTCCTTGATTACTTACCTTGACCAGAAGATTCATAAGCTTGGTTGAGGTGGATGCGGGCGGGATGGACCTCAGCCGAGAGTGTATTGCTATTTATTGTTCCGAGATAACGAGGCTTGTCACCAAATAAGCAGCTGAAATTGATGTTAGATTGCCCCGGGGTGACATTCCTCTTCTAATTATTGTCAGCATTGATTGTTTTGAACTGTCTTAAGTGCCATGGCAATTGCTTCTCAGAACGCATTACAGTCTCTGGTATTGGGAAAGTTACTATGTCTGAGCGGTGAAACCAGCCACGGTCTGTGACATCTATTTGACTGAAAGCAATTCTGACTTGCACCAATACATTTCAGTCAGACTATTTTCAAAATATTCAGCAATTTAAGTTTGTTTTTAGTTTAAAAATGTTACCATGACATTAGGATTAAAAGAGTTAAGCACAGGTTTAAGCATTTAGGGAATTCTTATTGCTTTTTGGGTGTCAGTGACTTGTCCTTTGGGCCTTGCCTTGGCCTTTGGGCATAAGCTACCACATGTATAAGAACTTAGTCAGTCTGGCCTAGTTTCTGGATAATATCGGTTAATGATAACATTTTCCATTGGAATTAATCATAGTAAATTACAAATGTAATTCAGTCAGTAGTTTTCGTCATTGCTTTAACGATTTTTGGCAAAAATGATCAGTATATAGACACCGTTCCGGAGTATCCATCTATCATCTGACGTCATATGATGTCATAATCATGTAAGCGGCGTGTAGGATAACGTCATAATCATTACATCATAACTGATTCTGTTTCGCCTGTCTTTAACTCTTAATAGTCTGACACATTGTGCAAATTGGATGTCTACTATTTAATAAACAGGCTGTTGAATATTTTGAAACTTATTCAGCTAGACGCTGTTGCTGCCATTGGCAAGCAACAGTGCCTAGTCAAATTAGTCCCAAAATATTCAATAGCTTACCTGTATAGTTTTCTGGAAATTGATAGTCAGAGAGTTCAGAGATCGATCGATCCCAATACAATCGAGGTGTAGGCGGAGTTTAGCTAGAGATGTACGGGGCATAGCTAAAAATGGAAAGGTCCATTACCGTGACCGATTTCAAACCTTAAAGGAATACAATACAGATCAGAAATTACTTTTAAAAAACCCAGAGGCATGTTACTTAGTAAAAAAAATGTTCTGTTGAATATTTTGAACATAATTGGATTGGAAGACATTGCTGCTCTCTGCCTTAGGCTGCAATGTCTTCCAATCCAATTATGTTCCAAGCATTTATTATACCATTATTGTATCCAGTCTTCATCATAATGAAAATGCTTTGTAAAAAATCTGTTCATACATTTAAAATTTTTAATTTAAACGGCTTGGACTGGGATACATGTAATTTCTGTGTGCACCTAGATTTAGAAGAATGTTAGTTTTTCAATGGAAGTTTAATTCATCAATGACTTACCTGATCACAATAAAACTACAATTTGGCTCGCTGCCACGATTACAAGCTACCGTAATCTGTGTCATACAAAAACAAATGCTCAAATTTGTTTCTTATTTTAACAGCGTTTGGAGTTTTGGAGTTCTGGGTGATTTGTTTCCTTTTAATAAGCCAGGAACATTATACTTTTTCAATAGAAATCTAATTCATCAAGGGCTTGTACGATTTCGAAGAAACTTTACACGTTTGGTCTAATAAGTTATGGTTTCATACAGTTTATTCTCTTGCTGTGAAATATTCTTTGTTTCATAATGAACTGTGCGATCACTTTTTCTGGAATCTTCACGAAACTTGGGTGAAAGGTTACCAGCGTTATAGGTCATTAGGAAAAGGGCTGAAGAATGAGACACTGAATGGAGGAATCCAGGTTTAGCTATGCCCCAGCCATCTTTAGCTAAGCTCCACCCATGCTTCGTCCGTGTTGGGATTGATCCCTGAACTCCTTGACTATCATTTAGCAGAAAACTTTACAGGTAAGCTGTTGAATATTTTGAAACTAATTTGAGTGAGTGCTGTTGCTGCCTATGGCAGTAGCAGCGCCAAGTTGAATTAGTTTCAAAATATTCAACAGCATGTTTATTAAATATTAAAGACATACAGGTCGCACAACCTGATGGACTATTAAGCATTTAAGACAGACATAGAATCATCGATCTACACATCACTTAGTTGATTATGATATCATGTGATTGACTGAAAAACTGGAGGTATAGGTAAAGTGTTGAATATTTTGAAACTAATTTGAGAGGGTGTTGCTGCTGTCTATGGCAGCAACAGCGCCTGCATAGTCAAATTAGTTTCAAAATATTTAACAGCATGTTTATTAAATAGTAAAGACATATAATTTGTACAACAACGTCCGTCATCAATTAAGCGTTCGTGATGAATTTATCTACCGTATTCATGACATCATTGATTATGATGTCAGCCTACTCGTTACCTAGTTGATTATGATGTCATATGGTTGATGGATAAACTGGAACGGTCCATTCAGTTGAATGCTAATATGTAATGTTGCAATATGGTAATCATAAAGTTAATAATGAATTCTAATAGATGTATCTGATCTGATCATTAATGTGACCACCAGGAATCCATTAACTTTATCTCGCCTTTATAATGGGAAATGGAAAACTGACTACAGCATCAAATCGTTTTTTATAACAAAATCACAATATACTTTGTTCTGTTTTCGCTTTGAGGAAGAATATTTTTCCTATGTTTTAAGAGTTTAATGCCTTGTGAAATGTAATTTCTGTGTACAACTTCAAAGTTCAAAGAACATGGAGAATGATTGCTTCGGGTTACCAGGCGACACTATCAGTTTCAACGATAATATCATCACTGCATATCCTAACTCATTTAAGTGTAATGGCCCCGACTGTAACCCATTAAAGGCACTGAACAGACAAATTCTTAATTTCTGTTTTTGTTCGTATATGATAACTTGCGTTCATTTAGGTAACGATGTTGTTGGAGACTGCACATTGCCTACAGCAACAGCCTATTAGCAACATAGTTTCTAAAATAAACACCATTTCTCTACATAACTCTTAACTTGCTTACGGATCAGAGTGACCATGGTAAAAGGGTTAACCCTTGCCACTCTGATGTCAATATTCTATCTTTTACTGTGGCAGTAGCAAAGAAACTGGTGTACATTTTTCAACAATTTTGGTGGATGATGTAGCAACATCTTCCAGAGAGCAATATCTTCCATCAAATTTTTTGAAAAATGAACACAAGTTCATTGTTTAATTTAATTTGAAGATTTAAAATTTTGACATCAGAGTGGAAAGGGTTAAACACATTTGCTTAATGTAAAAATGTGATACCCTGTAGCGGTCAGTAACCCTCAAACCCTCAAATTTGTTCAAGAAAATTTCCATTTTCGATAAAAAAAAATGTCCATTTGCAGACCAAGAGAAAACTGTTTTTGGAAATTTGCCACTGCAATGACTGACTCGGCTATCGAGCTAGTCATTCCAATGGTAAATTGGTCTACAAACAGACCTTTCTCAAGACAAGTGCAGAGGCCTTTCTTAGCGTTAAAGGGTTAGCCATCAAGTATCAGCCACAACTGTGATCCTTAGGAATGTCGATTTGCAGGCGAATAGAGGACAATTTTTGAAAATGTAACACTGTAATGGCTGGCTCAATAATCAAACATGCCACTCCAGCGATAGATATTTGGACAATTGTCTTCTCTTGGCCTACAAATGGAAATTTGGTAAAAGAACATGTTTAATTTTCCTTTTCTAAAAGCTTGATGCGTTGCTTCTGGTTTGTCCTGACGTGAACTGAAGTGTCAGTTGAGTCTGTATGCCGATGTGCTGTTTGCATGCTCCTTTTATACCTTTTGGCTGCACCAAATGTACCCGTTTGGATGTGTACTTGTACCAAGTTGTTGGGGTAGTTTTTAATTGTTCTTGTCATTGTATACCCGTTTGGCTGTGTGGATGTGCTTCCTGTATACCCGGTTGTACCCGTTTGGCTATTTTTTGTGTACTCATATGTTTGAGTATATGTGTATATTGTTAGTTGCATGTACCCGGTTGATTGTATACACAACTGGTTGTGTTGGTTTATACACGTTCTGTGTGTATACTTTGCGGGTAGTTTTGTGCAAAGAAGAATGGGGGGATGACAGTGATTTTTTGTGGCTCTGCTAGTTTTGTCTCCGCCACGACCGTGATAACGCAGGAGCAACGGCTCCCCGCAAGGATCGTGAGAAATTCTGGATCCACCAACTCCACTGTATGGATCCCATCGGTATTAATCATGCAGATTGGTAACCCTTTAATCTACTGAGGTAGTAAAACTTAATTTTTATTTTCCGGACCAAGTTTGACCATTAAATGGTTAAAGGTCATCGACTAGGCAAAAAGTCCCCTGCTGTGGTATTGAGTAGCATCCAGTCGCAGGCAAATAAAGGACAATTTTTTCTTAATTTACCACTAGCATGACTGGCCCGATAATGGGAGGAGGAGGGTATTGGGGTTGCAATTCCTGATTTGTCTTACTTGTATTAATGATCACCTCTCTTTGGTGACCGCATTTGCTTCTCTGTACTGTATGATGGTTGCTTATATTTGACATGCCTGAATAGCCCTTAAACTTTTAATGACTAAATTTCTTTGAAAAATTAAAATATTTACTTATTTAGTGTACATTTGCAGGCCAACAGAAGACTATTTTTGAAAATTTACCACTATAATGACTGGCTTGGTTACCAAGCCAGTCATTTCAGTGGTAAAATTTCAAAAATAGTATTCCCCCGGCCTGTAATTGGACATTACTCAAAACCACTACAGAGGCCTGTGTTGGCCGGTTTGGTCACGAAAGGGTTAAATTTGTTCATCATTTTCTCATAGAAAATGTTCATTTGCAGACCAAGTGAAGATTATTTTTCAAAATTTATCACTGGAATGGCTGGCTTGATTATCGAGCCTGGCATTCCAGTGATTCCAGTGGTAAATTAAAAAAAAAAAATTCCAAACTGGAAAATATCAATTTGCAAACCAAGAGAAGATTGTTTTTGAAAATTGATCAGTGGAATGACTGGCTCAGTTATCAAGCCAGTCATTCCAGTGATCAATTTTGAAAAATAGTCTTCTCTTGGCCTGCAAATGGCTATTATTCACAACTGTACTAGAGGCCGGTTTTGGCCTGATTCGGCATGAAATGGTTAAACACACTTTCTGCAAAAATTAAAACGGGTTCCATTAGAAAACTATAGCCTTGCGTTCCAAAGGCAAACCATTTTGCTAAATCTGCAAACTATTATCGACAATCTGCTGTTTTCGGATTAATTACGTCATATAATGTACAAACCGAAAAGAGATGATTTTGCACGTGCGTAGTGCTCAGTAACGTTTACCATTTGGAACGTAAAACCATTAGCTTATAATTCTGTTGCCTTATTAATTTGAACAAATTCAACATTGAATATAATATTGATTGCTCTGCGCTAATACTCGCTAAAGATGAATATATCTGATTGCTGGGTTTAACGTCTCTGTCAGATCCGGTGTTTATCTCGGTCAGACCTGATTGATGTCTTCCTATGTCTTCTGGATTATAGCAACTGTCCAAAGGGACCTAGGTGGTACTTTCCTGTCATATATACGCTCCTGCTGCGTTTCCTTCTAGATTCCAAGACATGTTTTTTATCCATGGAATTGTTTGGAAATTATTAAATTTTGTTTAAAACAATTTGACTGAGGCAGCAACAACAGTCAGTGAAATTGTTTTCAAAATAATCAGATTTAACCATGTGGCACATGATCTGTTTCATCAGTGCAATAGAGATGCTACGCTCATGCAAAAATTGACCTAATATAATCATTGGCTTAATTTGTCAAATTCATGTCTGGTTTGCAGACCATCTTGTAGAATTTCCGTCATATTATTTCAAGATTTTGACTTAACCGGAATCTCAAATCTCGGTCATCCACGTGAAATATTTAGTATTCACATTTGACATTTCGGCTACTCTTAAAAATCAATCTTTTAATCAGTATTGCATCAAATTAATTCGTTAACACTTACACTCAAACTAAAGCAAAAGTTTTGCAATAGTTTTGAGAAATTTCTATTCGCAGACCAGAAGAAAATTTTTTTTACCACGAATGACTGGCTCAATTATCGAGCCAGTCATTCCAGTGATAAATTATCAAAAATAGTCTTTTCTTGGTCTGCAAATGAACATTTTCCAAGAGAAAGTTGACGTTTTCATGAACAAATTTGCTGGTTATATAGGTTTTTACAACATTGCTCCGGCTATGGTTACAGTGTGTCAAGGTTAGTAACCGTGGCAACTTAAAAATAGTCCGAGACTAGACACAGGGGTTTGACATTTTCTAAGAATATTCAATTCATCTAACTAGCTCAGCTATTAGTCAGATTGCCATAAACTCATCCATAGTATATGATGATCTTTGTCATGCCGTGGCGTATGAAGATCTTCTATGAAGATTGTTTTTATCCAATCATAAAGAAGCTTACCCCATATACATCGAGACTTAAGCGAAGTTATGTAGACTCACTCTATAAAATAGTTTTGCAGTGTTGTGTAGGGACAATGAAGCTGATAAAGATTTTGAAAGTAATTTAACTGGACGTTCCTGCTTACCTTTATGCAGCATGATTTTTCAGTTAAATTAGTTTCAAATTATTCAGAATATAGTTTATTAGGCCATACCAATTTATGTGTTTGTTTTACAAACCTCCTAACTTAATTTTTCCATATCTGGAAAAAAAATAATGCTGGAAAATGTAAGACATTTTCAACATTGAAGAACAACTCGGATTCTGGAATCACCAATCTGCATGATTAATCCCTATGGGGTCCAACGTGTGTAGTTGGTGTATCCAGTACTTCCCTTGTTCTTTCCTGATATACGTTTTATCGATGTCCTCAGGATCGTGATGGAGAACATGTATAATTTTATAGGACACGTTTTGTCCAGTATGGTTGGGTAAATTAAAATGTTTTGCAATGGGGGTATCTTTGGCAATGACCATGTTTTAGACACTTTTATTAAAAAAGTCAAACATGATTTGAATAAACCTAAACACAGACAAAATTTCAGATGTAACATCTCCCAGGCTGATAGGAAACTTACTCAAACTTTAGCAAATGACAAATCCATTGTGATTAAGAAAGCCGACAAAGGACAGGCTACAGTCATACTAAACTCTTATGACTATAATGCTGAAGCCCTAAAGCAACTCAAAGACACACGCTACTATGAATTGGTGACAGAAAATCCGACCACCAAACACGCTGAAAGGCTAGAGACAGCCATCACTGAACTGGTTTTGAGAGGGGAGCTAACTCGTGACACCGCTAATGGCCTTAGAGTAGATAACTCACGCACAGCGCGATTCTATCTCTTACCAAAAATACACAAAAATATTACACCCACACCGGGCAGACCGATTATTAGCGGCAATGGTTGTCCTACTGAATACATCAGTAGCTTTATAGATGAGCATCTCAAAGTTCATCTCCAAGACATTCCATCATATGTCAGGGATACAACTGATTTCATCAATAAACTAGAAACCTTCGGTAAAATACCGCAACACGCCATTCTAGTCACCATGGACGTCACATCGCTATACACAAACATCCCACACAATGAGGGACTAAAAGCCGCCGCACAACATATCAGAGAATTTGGTATGCCCGGCGACCTTACACCAAGGTCACTCCTGGAACTACTATCCATTGTATTAAGATGTAATAACTTTGAATTTAATGACAAACAATACCTACAAACGGGTGGAACAGCCATGGGCACTAAAGTAGCACCAACTTATGCTATAATCTTCATGGCCCAATTGGAGAAAAAGCTTCTGCTATATTCTCCCCATAGACCGGCCCTTTATCTCCGATACATCGACGACATATTCATGATCTGGACATCTGGCCAACAAAAACTCGATGAATTCATCCACTATATGAATACATCTCACCATTCTATCAAATTTACAGCGGAACAGTCCACAACTTTGGTTGGCTTCCTGGACACATATGTATATATTGATACTGATCGCTCACTATGCTTCGATTTGTACTGTAAACCTACAGACACACACAGCTACCTACATTACCAATCAGCACACCCACAGTTCACTAAAATCTCCAGCCCATATGGACAATTCCTTAGATTACGCAGAATCTGCAGCAAGGAGTTAGATTTCCACAAACACGCCCATGAACTCATTGGCTATTATCAAAGGAGAGACTATCCCCCGGATCTTCTTCTAAACAGCTATCAGAAAGCATGCATACGTTCAAGGCTTGATCTACTAATACCCAAAGTCAAAAACACAGAGATAAACACACGTATCCCATGCATAATGGACTTTCACACTCAAAGCCATAAAGCCAGCAAAATCATCAAAAAGCACTGGGAACTACTAGATAGTAGTCCCAAATGTAGAAGCACATTCCCAACTCCACCGATGTTTGGCTACAGAAAGAATCCAACTTTCAGAGATACACTTGTCACCGCCAAATTTGAGTTTCCCGCCAAATCAGGCCTCCAAGGAAAAACTTTCCAAAACCCAATTTATCCATGCACAAGAAAAAATTGTTTTTTTCTGCAAGAATATGGACAACAAACGTGAATTCACTAGCACACACACGGGTCTAAAATACAGATGTACGGTCAAAACATACTGCGATACACGCAATGCTATTTACCTACTCACATGCACACACTGTCACAAACAGTATGTGGGGGAAACAAAACATGAGTTCCACGTACGAGTGAAAGAACATTTAAGGGATATTAAAAAACACAATGATACCCCCGTTGCAAAACATTTTAATTTACCCAACCATACTGGACAAAACTGGTCCTATAAAATTATACATGTTCTCCCTCACGATCCTGAGGACATCGATAAAACTTATATCAGGAAAGAACAAGAGAAGTACTGGATACACCAACTACACACGTTGGACCCCATAGGGATTAATCATGCAGATTGGTGATTCCAAAATCTGAGTTGTTCTTTAAAACTAATTAGAATCACCAAACTCCATGCCATGGAAACCCTTCTATGATGTCGTAATAGATGTCTACCTCTAAACGTCACACTGACCACTACGTTCGCTCCTTTCCACGTTATAAACATAGAATCAGTTAGCCAACAGTCTCATACTCACCTGTATGGAAAAAAAATTTCAGTGTAAAAAGTGCAATGCACAATTTGCTCAACGAACTGGGCTAAGAAGGCACATAAGAGTCATACATGAACAGAGTGGCTTCTGGAGCTGCAGTTATTGCAGGATCAGCTTTACACGTTTAGAGGAAGCCAGAGGCCACTGTGAAAAAATTCATCTATTTTCAAAACATCGGATTGAGGAACTTGTTCGACAGGCCAGCAACACTAGAGTGATCAAAATCAAAGATTACTCTAGTTTCAGGATACCTGTCCCTCCACCAAGACCGACTACTCCAGCAACCAACACCACTGTCACAGAATCTCTCTCTGGAGATAGACAGGTAACACAGGAAGAGAGCACACCCACCGCCGAACAACCAAACGAGGTACACACACCAGCCACAACACCCACAGAATAAAAAATTTCTGGTTACAAACAAACAGACAATTGGTAAATTCCGGTTACAAGATGTAAAATCTGGTTACAAAATCAACATTTCCGGTTACAAGCATGAAATTCTGGTTACATGTACCCGGATTTTTACTCGTCCCGGTTACACCAAGGAGCAACTGTAACCGGCCCGAGAGTATAAAAGCAGGCGCAAAACACTGCACTGACATTCGGATTTCGATCCAACTGATCAGCATTAGAAAATCTTTAGAAGCTTTCATGACCAGTCGAAACCTATTATTTTCAACATTCTTTCCATCTACCAATTGTTCGCCACCAAATCCTTATCGCTCGGAATTCCTCAGAATTTTCTGTAACTCTTCTTGTTCTCTGTAGCTTTGTTAACCCTTTAATGGTCAATGACTGGTTAAATAATCGAGCCAGCCATTCCAGTGATAATTTTTGAAAAATAGTATCTAATGACCTGCAAATGGACATTTACTGAGCAAACATGTAAATTTTCTTTAAGAATCGTGACCATTAAAGGGTTAGTGATGCTTAGAGGTTTGATTATAAATGTCACCGTGTTGCAGAATTAGCTCTAATGAATACAAACGACTGACCATCAGCGGCAAAAATAAATTCATTGAGTATAGGCTCTGGTTCTGAACAGACCGTTCTCCTTTAGATGCCACATTTGTCAATGCAAGCAGATTATACCAGCCAGTCAGAGTTGTTTTTGTGACAAGCTAGCGGAATTTCTCAGAACTGAATTTTCTTAGCGAGATTAGCTTAACCGTTTAACGTATACCAGCCAAAAACAACTTCTGTAATGGTCTTGAGAAATGTCCATTTGCAGACCAAGAGAAGACTATTTTTGAAATTTTACAACTGCAATGACTGGCTCGATAACCGAGCCAGCCATTCCAGTGGTAAATTTTCAAAATTAGTCTTCTCTTGGTCTGCAAATTGACATTTTCTATGAGAAAATTTAAATTTTCTTAAACGAATTGGAGAAAAATAACAGACACAAACATGTGGCTATGCATTGCACTGTAATGCACACACCTTTTCAGTGTCGACGAAACCAGCATTTAATAAAGTTACAAAATGTCCGGAGATCAACTTCACTTAACAACGCTTAAGTGGTTCATTTCCATCTTATTAATAAGACAGCAATGACTTAAAGTAAAATTAATTTCAAAATTTCCCATGCAGCCAAAAATAACTTCGGTAGTTGTCTTGGTAAATGTCCATTTGCAGACCAAGTGAAGCCTATTTTTTTATTTCTCCACTGGAATTATTGGTGTGGTAACAGAGCCAGTCATTCCAGTGGTACATTTTCAAAATTAATCTCTTCATCTGCAAAGGGACATTTTCTATGAGAAATTTGATGGTTAAAGTATTGAACGCTTTACTGCTTAAGTTTGGTTAAGTTTGGTCTAGAAAATCAAAATATTTCCTTATTGAATGTCAATCTGCAGGTAAAGAGAAGAGTATTTTTGAAAATTTACCACTGAAATGACTGGCTCGATTATGGAGCCAGCCTTTCCAGTAGTAAATTTTCAAAAATACTCATCTGTTTAGCTGCAGATTGACGTTCCTCAGGAGGACTACCTGGACTACCTGGACTACCTGGGGCCGGATTAATCATTAAACATGTTAAACCTTTAACACTCATATCAGCCAAAATGGCATGTGTGGCTCGATACCCGAGCCAGTCATTCGAGTGGTAAATTTTCAAAAATAGTCTTCTCTTGGTCTGCAAATGGACATTTTCTATGAGAAATTTGAAATTAAAAAAAATAAATTTCAGGGTTAAAGAGTTAAGGCCAAATTTATAAGGCCAAATTTATAATAATTGTTCTCAGTTGGAACGACATAACTTGTCGCTTTGGTTTCACATAATGATTTCCGCCTTTCTTGGAATGGCCAGCGGGAAAATTGCTGCCAGGCATTTTCCATCACGACTACGCTCTTTATATCAGGTGTTTATTTCGTATAGGTGAAGTGACATTTGCGGAATATATTTGTCTTGTTAATATGTTGAAGTACTGATCATTGACACCATGACGGCCACTGTGACCGCTGTGGCTGCGATTATTCTTATGTTCAAGTAATTTGTTGTTTTAACCCTCATCGCTCTAAGACGCAAGAGTTATAGGCCGTGGGCCGAGTACCAAATATGTAGCTAGAAATCCAATGTCGTTGCAACTTTTGCGGGGCAACTTGAAAACCATTGTTTCCAAACAATAAATATATGTAGATTCCAAAAATAAAAAGTTCCCACTAATTGGTTTGCACATTAATTTTACAGAGACCATTCTTTACCACCTACTATCTCGTCATAAATGACGCAATAAAGTCACATTCTAAATATATGGTTAAGAGATTTATGTTATATTTCCAACAAATAATCAGTTAAAAAGCATATACCTTCTAGGTTGGTAAGTTTTTTTAATAACACCAGGCACGGTAGACACATTTTCCTATTAGGGGCGGGGTGGGGGGCTGAACTGTGGTGTGTCAAAGGGAGGTTCGCCCTCCTTTTGCAAGGGGTGTCCAGGAAAATTATAAAATTATAAACTGTCAAATATGCTTTCAAGTCTAAAGACCATTTTTATTAAACGAGGCACCTTCATTAATAAACCACTTTCCTCAATTCCCAGATTCAATTAAACAATACATTTGACCTCTACTAAATGACCACCTGTCTTAACAGCCCGCCCTTTGATTCTCGGATTCTCCCTTGGCTATTTTATAATTGCAAGATTTATTTAACCCGAAACCTGAATTCTCAGAACCTAAATTTCAGGTTAATTATACAGGGAAGTGGTTGAATATTTTGAAACTAATTTGTCTTGGCGCTGTTGCTGCCTATGACATCAGCACCACCCCACCCCAGTTCTACCATGCCTGGCCTGAAAATAGAGATATGCGACTTACTGTTAACAATCCAAGTCCTCATCCGAGTCACTATCGCCATCTCCACCTATTTCGGGCGTTGTACATGTAGAATTTTGACAGTCATCACAGCTACAAAGGTCGGTACAGATTAATGCTGCTTTTCGGCATGAACAGACCTGGGTCTGACAGCCACGTTTTCGACACTTACAATGCACATGTTTCAAAACATTTATGGGTGCAGGTGCTAGTGACATCCTTAATGCCATTGTGGAATCTTCTTGTCCTTAACTGTCTGACTGCTAAGTTTTTACAGATGACCTATTCGAAGGTTTATATCTTTGGACCTGCAAAATATTTTGAAAACAATTTGACTGAAATTTGTTCGTGGCTAAGCCACCAACAACTTTCAGTCAAATTGTTTTCAAAATATTTAGCCGAACCAGAATTATTGCCAATTGAAATTATCGTATGGTGGCTCATAGCAGCGAGACAGTTAAGACATTTTTCAATAATTCTGGTCCAACTGGAGGGATTTCTTCAAGCATGAATGGATGTTTTTCCGTCGGGTCCCAAGGACGTGTGCCAATTCTGGGTGCTAAAGCTAAAAGATAACAGCAAGAGCTTTGAAGAACATTATTAGCTCACCTGCCCTGAAAGTTCTGCCAAATGAGCTTATGCCGTGGCAACCATCCATTGTCTGTCTGTCATCTATCCGTCAACTTTTGCTTTAAAACGCTAGTCCTCATTAATCGCTGGGTGCATTTCAGTCTAAGTCGACTGGAACAGGCATATGGGTGTAGCTTTCCAAACTTATATACAGAATTATGAATGGTCCTTTTTTGGGGGGGTGAAAATCTGAGATTTTATGAAAAATTCAAGAGAAATTGTCAAAATGCTACTCCCCATTAACGGCGTAGCAGATTTATACCTTATTTGTCTATGCGGGTTGCCAGCTTCAGAACTTGTATACAGAATTTTGATTGGTCAATTTTTCTGTCGGACATTTTGGACTACTCATTAACAGCTGGACATATTTCAACCTTAGCTTTGGCTCGAAGGACGCATGTGTGTTGGCTTCAGAACTTGCATACAGAATTGTGATTGGTCAATTTGTTCAGCAGCCATCGTCAATTATCTGAAAAATGGCTGGAAGTGGTTTCAAATGCTACTCCTCATTAACTGCTTTGCCGAACTTGTATACAGAATTTCGATTGAGCAATTTTTCCAGCGGCCATCTGGGATGTTACGAAAAATGGGAACTAGTTTGAAACACTCCTCATGAACCACTTAGGCAATTTTAGGATCCTATAGTGGAGGCCTCTAGACAGTCTATTCAGAATTTTGATAGGTCAATGTTTTGGCAGCCATCTTTGATTTTCTGAAAATTTTCCAGAACCATTTAAAAACGGTCAGTTGCCTGATTTCAACAACTTAACTTGGGTGGAACAAGCCTATGATTAACGCCATTTGTTCAACGGACATCTTGAATTTTCTGAAAAATGGCTGGAAGTCTCTTAAAATGCTACTCCTCATTAACTGCCTGGGTGATTTCAACCAAACTTGGCTGGAAGGACCATAGGGCGATAGGTAGAACTTGTATACAGAATTTGGATTGGGAAATATTTGATCTGTGAACCAACTTCAACATAACAAACGAGAATCTTAATTGATCATTTCTTGTGGTGGCCATCCCGATTTTTCCGAAAATTATCCATCATGCCTATTTAAATGCAAATGGTTCAAATGCTAGTCATCCAGGTGAGTGTCACAGGCCCTTTAGCCTTTTGTTTTCAAAATAAATACTTAATATTGACCTCACGGAGGCCATATTGGAAAAATACACGTCATTAATGACGCAGGGATTTGATAAATTTGTCCCTGTATTATTTCAGCTAATATGACTTGTCTTTACATGTAAACACAAATTTTATTCCAGCTTTCAATTACTATAATTAACATTATTAATTGCCTTGGAAGAGGGGTGTTACCTGTCTGTCTGTGTGTGTCTGTGTCTGTCTGTTTGTCTGTCCATCGGTCTATCGCTGTTTGTCTGTCCATGTGTCCACTGCCTGCCTGCCTGCCTGCCTGCCTGCCTGCCTGCCTGCCTGCCTCACTATACCGCTGACCGGCAGGTGATCTATCTATCACTGATTTTTACCTAGCATATGCTATCACATTTAGTTTGGTATTACCATGGCAATGGACACCAGCAAAGCTTTCAACAGCCATAACGTCTTGAGTAATTTCCCATTGACTTTAATCCGTGAACAATATTTATTGGTTCCATCTGGGATTTTAAATGTAAACCATTAACTCTTTAACTGCTTGTAGCCACTAGAGAATTATTTCATTTGGTACTAACTCTATGCCACCAACAACTTTCAGTCAAATGGTTCGCAAAATATTCAGTACATCCGGACTTAACCCCCATTGAGATTGTACTCTGCAGAAATTCAGCAGGGTGAGAGTTAAAGAGACTCATGGTTACCTGGGCTAATGTCTGCCACTTTTCCCTATCTGATGAGAAATGCCCTTGTAAATCATGAATAAAATAAAATGTTGCAATGTTTGCTACCTAAATGACAGTTGCCTCTGACAGCTATAGCTACAGTGAAGGGCTTAGATGATAACATTGATAGATTAGTCCTGGTTTATTCCCCCACCAGCTGATCCAGATATTGTCAACCGAGGATTTTATTATCAATCTCCATCCATGCGACGTGCGTGGGTGTATGCGTACGCCCATACGTCCATCCATCTGGATTGGTTTCAAGATCATAGTGGATTCACTTCAAGTTTAGTAAATGTATTAAATTTGATGCAACCCTCGCATGGGATATTGCGTAACAACAGCATGTGTCCATATTCGCTGATTAGTTACTTCCCATGAAATTTTTTAAAATGGAGCTGTTTTCTGGTGCATGGCTTTAGAAAGTCATATGGATTACTTTCAGAATCGGTATTAAGCAATACCTTGGGACCACACATCGCTTCAGATTGTGTTACAGCGAGGCCTGTCCATATTAGCCAAACTTACCTCCCCTGATTGTCTTTCAACTCAATAATATTACATTAATTTGCGAAAATGTTGGCAGTGTTGTGGTGTGGGTGGGTTGGGGGTGTGAAACGTGTGACTGGAACCAGTGGTGTTGTGGTTGTGGTGTGTGAGAGTGTGTGTTTAAGGGCACATATACATCATAAAAACATGTTGAATAATATATATCTTTATTTAAACCTTAATATGGACTTGAAAACAATACTATTTTTGAAATTTTACCACTGAAATGACTGGCTCGGTTATCGAGCCAGTCATTCCAGTCATAAATTTTCAAAAATCGTCTTTATTTTGGCATGAAAGCGCACATTCCTCAAGATCACTGTAGATGCCGGATCTGGCTCGCGGGCTTGACTTTTAGCGTGCTAACATTGAAGGTTATAATATCTACTGTTGCATGTGGGAACTAAGGGTGAGGTAAATCCCACAGGCACTCCATCTAATATCAAATGTTAAGATATAGTGGACATATCTTTCATTTAATATATATGCATCGATCCACCATCCATTTAGGATATTAACTCAAACGACGAGAAACCATTTAGTGACCGCTATCTTACTATCTCAAATCATTATCACCAAAACAGGAATGTAATTTGTAGATATCTTGATAATAATATCAATTAATCCTGTTGCTACGTTTTATATTGGCAACTTTCAGTCAAATTATTTTCAAAATAAGATACAGGTTTCGTATTTAGCTCACTTGATGTCACGTGGCCGTGAATTCAGAATGAAATATGCCACGGTGAGAAAAGTCATGGTATTGTGTTGATCAAAGACCGACTCTTCTGTTCTGTGATGTAATAGAATTCTATGTTAAAACTTACTTTGACCCTCGAAGTTGTTCAGGAAAGGTTCAATTTTCTCATAAAGACGTCTATTTTCAGACCAAAAGATGATTATTTCCAGTCAACATTCCAGTGATAAATCTTCAAAAAATTACTCTTCTTGTTCTGCAAATGGACATTTCTCAAGAGAACTACAGGCGCCGATTGTGGCATGCTTGAGTGTTAAATGGTTAAAATGGTGGCCAGGCTGCCCTGAAGGGTGTGTCCATTTTTCATATGAAATGGATGTCTGGGATTATAATTCCGGAATCTTCTGTCTCATATTTTGCCTTTATTAGTGGGTGTGAATATAAAGGAAGTTATTGTTTGCAAACTGAAGGCAAGGACATGATATTTAACTGTCTGCCTGCTGAATTTCTGCAGACAACATTTTCCATGGGATTTAACTCTGGATATGCTGAATGTTTTGAAAACAATTTGACTGAAACTTGTTGGTTTCAAAATATTCTGCAGGTCCAGATTTATAGCCCATTGAAATTATTGACTGGTTGGTTACAGCTGTCAAACAGTTACCAGTGCAAATCTATTTGATTTTGTAAACCTTTAATCATGCAAGCTGAGCACAATCTGCTTCTGTATATAAGTGGTCTCGAGAAATGTCCATTTGCAGACCAAGAGAAGAATATTTTTGAAAATTTTGGACTGAAATTACTGGGTCGATTATTGTTCCAGTGGTAAATTTTCAAGAATAATCTCCTCTTGGTATAAAACTTGACATTTTCTATGAGAAAATTGAAAATGTTTAAAAATAAATTTGATTATTGAAGGAGTTGTCTCCCCTGGCATAAACTTGAGGCCAATACCATTGTAATAATAGATATCATCGATCTGGCTAAGGCTGTCACGGCTGTCTATCAACATTTTCTTTAGCTATTGACTTAGCTAAATAGCCACCAAAACTTTCAGTCACATATTTTCAAAATATTCATCATAGCCAGAGTAGAAATTGAGCAGGTGGCGTGTTAAACTCTTTATCCGAAACATCAGCCTTCAGGGTTGGAACCATTCTAGACGACTTTCCTAGAAACCACCCAAAATACACAACAAAAATAAAGTCATTGATCTTTTTATTAATGTGAATTTAGCCTGTGACTGTCTGGTGCTGATTGAATCTTTTATGCTGTGGCCATTAATTGCTAACAAGCGGAATTTGCCGAAAGAGGGAAACCTTTAAACTGGGCCGTTATTCGTGTAACTCACTGTTTTATCTTGACACATTTAAGACATCTGTTTGTACTCAGAGTTGGGAGCGAGACAAAATTTTAGTGGGAGGCGTATAAATTCTTTGATGAATTTTCAAACTTAATAAACATTCTGTTGCATATTTTGAAACCAACATTGACTGGGAACTGTTGGTGCCATACGCCTTATTAGCCACCATCAACTTTCAGTCAAATTGTTTTCAAAATATTCAGCATATCCAGAGTTATAAAACCCAAATGTACTCTGCATAAATTCAGCAGGCAGCCAGTTAACCCTTTAACACTCATCTCAGCCAAAAACAGCTTCGACAGTGGTCTTGAGAAATGTCAATTTGCAGACCAAGCGAAGACTATTTAAAAAGATTTACCACTGGAATGACTGGCTCGATAACCGAGCCAGTTATTCCAGTGATAAATTTTCAAAAACAGTCTTCTCTTGGTCTGAAAATGGACATTTTCTATGAGAATATTTAAATTTTTTAAAACAAATTTAAGGTTTAAAGGCACATTGCTGGCTGCAGAAGTTGATGTAATACACCCCACACCCACCCCCATGTTTCAGAATACAGAGTGACTGTCATTGACATCCGATGCAGAATTAGTGTTGTCTTGGAGGCGGTCAGTTACACTGGTACTTCTGACGATGGTCAGTTTGGTTTCACTTACATGTACTTACAGCACCTTGTCATCACCTGACTCGTGATCTAGGCACCTGACCACCGCACTCGCCTTGAAAGCTTTTCTCTGCCTGTCTAAGCTGTCACCCAAGATTAACGGTCAAGCCAGGCAAAGCGGCATCAGTAGTAGTAGTGTGGCCGCTTAATTTCCACAGACTATATTTTCCATGGGTTTTAGTTCTGGACATGGTGAATATTTTGAAAACAATTTGACTGAAAGTTGTTGGTGGCTAAGCCACCAACTTTCAGTCAAATTGTTTTCAAAATATTCATCAGGTCCAGCATTATTGGCCATTGAAATTATTGTGTGATGGCATACAGCAGGCAGACAATTAATGAATGTACCTCTGCAGGCCAAGAGAAGAATGTTTTCGAAAATTTATGATTGGAATGACTACCTCGATAACTGAGCCAATCATTCCAGCTGTTAATTTTCAAAGATTAGTTTTTTCTTGGTCTGCAAGTAGACGTTCACTAAGGAGAATTAAAAAATTTCTCTTGGCGAATCTTGACCATTAAATTAAATTCCATTGAGTTTGCAAGAAAAATACAGATTCAGATATTAATCATTGAACTGTCTGTCTGCGAAATTGCTGTGCTGCAGGCTACATTTTCCATGGAGATTAACTGTGCATATGCTGAATATTTTGAAAACTAATTGACTGAAAGTTGCTGGTGGCTACGCCACCAACATCTTTCAATCAAATTGTTTTCAAAATATTCATCATGTCGTGAGTTATTACCCCTTTAAGGTATTTATTGTCCAGTGGCTTGGACCAGTCAGACAGTTAACACTCAAATCTATTCAATAGAAAATATCCATTTGCATGTTTGCAACAGAAATTCATATTAGAAAATTTATCACTGGAATAACTGGTTTGGTTATTGAGCCATCATAACCACTGCAAATACTTTTTTTGTCAGCCTGAGTGTTAAGTAGTTAATTGCGGTGGGCAACAGCAGCTTCCAGCCAAAAGTTTCAAAATGTTCTAACAACAGTAGTTGTTTTGAAAAATTAGATATTGAAATTTTAATGTTTTAAATAGCTCAATAGGCAAAGGCTAAAAAATTAGAAAGATATTTTTCTACCCCCAGGGGCATGTAAGTCATTTAAATTAGGTTTCCCCACTGTACTTCCAGATTGCCCCATTTCTGTAAATTCTGTTGAAAATATGTATTGTTGAGCCAAAAAATGGCTTCCGTAGTGGTCTTAAGAAATGTCCATTGGCTAATTGAGCCAGCAGTCATTCCAGTGGTAAATTTTCAAAAGCAGTCTTCTCATGGTCTGCAAATGGATATTTTCTATGAGAAAACTGAAATTTTCTCGAACAAATTTGAGTGTGAAAAAAATAAAATAAATACTCACCATAAGTACTTATAAATTATCTAGGTTGTCTCCCAGGGCAACCAATGTGTTAAAATTTGGTTGCCCTTTCAGTAAAACGTTGTTTGACCCTGACCGCAGGAACGCGTGATTTTCGTAGCCTGTATGCAATTAATTGTTAGCGCACCTGTAAATTATAACAACGCCTTCTGTACACCTTTCAAGGAACGCTGATGGTAATCATTTTTTCAAAGGTTTCTATAAATTGCCTACACAGTATGTGTACGTCATTGGTTACATGGCTTGATTGATTATATAATAGCCAATGAGGTCATTGTGATGGCTATGGAATACCTCATGTTAACCCTTCAACCATCATAGATCAGAAGCTACAATTTTGTTATGACATAGGGCGTAATTTGTTGAATATTTTGAAACAAATTTCACTGCAAACTGATGGCTGTAACAAGTTCCATTCAAATTAATTTAAATATTTAAGTGTTGTCCTGGTGAGTTGTCTTGAATTTGAGATATGGTTGCGGAAATTTGAAGGGTTAATAAAATTTGCATGGTTTTGTGGATATTTGACGCCACATTTTACATCGAGGTTTGGCTTTTGAGTTACAACAAATTTTTATCTGTCAATAAGAGAATATTGGGATCAATTGCTAACCATTTCTAGATTAACCCTTTCATGGCTGGATTCCCATTATCTCATTTTCAAGGCATCCATACAACAAGACCGCTGAATAGTTTGAAATTAATTTACCTGGAAGCCATTGCTGCCTTAGGCAGCAACAGCTTCCAGTTAAATTTAATTCAAAATATTCAACAGAAGAAGTTTTATGTCACAAAGAATTTACTTTTTTAGTGATTTGTCATTGAAAGGGTTAAAGGCCTCACACTTTTTGTGCATGTTGGAATTGATTAGAAAGAATGATTAAAATAAAACATTGTGAATGTATGTATGATTATTGTATTCTGCGGCTGCAGTAGTAGAAACATTCTACAGCTGCAATCAGTCCTTCTTCGCTTTTGCCCACTCTGTCTTGTCCCAAGCCAAAATCTTTAGCTCCCTCAGGTCGAATTCTTGAGTCCAGTTTTCTTGTGGTCACCTTGCAGCACAGTTAAAGCGATGCTAATCTCATCTCAAATGTTGTATTGCACCGATAGAATATGGTTTATAGATTCTATATCATTCATATCCTGTCACATTCCCTGATCTGTATCGCAATTATCTGTAATATCGAGTAAATGTTGAACAGTGATCGACACCATTTTGTCTTCTCAAGCTATTGTGCGTGATGTCATGTAAGCTCCAATGCATCACATTCTTTATAATGTAATGCTCATCCCATTCAATATTTTGAAACTAATTTGACTGGAAGTTGTTGCTGCCTATGGCAGCAACAACTTCCAATCAAATTGGTTTAAAAATATTCAACCGCTTACCTTTAGGATTGCTTTTATAGCAGATTGCCAAACTATAGCTGGCGCCTCTATGACTGAGCATATATTCCGAGGTAGACACACTAAGGTTTTTCTGATTGGTTGAAAAGTAAATCATGACAGCCATCATAGAGTGTAGAAATGTACCAACATTTAACTACTAAATCCTGAATATCTTTGCTTAGCGGCGTGATAAAAAGCTTAAAATTACCTGGATAGTTTATGACCGGCATGTTAGATCATCGGAATAGCTATCAAGAGATGGGATTAGTTATCCTTTAACAGATTTATGCAATGACGTCCTCTCCTGGCTTTGTATTTGCTGGCTCCCAGTATGGAGAATTACAAGGCTGTCTGTGCTGGTGTGTTTGCTGGCATCTTTAGCACATGGCCAAACATGGATCATCTTTGCCGAGCGACGTACTTCTTTGAAACATTCTGTGGCGGAGAGAAGCTCAATAATTATTTTCAGAACATTTTCACTTCGTTTTTTAAACCATTAATGGTAACATTTAATCCATACAATTCTAATTTTCTCCTAGATTTCTTAATACCCATTTGCAGAGCAAGAGAAGATGATTTCTGAAAATTTAAAACTGGAATGTCTGGCTTGATTATCGAGCTAGCCATTCCAGTGGTAAATTTTAAATGATGGTCTTCCCTTGCCCTGAAGCGCAAGTGGACATTTCTCAGGACCACTGCAAATAAGGCAGGCTGTGAAATTCTTGACCGTTAATTAGCATTATTCATGCAAGCATATTCTTGTAGATACTAAGTGACATGCTAATGGTTGCTTGGCAAATGCCTGTGACAATTATATTTTTATGTCATACACATTTTAAAAATCTGTGACAATTGGTTTAAATTTCTGAGTGTGCTTAGAAGGTCACACTTAAGCCTTGACTCTGTTTCTGATGGCTTAGCGAATCAGTGTCAATGATTTACTAATGGCATATTAATCCTGCTGGTATAAACCGCTCTTGTCTTAAGCCTTTCATCAATAATTGACCCATATCTCATTTTCAAGTCAACCATACAGGATAACTGTTGAATATTTAAAAATTAATTTGACTGGAACTTTAACAATGGCTTCCAATCAAATTAATTTTTAAATATTCAACGGAATAAGTTTTAAATCTTAAAGAATGTACTTTTTCAGGGATTTGTCAGTGAAAGGGTTAACCTGATAATGGTCAAGCTAGCCGAAATGGCAGTTGTCTTGATGGATGTCTATTTGTAGGCTAAGAGAACTCATTTTTGAAAATTTACCACTGGAATGTCTTAAAATTAATTAAAATTAAAATTGGTTTACGATTAACCTTTTAATGTCAAGCTGGAAAAAAGCCTCTTCAGAGTTCTTGAGAAATATTTGCTTACAAGACAACAGAAACTATTTTTAAAATTTGTAAATTCAAGTAGTAAATTTACAAAAACGTCTTCTTGGACATTAATTTTTTTTTTAAATTTCAATTCTTTTAACAGATGACCATTGACAGGTTTTGAGGCACTGTTGACTCAAGAGTGGTTATCAGGATTTTTGGATTATAATGTCTAGCCAGTCGTTTGTCCAAGAATTCTGTTATATCCTGTAGAGATAAATCATAAGATTGTAAACACTGTGGATATAAGGAATGTCATCAATATTCAAGGAAGACCTCAAGTCACTGATGCGATGTGTCTATCGCGATTAGCTTCAATTATCTAATCCTATTTGTCAATAGCAACGAAACTGGTGTACATTTTTCAACAATTTTGGTGGACGATGTTGATGTCTATGACAGCAACATCTTCCACCAAATTTATTGAAAAATGAACACCACTTCATCTAATAATTTAATTTGAAAATTAAAAATTTTGACATTAGGGTCGTAAGAGTTTGAAATTTTGAAACCTGAATTCATGTCACCTAAATTTCAAGGTAATTATATAGGTTACAAGCTGTTGAGCATTTTGAGTCAAATTTGACTGCAAGTTGTTGTGGGTTCAATCAAATTCTGGATCTACAGATATCTTGAAAAATGCTTGTCTGAGTGGGTGGGAAATTTAACACAAAGGAGTTGACCAACTTTAGTTGTGAGCCGAGAAATTCAGAAAGCCCCGAAAAAATTTATAATGTGATAAAAACAGGAGGCCGAGGATCTGCAAGCTAATGTTTGCAAGTAAGATGGTTGTAGTTTCTCCAACTGTTCTAACCACAAGTGGGGAAACTACCTCGACAAGTCATGTCAAGAGGAAGGCAACATTAATCCTGAATAAGTTAGCTAGTGATGTAGTTTAAATGATACTGTTGAACTGCAATTCGATGCCAAGCCAACAGATGTGAATATCTGTCTCGACCACGTCATACATCGCTTTTTTATACATGTAATGCTGACAAATCGAGAAAAATGATGGAAACATTTGCTGTACTTATGGCAGTCAAAGTAACTTCAAAATATTCAATAGAAAATTAGTTACATTGTTCGGTATTTATCACATTAGATCTTGATTTGAGACTGTTAACCCTTTAGCCTCTGAAACTCTGGTCTCCCAATTTCATGACAGCTATGCAAGACTTCTATTGAATAATTTGAAACTAATTATTTGAAACTAATTCGAGTTTTGAGTTGTTGGTGCTATGGTTATAATTAGCTCCAAAATATTCAACAGAATTTTCCTTAATCATAAAAAGTTTGTCATTTTTGATCTGTGAGTGTTCGCAGAAAAGCTGCATGGTTTTAGTAGGATAGATTTTACAACCCGAGACTGATGCTGGATGTAAAGATTGAGCTGCTGAAAATTATTAGTGTCATTTTAACAATTATGTCCAAATAATTATGATTGTATTCTGTGATATTACTGATATATATTGTGATGCTGATCACATGAAATGTTATTTTCTTCTGGTACAGAGAGTCATGATTCCTAACATGTGCGACCTAATTGTGTGTAAAACAACACAACACCTATTAAAGAATCCTTACAACAGGAGCTGTTTACGTAGAACAATATTTGCAGAGAGAACGCATGCAGACTCATACTGGTGAAAAGCCATACTCATGCTCTGAGCGTGTTTAAAAACTCGCTAGAACATTGAATTTAAACTCACCCAAAGGCACAAAGAAAAAGAGCATTGACCGTAGTCATGACTCGTTCGCATACTAGATTGGATAATTATTGCAATACTAATTACAGTGCTATTAAATACGCAGTCGTATTGCATCCTGTAATTAACAGTTTCTGCTGCACAGACCAGGTACTCTGACTAATTTTTTACAATCTAACCCTTAAACCACTGATATTTGTGTATTCGTATTTTCAATTAATTAACTTTCATATGGCAAACTGATGTTCATTTTGTACATGAATGCTGTATATGACATTGTATGATATTAGTACAAATGTTGTCCATGACAGCAACAGGTTTTAGCATCTTTATTTTTTTTAAATATATGCTGGTCTTTCGGCCGACTGTTGCAAATAGTATATTGTCATACATTTTTGCAGCTGACATTTTGCAATGGTAATAAAACATGTCTTAAAGGCGGCAACCTCTTAATAAACCCTTTCACTGAAAAATCCCTGATAAAGATGGAGAATGGTGAAAGGTTTAAATTGTAAATTCATAAGGCATACAATTCAAACATACACTTTCATGACGTGCCATTAACACTTTCGTGACATCATGGTCACATTTTGGGATGCGATGTCAGCTAACAAGTGACTTATTTGATTATTATCTACCCGAGTGACAGAACAAATCCATACATTGGAAGAGATCAAAAGACTGAAAGGATAGCAAACACACTGCAAAGGGGCGTGAGTGGGTGTTGACTAGGTGGCTAAGCACTAAATATAATATCACGTATTCATTGAAGTTGCTGTCTGACTAATTAAGCGTTTAATCGGCATGCCTGCGGAAACCGATCTCTATTGGCCTTGATGAATGTCCGTTTTCTGACTACAAGAAGATTATATTTAAATATTTGTCACTGGAAATGCTTGGCTGAATAATCACACTCAGTCATTGCAGTGGTGAATTTCCAAGGATAGCCCTTTGCTCAGCCAGCCAATGAACATTTAATAAGCAAATATTTTTATTTTCTTGATCAAATCTTACCATTAAATGCATGGCTAAGTGAGAGGGTGTAGACATGAAAGTTTTGTGTAGAAAGTTCTTCGAGGCGAGGTTTATATGTATCACCCACGCCTGGTGTCTGTACTCTGGGTGGCCGTTAACTCTTTAATACCCAAACCCAACCAAAACTGCCCTTGCCTGAGTCGTCTTGAGGAATGTAAAGTTACAGCCCAAGAACCATTTTTCTAAATAAATATGGCACTAAAATGACTGGCTCAATATCTGAGCCAGTCATCCCATAGACAAATGTTCAAAAATATGCTTGCCTAGTGCCTGCAAATGGACATTCAATAAGCAAAACTTTCAATTTCTTAGAGATATCATGACCAGAAAGAGTTATAATAAGTGTGTGGATGAGAAGAGAACTGCGTGTGTGTGTACAGTACCTCTGGGAAATAACTTAACCTGTTTACAAAACAAATGAAATGTAATGTTGAATGTCTAGAACATAATTGGATTGGATGATATGGCTGGCTTTAACCCTTTATCCCTCGAATTTGTTCAAGAAAATTTAGGCGAAAGAGAAGACTATTTTTGAAAATGTACCACTTGAATGACTGGCTCGTTTATCGAGCCAGTCATTCCAGTGATAAATTTTCAAAAATAGTCTTCTCTTTCGTCTGCAAATGGACATTTATCAAGACCACTGCAATAGCCGTTTTTGGCTTATATGAGTGTTAAAGGGCAGCAATATCTTCCAATCCAATTAGGTTTTAAACATTCAGCAGAATATTTCCTACATTGTGTTCAAAGTTTTACTAACTAACATGTTTCTGTTTTTGTTTTGGAAATTTCTAATTTATTTATGTGTAGCACTGTATGTAATATCGCACTTGTCAGCTCTATCCTGTCACAGGCTCTGTGATGATGTGTATGTCAACTCGAAAAGAAACATTGCCCATTCCAGCATTATGAATATGAACTATGAACTAATTGGACCCGACTGAGCGGCATAAGAGCCATTCCACGAGACCTAGATGCTTCTTCTTTGTAAGCGAGAAATTCCAAGAATCATGAATCAATCATTAGGCACTCGAGTAATGTACAGACGCCTTGAATATTGTATTAAAAAATTGCATAATGATTATGTTAGTCCTCCGTGGACAGACTACTCATCTTGGCAGCCTTGATGATGACTTGATTCTGGTAGTCTGAATGGTCCTTAGAAACTGATTTGGACTATAGATCCTCTGCACGCAATTAGACCATGTCATTTTGCTTCTGAATGTTCAGTTATGTTGGTATGTATGAGGGACCTTATTTTTTGTATGTATTCACAATCAGATTAATTTCCTGAATGTCAGTTCCTGTCACTTGTTGTACCCTGTACATTAATTAACCATCTGTCAGCTGGAAGCGACCAGACAATAATTTCAATGGGCAATAACTCAGGAACTGCTTAATATTGTGAAAACAATTTGACTAAAAGTTGTTGGTGGCTTAGACACCAACAACTTTTAGACAAATTGTTTTCAGAATATTCAGCATATATCCCAAGTTTAAACTCTATGGGAAATGTAGTGTGCAGAAATTCAGCAACAAGACAGTTAATAGCTTGGAGATGATAACTTTTTGGCGCTGATTTGCAGACAGAGTTATCAGTAATTTGCCAATATTAGCTTCCCGTGGAAAAGATCTGCTTGATAATGGTATATACACTTAAGTACTTGGGAATTAAGATTCCTTTTACGCTCATTGGTAGTAGACTGATCAACTACATGAGGTATAGAATGATGTCATGGTCAATGACATCATGAATGATGTAGCTGAGTTCGACAAGAATACATATATTGGTGACGGATTAAGCATTGTTGTGCGAATTGTATGTTTTTACTATCTAATAAACATGCTGTTGGATATGTTGAAAATAATTTGACTGGGCGCTTTTGCTGCCATAGGCAGCTACCGCACCCAGTCAAAATGAGGACCAAATATTTAGCAGCTTACATTGTACCTGTATAGTTTTCTGGAAATTGATAGTCAGAGAGTTCAGGGATCGATCGATCCCAACATGAGCGAGGTGTGGACAGGACGCATCAACATACTCATGCCTGAGCTATGCCCCATCCATTCCTAGATAAGCTCTGCCCACATTTTGATATCCCGCCAAAAAATATTTGGCTGGGTATTATTATATAATGGCGCCGGCCAGGCAGGCATGCATGCGGGTGGCAGAGTGGTTTCCGGACAATAATTTGACACATGTTTGTCAAATTCGTTTGGAACTTCATAAGTTTATTAGACTAGGTCTGAGGAAGAAACCTATCGAAAATATCGATGATTTGAAATCCAAGATGGCCACCAGCCACCGGTGCCCATCTTAAAAATTGGTTTCAAGATAATAACTGCATTACCGTTTATCGGATCACTGAAACTGGTTAGACTAGCAGTCAGCAAGAAACTTATCGAAATTGAGGATGATCCAAAATCCAACTGGCGGCCATCTTGAAAATTGGTTTTCAGATGATAATTTTGAAACTGTTCATCTGATCAGTTTGAAACTTTATAGGTTCACGGGACACTTTGGTTTGTCATCATGGCATGGTATTATGTGCCGTTTGTGGAGCTCTTGCTACACGTTAAAATCGATTTGAAACATTGAAACCTGAATTCACTGAATCTAAATTTTAAGGGAAGCTGTTGAATTTTTTAAACTAATTTGACTGGGCTATTGCTGCCAATGGCAGCAACCGTGGCTCCCAGCCAATTTATTTTGGATGCATCTGTGCATCTGTGTGTGCGACCATCCCCGATTTTTTGTCTGGAACATATTTACAAGATGTTTTCATGTATAGTCATCAGACGTTTTTCACAGTTGACTGAACATCATAGATTATTCTCATTGTTAAGTCGGTAGTTTCAAGAGTGGTTTTAGCTCACCTGGCCCTAAGGGCCAAGTGAGTTTATGCCATTGTGGCTGTCCATCATCCATCTGTCTGTCTGTCGTCCGTCTGTCAATCCATGAAATCGCATCTTATTTATGCTTTGGCCGATTTCACCCAAATTTGGCTGGAAGGATCATAAGGGGATAGGCGCCATTGATATGTCAATTTTTTGGCCGGTCATCTTGGATTTTTGGAAAAAATGTCCATAAAATCATTTTTAATGTTACTCCTCCAATATAAATGGCCCGACTTCAACGTAACTTGGGTGGACTAATTCTAAGCTGGTATGCTTCAAGACTTCTAACCTGTATATAGAATTTTGATTGGTAAATTTTTCCAGGTGGCATCTTTGATTTGCTGGACATTGTAAGAAATAAGTTAAAATGCTGCTACTCATTAACCGCTTGAACGATTTCAAGCAAACTCAGCTGAAATGCCTCTAGAGTCATCGCCTTCAGAACTAATATCCAAAAATGGTGGGAAATTGTTTAAAATTCTACTCCTCATTAACTACTTGGGCAATTTCAACGAGACTTGGCTGGAAGGACACTAGGCTGGTAGGTTTTAGAACTTGTGTTACAGAATTTTTATTGGTCAGTTTTCCCATGGCCTTCTTGAATTTTCCGAGAGATGGCTGGAAATTGTTTAATATGCTACTCATTAACCGCTTGTTCCAGCGGCCATCTTGTTCTCCACAATGACATTTCAGGAATTGCTGTACGGATCAGGCTGAATCTCAATACATTTAATTTTGTCTAGAGAACGTGATCCTTGATAAAATATGGTTGTCATGGACCAATCAAAATTTTTTAGTTTGATGGCCATATTGGATTTTTTTATTGGCTGGAAGGAACCTGGCATTCAATCTGATTGTGCTCAGCATTACTCATTAATTTCCTACCAAATATCGCTTGTACTGAATTCCCAATTTTGTACTTTGTCTTGTTATTGATGAATTTAAAGTATTATGTCTGTTCTAATGCTAATGGTCCAACCTGGTATATGGATGCGTGCGGGGTGGGGTGGGTGTGTAAGCTAATATTGGGTAGCATATCAAACGTTACTGTGACATACTATTCCTGGTTCACTGAACATCATAGAAAATGGACCTTTCCAGTTTTAAGTATGCCCCGCTCATCTTCAGATAAGCTACGCCCATACCTCGCTCATGTTGGATCAATCGATCCCTGAACTGCCTGACTATCAGTTTCCAGAAAACTATACAGATAAGCTGTTAAATATTTTGAAACTAATCTGACTGGGTGCTGTTGTTGCCTATGGCAGCAGCAGTGCCCAGTCAAATTAGTTTCAAAATATTCAGCAGCATCTTTATTTAATTGTAAAGCCGTACAATTCGTACAACAACGCTTAGTATGCCATCATTAATTATGTGTTCATGACAAATCTATCTACGTCATTCATGATGTCATTGATTATGACGTTATGATACACATCACATAGTTGAGTATGATGTCATATGATGGATGACTAAACTGGAAAGTGTTTTTGTCCATCTCTGATTGTTTGTCCGAATGATATTTTCAATAGTTTTTCATGTATAGTCACCAAACTTGGTATATCGATGTGTTAAAGCTAAATAATGGTGTGTATCAAACACCAGTCAGCATGACCTACTTTTCAAGGTCAAAGCTGCACATATTCTTCTTGTCTGGGCGGTAATTTCAATAACTGAACTTGGTGTACCGATGCGTTGTAGGCTAATGATGTCTTGCATATCAAAAGTATGTCACGTTTTTATAAGATTTTATCCAGTTCATATTGCTATTAAAGTACACTAGTTCCCACATGATTACTGAATCTAGGTACAACAGTGTATTTTGTTTAATAATATGCAAAAAATAATACATAGATGTTTAGAAAATTGGAACGAGCTTTCCAATGATGTCTGACTTCAATAATATTTCTATCATAGTTTTTAATATACGATCAGTTTTAAACCCTATAATGGTTAAACGGGCAAAAACCTGAGTGGTCCAGTCTTCTTCTTCTTTTCGATCGCTGGTATCACACTTGGAGAGCCGTTCTCAAGATGAAATGTCCAAACATTCCAGTGGTAAATTTTCAAACATAGTCTTTTCTAATATCCTGCAAATGGACATTCAATAAGCAAATATTTTGGATTTCTTGAGAGAATATGACCATTAAAGGGTTCAGGGGGTGGGGCCTTAACAATAAAGAAACATGGACCATTTTTTCACTTAACGGGATGCTAATATCTCAAATGCTGTATTGTATGATTACTGCATTCTGCAGCCGCGGTAGTAGAAACATCCTACAGCTGCAATCAGTCCTTCTTCACTTTTGCCCATCGTGTCTTGTCCTCAGACAAAATCCTTAGCTTCCTCAGGTCCATTTTTTACTTGAATGTACTGAGTCCTGCTTTCTTGATGTCAACTCGTAGCACCCTTAGCAGATTTATGCAATGACGTCCTCTCCTGGCTATGTACTTTCTGGCTCCGAGTAGGAGGAATTCCAAGGCTGGCTGTTCTGGTGTGTCTTCTGTCATCCTTAGCACATGGCCAACATGGACCATCTTTGCTGGGTGATTTTTACAGACAGCGGTGATGTATTACACATCTTGTATAGTGCATCATTGGAAATTATGCTGTCTGGCCCTCGGTGCCCAGTGATGGTACGTAGGTGGTTGCTGTAGCAGGTGTCAAGTTTGTCTAGAGCTGCCTTTGGAGCTGCCCTGCTGTTACGGTTACACAGCATCAAAGATACGCAGGTTGGATTTCATAAACGTGGTCTTTTGATCAAGGGCATCTTTGATCTACGAATCCATAGCTTCCAGAAGGACTGGAAAGCTACGTTCCCCATGACGCAGAGTGCAGCAATGTCAGCAGTACTGCAGAGCAGTGAGCCCAGGATTTTAATTATCCTGCCACAAAGTAGATCGTCATATTGTAGATTATGGTTTATAGATTCCATATCATTCATATCCTGTCAGTCACATTCACTTATCTGTATCACAATTATCTACTTTGTAAAAAGGCGTAAATGTTGAACAGTGATCGCCACCATTTTGTCTCCTCAACTGACAGTGTGTGATGTCATGTAAGTGCAAATGCATTACAGTCTTTAGTATGTAATATTCGCCTTGTTGAATATTTTGAAACAAATTTGACTGGAAATTGTGGTTGCCTATGGCCGCCACAACAGTCAAATTAGTTTCAAAATATTCAACAACTTACCTGTATGGTTGCCTTTACAGCACACTACCAAACTATAGATAGCGCCTCTATGACAGACTGTATATACCGAGGTAGAAGCACTAGGTGTTTTCTGATTGGGTGAAAAATAAATCATGACAGCCATCATAGTTATTAAAGACTGGATATCTTTCATTGTCGGCATGATCAAAAACTAAAATGTCATGAATAGATTATGGGTGACAAATTCTAGCACTTGAATTGATAGTACTATAAGATAAGGTGAGTTTTCTTTAAAGAGCTTTTACCAGCTGGGTAACATTGTTGATGTAGTGGGGTCCCTGCATATAAATGACGTCAATGCAGGAAAAATGTATGCAACATTGTCACGCTTGAATCTCATTTAATTGAGCATCATCATTCCTGGGCCATTTATTTTGTCTTCACATACTTATTGTTAATTCACTTATACCATAATGTTGACGTTCATTATTTGTCCCTTCCTGAAAACTACCAAATAATGATAATTTCTTCTAAATATAACGACCAGACGTATATATACTGGTCTGGCGTTTTGTTAGCTTACTAAAATACTTACCACTCAATTCACTGTTTGCTAAAAGTCACCTGACTTAGATATCTCAGAAAATTTTAACCTATTCATTCCCATGGTGTAGGTTCCCTTGAAACAAGTTTAGCAGAGATACATCCCTCCATTGGGTAGTCTTGATAGTATCTCTTTAACTCTAAAGCAGTCATTGCTCTAGGGAACCGGTTCCTCTATTCCTATAGAGAACATATAAACGAGTCTGTGAGCATGCGCACTTATGCTACTATGCATGCGACAGAGTCCAAGCCGTCATTAATTAATTCCACAAATTTTTAATGATTTGCAATTTAACGATGCGGGGTGGCTGAGGTGGGCCCCAGTGAATTGAGTGGTAAGTATTTTAGTAAGCTAACAAAACGCCAGACCAGTATATATACGTCTGGTCGTTTTGTAACACAACAAAAATACTAAGCCACTCAATTCACTGTTTGCTAAAACACAGAATTGGTCAGAGCCCAAATACTAGGTGGGTTGGTAAATTGCAAATCAGGAATGAAAGGTTAATCACCAAAAATACTAAAACCAACTAAATCGCTGAAGTGCTGAAATAGCACGAACAAACAAATGTTCGAAATAAAATACAATAATATAATGATAATTAGAAAATCTCAGCAAAGAGAATTTAAAAACAGCCGTGAGATGGTGAAGAAGACGGCTGACTAAAGAATCTAGGCAATTGAGCCTAGGTTTGAGTGGCGAAACGAGAAATGTCAGATTGTGAATTGAATCTGATCTTTCAGATAAAAATAATGTAGAATCTGACATTTATACTGCAACTTACATAATGTCGTCCACTGATAGATCTGCATAGAATGCGAAGGAGAAGGCCATACCACGAACATCGTGTGCCTTAACACAAACTGAGTGTCTCCTGGAGATACATTCTAGTGTCAATTAATGGTGTCTGTAATCCAGTTGATGAGATGCGCGCTTACTAAACAAATTCGCATAAGTAATCTGAACGGTAGATCTGCATAGAATGTGAAGGAGAAGGCCATACCACGAACATCGTGTGCCTTAACACTTACTGAGTGTCTCCTGGAGGTACATTCTAGTGTCGATTAATGGTGTCTGTAATCCAGTTGATGAGATGCGCGCTTACTAAACAAATTTGCATAAGTAACCTGAACGGTGTTTCAAAAAGATATTTTAAATTGGGCATAGTTTTCGGAAAGGATTGAAAACAATTAATTAGGTTTTATATATATATAAGATCTCTTCAAGGGCAAAGAATGAGGCCAGCTCTCCTACCACCTAGAAAAGATCATTCCCAAAAAGAATATGAATATCAAAATGCCCTCTAACAAACGCGGCCGCGAATGATTTCAGAGTTATACAATTAAACAGATGGACCCAAGAATGAATTAATAGAGGAATTTATTATAGGTATTTGCCTTTGTGCTATACCCCTAAAAATACCGGTACCATGGATAAATGATGTAAATACTTAATAACTCTCAAACCGGCTTCTAGAAAACAAAGAAGGATAGATGCTAGTGAAAACGATAACACCACCCCAGCATACAGGGATTTAAATCATCAAAAAATATGCCATGCATCTATGACTTGATGATGGGATGCAGAATCGGGCGAGATAATGTGCTGTTCTAACAACCATTTGAAAACCTTAAATATACTCTGGTAAATTCTCCTGTAACAGATAGTTTGAATTGATTAAGAATACTAAAGTTCAGACAAAAAATCAATTTCTGAAAAACAGGTCTCTTGGAAAATACCATATATACATATTGAAGATTTGTGGAATGATGAACTGAAAGCTGCTGTTAAACGAGATAGAAAATCAGCAAAATTGGTAAGACGCTTTGGATTTCCACAAAGAGGACTACGAGATCCACTGAATAACTCTCATTGGGCCAAGCAGGAGTGATTAAAGGGATAATACATTCTGCTGACAAAAGTTCTTAAAGACAATTGTACTAGAAACCGCTGACAAAAGTTCTTAAATACAATTGGCACTAGAAAGTTAAATTGAAGATAAAATGTGAAGTCTATGACTGGGCCAGAGCATCTACCGCCAGAGCCTAGCCTGGAGGAAGAATATGAACATCAAATCTGGACACTATACTGAGTAGAAACTTAATGGGATGTAATAAATGAGCTACAAGGAAAATCATTCTACCTGGAATGTGAGCTGCTGAAAGTTTTGCTGACATCTCCACCGCAGGAGGAAGACCAAGACTCCAGACAAAATATGATAACCTCAACTGCCCTGCTTGTTGATGAAGGTCACTACTATAGAAATGACTGCATGAGCAGATAGGTGCTTGTGAAAGAGACAATATCTCTTCATTCTCCAATATTCCTGAGTATTGAAGAGGAATACTAGAGTATTAGTTCCTGTTCTAGTTCCTGAAAAGGAAGAGAGTAGTAAGACTACTTTATCTGATTCCATAGACACAAGAACGAGATCCCCTCCCCCAAACACGTAAGAACAAGACATCAAACTGGACCTGCAGATGGATTAACTGGTGAATTGGTACCGATGACACCCAACGAATGAAAATGCAGTGTATGCAGTCGTGGTGAGGGACAAAATTCTGAATTACCAGACTTGACCTTCGTACACAAAACTGACTCCATTCGGCCCAAATTTTAACACAATTAAGCAACCTTCCAAGCCAGAGGAATCCCAGACTGGCTATGATGTAATTAAAAGAACCCAGATCCAGTTAGGACAAATTCTGTATATATAGAAATATCAGAAAACACTGTCCCTTATCCTTGACTAGACCAGTGATGACTAGGCAAAATGACTCCATGTCCATATTATTCCTTTCATCGATGAACTCCATTTCTGAGACAACATAGTAGGAAAAGAGTTGAATATAAAACGATTGACTAAGTAATTTTTGTCTCAAACAGTATCAAAGCAGCCATGGGTTCCAGACAAAATAATTCCAAAATATACAACAGAATTAGTATTAAATCATGAAGTGTAAATTTTTTGGAAGTTGTCAGAAAAGGATAAATATATGAGTTGAAGATAAGAGCCGAGACCCTATAAAAGATGATCTGCCAGCACCTCATAATCCTTAAAGTCTGGATTCTGCCATTCCTCCACTGTATCCTACTTGAAAAGAGCAGAAAATTATTGATCAGGAACAGAAGCAGGACTAATGTCAAAGGAGACCAACATGGTTTGATAGAAAAAAGGGGGATTCAATGACTACATTGATTGTACCTTATATGTAGGAAATCTGCTACCTAAGACATGCATGAGGCTAGCTATACCCATCCCACCCCTGATAGAGTAGAGATTATATAGAAGCGCTTTAGCATGACAGCTAGGACCAGAATAAACCTGCAGAATCTTATTTTACAAATCTAATTTTAAAACAAAGCTAGTATGATATGAGCCCAATTGTTAATATCTTTATCAGATGATTAAACAGGAAAGAAGTCCATCAAACCTGTGACCAGATCAATGATGGATAAGGACAAAGGACTGAAACTACACAGAAGGGTGAAAGGAAAAAACCATATTCCACAATCCATGCAAAGGCAATAATCCAATCATCTTGGTTAGGCCCCCTTGAGGAATTTATTTAATAATGCCTGGGAAATTTAGAATTTAGAAGAATAAAAAATAGGCTTGAATAGATAAGGCTGAGAAGACCTCTCCATATGACAATAATAGAAATAGATATATCCCTAGACAAATAAAAAGATCAAAATTTCTACTGAACTCGAGAAAGGAGCGGTGTAAATCTTGATAAGACAAAAAAGATTTTGTTATTGTGACAAGCTTACATTCACCCATAGATATGCTTCATCATGGCGAGGGATCCTACTGACAGAAAAGAAAGACTGAAAAACTATGTTAAAAATAAATCAGGCCAGATATGATACTAAAAGATAGCAAACCACTATTCACAATTAAAATAATAGTCTGACGCACTTATTTGCAGATTGATATTAGTCGAAAGATGGAGGCTGATAGTTAGAGTGTAATACATGAGAAGATTCAGGAGCAAAACGAAATCTAGTGAAATCAAAACGACAAAAGCACTGCTAGGATCATAAGAAAAAATTAAATTATTCCTAGAAGATAAATGCGAAGAGTTGGGTGTACACAAGGTTTCGAAGGATGAGGATAATTGGATGGTTCAGCCATTGCACTAAGAGCAACTAATAAAGAATTAAAGAATCCAAAATAAGAGCCCCTGAAATAGGGCATTTAAACTGTCAAGTGATTTAGAAACAAACAATACCAGCAAAAAAACAGAAGTGATTTGATTTGGCATACCTAAACCAGAAGTTTAATTATAATCAGTTGCTATGCCATAAAAATTGAGTTATAATCTAGGTAATAATACTGAGCACAGGACAATTAGGCCTCATGGTCATCTCTTCTTCATTTATCTCCATGCCTGTGCCGTCACTTCTAGTCATGGGTTGCGTGTACGGTGTAGTCATACATTGGCTTGACTATGCCAAAGCCTACTAAACCATTTTCGAATGTTTTAAGAGATGGTGTGGAAACAACATGTTCAGACCAACATTTCAGTTTACACACCCCTTAGAGAGAAAATTTTTCTAACTAGGTTAGTTCTCCCCCTCTTCTAGACTTTCAGATGATTTCCACGAGTAATAGTCCATTTGCAAGCAGAATGTTATATTTGACTATAACAATTAATCGATTGAGAGCCGATAGAATGATCCCTCATAGCCTGGGTACGTGCTCTATATATCCAATTTCACCCAAGTTAAGTACCCGCAGAAAGAATTTACAAAATGATGAGAGATTAGATTATACATTAAGTAGGGAAAAAACCCATCTTAGGGCTAATAAAAGTGGCTGATAGTCAAGAACTTTCCTGATCCAAAGGCTATGCTTGCTACTAAAACACTGAGATCAACACACATCTCTGATATAGTAAAACTTGGTCATCAAAGTTTGTAGCGTTTACTATCAAATATTAACCATTTAACTCTCGAAGTTATTAGTCATAAGTTGCAACTGAAATAAGTTGACTCTGAATGAGTACCAGCAAATATGGGAGTGGCGTATTTACTTAAAAATCCATAAATAGGTCGCACATTTATGCTCAATTTACATGTTCTAAAAAATTTGCGCGCACTATATACACGGATAAAACTTATTTTCCTCTGAATTTTTAAACATCTTAACGTCTGAAGATACCACGAAAAAACCCTTCACAAATCTTGTCACCTCGCGGCTATGCTTAATGTATACCTCAAAACATCATTCGCAGAAGTGAAATTATTAAATTGAGCAGCCTAAATATTGCGTATCCTTTAATAAAGATTGTTTTTTCCATCAAAATTAATCCTAACTTGACATAAATGTCGTCTTTATAATATATAAATCAGAATCACGTGATAATCACATGATATATAAATCACGTGATATTATCTGACCAGATTAGGTTAAAGCAAATTTTAATGAAGTAGGTTAAGCGAGTACTCGGATATAGATATCCTGGAATCGGAAATTCGTCAATGAGATCTACGCTTCTCGTCAGCGCCTCCAAACGGAGATTTACTTTGCCACTGTCCGGCTCGCTAACAATAGACGCTGGCTACCCAGTTTAATTATCGGCCGTTCATGCAATTTTTCTAGAACATCGCATTACGTTTTAGATCATTTTAGGTTCACATTACAATATAACCAGTAATAATAAGTTTTAACGCTAGATTTAGAAATCAAGTGAACGCAAGTTTCTCCCTAGATTTACAAATCAAGTGAACCTGATAATCTGGCACAGGCTTAATAGCCTATCTAACAAAAGCGGGTTATGTGATTACGAGGATTCAATTCAGTATCGTAATTTTGAACATCCGGGCATTCCGAGATCGTCCAACATTTGCAAATTTACGACACACTAAAGAGGATATCCCATAGCAACGCAATGTTTACATTTTTCATGAAACTACGGCCATAAAAAATACTTGCGTCGATTAACCCCGCCAGGTATTAGAAAACATAAAATCTCGAGTAATTTTTATAAGATATTAAATAAAAGGTAAAAAGGTTTCATGGCCCATTGCTAGTAATGTTAAATTAGCCTGCAAAAACGCCGCCAATTGAAAGCGAACACCGAATCGCGAATTAATACGATGGTCTCGTCTTTATTGTAATACGACTGACATGACTGACTGATCATCATGAAGTAATTGCGAGTTTCATGTTAGTTGGTTAGTAACGGTCCTTAGAAGGACCACTCGCTTTTCTTCAGGGGATGATCGTGGTGTATCCTTGTGGTGTTCATCCGGTCCACCACGCCTGTTTGCACCACTGTCACATTCTTAATAGATCCAATAACTTCCCAACCGGTATATTACATAGTTATGTAGGATACCTTATGTAGGATTCGATCCAAACCGGTATGTAGTATACCTTATGTAGGAAAGAATGACGCTCGGAAATACGTACCTAGTCAAAACTCTTAATTGATCCACTAACTTCCCAACCGGTATGTTACATATGTTATGTAGGATACCTTTCGTAGGAGATGTTCCAAACCGGTATATAGTATACCTTTCGTAGGAACGGAGCCTCGTGGCTAAAATAGGATCAGAGTTATTGACTTCCCCTGGCTTGTAATGTGAAGCTGGCGCCATTTTCTTTCAACTTGGTCACAACGAACTTTCTGCTCATATTCACGTAAATTATAACCATTTTACATAAGTACTATGACTTATTCAACAAAGACCACTTGTACTGTGGTTCATGAAAAGCAAATGTGGATGTAGCTCCACAAGATTATGGAATGAATAGGATTTGTTGAGATAAAAGTTAGGTGTTTCCTGTAATACAGAAAATTAATTAATGACGGCTTGGACTCTGTCGCATGCATAGTAGCATAAGTGCGCATGCTCACAGACTCGTTTATATGTTCTCTATAGGAATAGAGGAACCGGTTCCCTAGAGCAATGACTGCTTTAGAGTTAAAGAGATACTATCAAGACTACCCAATGGAGGGATGTATCTCTGCTAAACTTGTTTCAAGGGAACCTACACCATGGGAATGAATAGGTTAAAATTTTCTGAGATATCTAAGTCAGGTGACTTTTAGCAAACAGTGAATTGAGTGGCTTAGTATTTTTGTTGTGTTACAAAACTGTCTTATAGTGATCCATCAGGATCATAATGTCGTTAAACTGTCTGCCTGCTGAATTCCTGCAGGCTACATTTTCAATGGAGTGTAACTGGTTACACTAAATATTTAGAAAACAATTTGACTGAAAGTTGTTGGTGGCTAAGCCACCAACAACTTTCAGTCAAATTGTTTTCTAAATATTCAGCAGGTCCAGAGTTATTGCACATTGAAGTTGTTGTGTGCTGGCTTACAGCAGACAGACAGTTAAATACATGGCTTATGTGATGTACTTTATATAATAATATTTATTTAATTCTTTTCACGAAGGCACCATAATTCTATTCTTCTGAATGTTTAATCAATTAATTATGTGTGTTTGGGCTGCAATGGTGCACCTGAATTGCAAAGCTCTTTATTTAAAATCTTGATGAATATTTTGCAAACAAATTGACTGAAAGTCGTTGCTGCCATATGTAGCAACAACTTTCATTCAAATTTTTTTCAAAATACTCTGCAAGTTTTATTTTACCGCACAAATTAGGTTAGTTATAATTCAGTATGGTTTATCCGAGGTACCGCTAAAGCCTCAGGCTCCATATGAACATCCTCTTAGCTTTCTGATAAGTGGGTGTTTTTCTGGACAGGAAATGTCAAAGATAGGAAGAGAAAAATATCTATTAACCATTTTTGCTAGTGGCAGTTCCTTGCTTTTTTGTGTTTGACAATGCCAACCGCTATTTACTTTATTCTCTTGTTGTTGCGTTAAATACCCCCTGTACAGATGGGACTGTTTATGTGAGTACGGTTAAGAAAAACAAAAACAAAATGTATTCTGTAACAGTGAAATAACAATATATTCTTTGATTTTTATACATGGTAATCGCTCTTATATATTTTACGAATAATCATGACTATAATAATTAATTTACAGTAATATGGTTAGAAGTCATTTAAAATCTGGGCATGCAGGGTCACCGGGTTACATTTCTCAAGACCTTTTATCAATTACATCTGACAAAAAACAGCTTCTGTCCTGGTTTTGAGTGAATAATTCAAGTAATAATTCTTCAAAAAATAATTTCCGTGCTCTACAAAAGGACAGATTCTATGGGAAAATTGTAATTTTCTTGAATAAATTTAACTGTGACTGCTACAAGCCACCAGACAATGAATTCAATGAGCAATAACTCTGGACCTGCTGAATATTTTGAAAACAATTTGACTGAAAGTTGTTGGTGGCTTAGCCACCAACAACTTTCAGTCAAATTGTTTTCAAAATATTCAGTAGGTACAGAGTTAAACACGATGGAAAATGTAGTCATGTACACAACTTTTCAATCTAACCTTAATTTAATTTATATAACTGAGACATGAAAAATTTGCCTCTGATATAGATTCAATATAGCGCCACCCACGCTACCCGTGTGCACCACATCCGATGTGGCTTGACAACTCAACTTTGAGTTGTAACCTTATGTACAGTAAAAAGTTTCACTATGGAGACAAGTGACCCCCTCAGGTCCATTCTTATGATTGACCAAGTCAGTAAATTTGGATGTAATTAGTTTGTGGTTCTTGCATTTTAGTAGATCAATACCATGAATTACTTTGTGATTTAGTAACAGGAACTCGGCCCGAGGTGTATATAAAATAAACTCGGTTCTTGGTCAGCATTAGTATCGCAAAATTCCCAGGCGATAGCGCTTAACCCCTTTCACAAATACATTACCTATAGTCATTTTAATGGCAACCATACAAAAGAACTGTTGAATATTTTGAAATTAATTTGACTGGAAACTGTTGCTGCCTAGGGCAGCAATAGTTTCCAGTCAAATTAGTTTCAAAATATTGAATGGAATAAGTTTTATATCATAAAGAATGAACTTTTTCAGGGATTTGTCAGTGAAGGTGTTAATACCAAAATCACTTCTATATTATACGGGATGGAGATACCCTTAATTGATTTAGACTAACTGGAAGTGTATTCGAGGAATCCATTTCTAGCTATGCCCTGCCCAAGCTCCACCCCCTTTTTTGTTACACACTTTGAAATGGATTTGAAACTTTAAAACCTGAAGCCACAGAATCTAAGTTTCAATGTAACTATATAGGCAAGCTGTTGAATACTTTGAAACTTAAATTTGACGGTAGGTGGGTGGTGGGTTTGGGGCTGCATGTTGCTGCGTAATTATATTCAACCAATCATTTATCGAACCTTTAACACTCAAACCAGCTAAAAACGGCTTCAGCAGCGGTCTTTGTCAGAGAAATCTTCATTTGCAGACCAACAGAAGACTAAGCCCACTGTAGAAGTTTTTTTTTCGCTGATATGAGTGTTAAAGGGTTAAGAGCTATGATCATTATATTTGATTAAAGTTAGCAAATTTTCACTATTTTTGTGATTAAAGTTAATGAAGAAAATAAATATATCTACTTTTTTGTACCTTTGCGTGCAAAGACAGAACCATTCAGTCAGTCATTCCAGTAGTAAGTTTTTAAAAATAGTCTAGTGTTGGGCCGCGAATTACTATAATCCTCAAGACCACTGCGCGTAAGCATCTTTTTGGTTGATTGACCAGTGTCAATATCAAATAAACTGTTGGACATTTTAAAACAATTTTGGTGGAAGATGTTGCTGTCTACGACACCTCTATGACAGCACCTCTACGACAGCACCTCTACGACAGCACCATCGTCCACCAAATTTGTTAAAAAATGAACACCAGTTAATCTTTTAACTTAATTTGAAAATTTTGACATCAAAGTTGTAAGGGTTAATGTCTGAAGTTTTGCTTCAAGCAGTTAAATATTGGCCCCATAGATTATTCCTTCTCATCTTCGAAAATAAATTCGGGCAAAAATTGCAGCGACGCGACAGTATAGTCTTTTATTGCTCTTATGATTATTGTCTATTATGGTTATAGTTTACCGACATATTCCAGATTTTTTTTTTTTCACTGGACTGGCAAAATATTGCCCAAATTTCTGGATTTCAGACCCAAATTTTCACATTCCTGGCAGCATGAATATTTGCGTGAGATTTAGGCCCTCTGGCACGAGAATATGAGATGAGGGTTAATTGTGACTTGAGACTTACCATGTCTGGCTTTCTTATAATTGTGTTGTTAATATCATCAGCTAAAATCGTGAAGATCAGGTGTTGCAGTGGTGGCCTAGCACTTCAGTGGTGAAGTCGGCTAGCTAAAGCAGCTTCTGAAGCAATCTTGTGAATTGCCTATAATTCCCCTTTCCCGGGTATCCATCCATCATCTGACGCCATATGATGTCATAATCAGCTCATTGCATGTATGATGACGTCACAATCGTTACATCACAAAGGGTTCCCTATAGACCATCATCAAATCTCAAATAATCCGCCACGTTGTATGAATTGTATGTCTTTGTAATTCTTTGCTATTTAATAAACATGCTGTTAAATATTTTGAAACTAATTTGACAGCAACAGCACCCAGTCAAATTAGTTTCAAAATATTCAACAGATTACCTATGTAGTCTTTTGGGAATTGATAATCAGGGTGTTCAGAGGTCGATCGATCCCAACATGAGCGAGGTATGGTGGAGCTTAGCTAGAGATGGGTGGGGCATAGCTAAAACTGGAAAGGTCCATTGCCAGCCAAGAGAAGGCTATTTTTTAAAGTTTGCTTGATAACCGAGACTTGATAACCAAGGAATGCAGCAAACATTGATCGCAAAAGTGGATCGTTAATTTGCCTCAGAGTTCTCTCCCATAGGCCATGTGGTCAGGAACGTATTCGCAACAAGTTCAGCCATCATTCAGTCTAACCATACATACTGGTGACATACCAGTCAAGAATCGGCCTCTGCGATGATCTTGAGGATTGCCCTATTTGCAAACCCGAATAGAAGACTATTTTTAGAAAATTTACTAATGAAAGGCCTAGCTCGATATGAGCCATTCATTCCAGTGGTAACTTTTGAAAGGTAGTATTAACTTTGCCTGCAAATGGACATTTTGCATTAGAAAGTTAAAAAACATTTCAATTAACTTGAGTGTTAAATGTTTAATATATGACAGCACATTGAAATTTCAAGGACAAACTGAAGAATACGTCATTGTGCTCGCTGCTTGTAGGTCCCGTGTAAGCATGCCGTAAGCATGCCGTAACCATGGATACTTATCACATCATATCTCAATTAGAAAGTTTTGTCCTCAAAGCATCATTATTATGATTTAGTTTATTAAGATTGACTATCATGCTTGTATAATATCCTCTACGCGTTATTGAGTATCTACTTGAATTCACAGCAAGTTTCTGTCTAAGTGTCATTGATTAATTCTAATAAATATGTCAACGGATAAAATTATTTTTGATATAATTTCACAAGATTTTATATGTAAGCCATGGAATGTCGTTAACTATCATCTGTAGCATATAGCACAAAATGTGTTTATGTCTCGCTGCTTCATTTGTTAATAATGTTCATGCCAAGAATAGGCGATCTTTTCTGGATAATGACCGTTTGATCTTGATGTTCCTTCTTTATTAATTGTCCTCAATGTTTGATGAAAATTTAATGAGAGATAATTACGACATCCTCAGATCGAAGAGGAAAAGTTTTATACAAGTCTGCCAGAGAAGAGCATGCAGATATTTATCAGCATTATCATAAAGATTCCTTAACCCATAGCACTCTGATGTAAAAATTTCTAATTTTCAAATTAAATTAAAAGATGAACTGATGTTCATTTTTCAACAAATTTGGTAGAAGATGGTGCTGTCGTAGACAGCAACATCGTCCACAAACATTGTTGAAAAAAGTACACCAGTTTCTGTGCTATTGATGCAGTAAAAGATAGAATATTGACATCAGAGTGGTAAGGGTTACAGCTCACGTTTCATATTGATGATGACATGACAGAATTATTTTAACACAAAGTCCCGTCAGAATTTCCGGGTGATTACACATGCCTGTGGTTGACAGTATTAGTGTTATTGCGTTTGTCCTTGAACGAAATTAGCAGGATCGTGTGTTGTTTCATACTTCCGTAATTCGAGCTCTCACTTCCGCGTTTGTTCAGGCAGACAAATTGGTTCAGGGTCTTTCGGAATGGCGCAATTATTACATAATACAGAATAAAATTGACTGAGAAATTGATGCTCTGGAGAACGTTGATAATCATGGAAGCCATTTGAAATGTATAGTCTTCCTTTGTCTCATGTTTTGTCATTCTCAAGACAAATTTGACAATTTCCGATGGGGCGACTAGAATAAAGAACAAGATAATAATTGTTACCAAGGTAATGGTAATGCGTCTGTGTGCCGCGGAAAAAGTGTCCGTGTCCCGACTGTGGAATGTGCGGAGTTGTTTGCTGCGTCGCAGCGCTCGGATTAGACGCACGTTGCAGTAGAGAAGAATGATAAGGGGAATGAAATTTCCCAGAATGGCCCAAACCATGCGGTATGCATATTCAAATGCCTCTGAATGGTACAACGGAACAGGAAGTAGAATCATAGTGTTGTCATCCATTGGTAGACAAGGGTCACGCGACATGTGATAGCGCCAGAGCTGAGGAACGTTGATTCCTATTGCGAGAACAAATGTGACAGTGATAGCTGATGCTGTGTTTTTCATGGAGACGAGTCGTGTTGATTGAAATGGATGACAGATTGCCAAATATCTCATTATTGCAGTAATTACTGTCAGCATTGTACTGGTAAAGATGAACACATCGATAATCGCGATAGAAAATGCTTTGTAATATAGCATGAATTCTGCTGGATCAAAATGGTTCCTTTCGGGAAGAAATGCATTTGGGAAAACGCATATACAGAACATCATGTCTGAAGTTGCCAGTGCCATGAGACATGTCGTCGTGCATCGTTCAATTTCATCCATGATACGCTGGTTGCGTTTCCATGAGAACACAAATATGTTCAGTACATTGCCGACGAAGCCAAACACGCATACAGTGGGCATTATGATTCCATACAAATAGTATTTCATGGCCAATAGAATGTCTTTCTCCATTGGCATTGTCAGATTTTCCATGCGGGATAACATAGCGGAGCAGTTGATTTTACTTAAGTACTCCATATTGATAACGATACAGTCTGTAACTGTTTATTTCAACTTATAAGGATTTGATGTCTGCAAATTATGAACATACGGAGTTGTGTTGAATATATAAATTTGTGTAGTTGTTCCTGTTCACTACACAAAAGCTTTATTGGGCTGTAAAATTCTGAAGTCTAGACAGGCCATAGCTCCCATATCGAGATCACAAAGCACTTTCCTGCTTTGCAGAAACTGGAAGATAAGTAACCATTATATGATTCAATCTTGTTTAACTTCCAAGTCATTTAAGTTGTAAAGTGGAATTTACCAATAGATTTTCTTGTAGCTGTTTTATTGTGACTGTCTGTTACTATGGTGATCTCTGGTATTTGGCTTTCTCAATATTAGTTTCACTTTATATATTTAATATGTTGTTGATTTAAGATGTAGAAAGCTGAAGTCCCAGCCATGGCGGCAGTCAGTTATGAAACAAAACCAAATTCTGTAATTATCTGAAATAAAGAAAAATGACCAAATTATTATTATTATTATTATTATTATTATTATTATTATTATTATTATTATTATTATTGTCGTCGGTGGCGGATCAGTGTTGTATGGCCAGTATCGGTGTCATCGACATAGACATAGTACTCTTAGATTCTTTGTTTCGTTGAGTTTGTAGCCCATCAATAGAAAGATTGCTGAAGAAAATTCTAATTTGTAGCTATTGTAGTAAATTTCCATTTTCAGTCATATCAGTCTTAAGGAAAAATGAAAATTTGAAAATTAATCACTGCAATAACGACCCGAAGTTGATTGTTAGTCCACTCCATTCATTCAAGATGGTAAAAATGGCTTCTTGTGAAATGTCTATTTGCAGACCAAGAAAAAACCTCCTTTTGACAATTTATCACTGGAATGACTGGCTCATGAGCCAGTCATTACAGTGGTAAATGTTTAAAAATATCCTTCTGGCCAGCAAATGGATATTTTCTATGAGGAAATTGAAACATCCTTGAACAAATTCGATGATTAATGGCATAATTATGACAATTTAACAATTCTTTTTATAAAAGTTTATGCCATTTGATCTAAATCAATATTATTGTCTAATGAAGATACAAAAATAGCTCAGAGCCCGAGATTAGACAGCAAGGCTTGGTAATCCTTTCACGCACAAATGCTATCTATATAGCTGTCAATTTGACTTTTAAATACAAAATCAATGAAGATAATTGGAAACTGAGAACTGCATGGGCTTATTTTAAATTAGTTTTCACCAGTGATGGGACATGGTAGGATGGTGACTTCCATCACCCGCGTATATTCTGAAAAAATTTGTCTCTGTCAGAATTTTATTGCTGTAATGTTGAAACAATAAAGATGATTTTTTTTTTTAGCAAAAAAACATGCAACGAATATCAATAGGTATCTTAAATATCTTTTTACATGCATGAACATCATTTTATCATTAAAATCTAATTTTATGATCAGAAAACTGAGGGATGATTTTCTGACTTGTCAGCAGGCATGTGATGTACCAAGTAACATCATTTGAGCGAGCAGCGCATATTGGTGTAAAGCTAGAGTGATGATTTAACCCTTTAACACTCATATCAGCCGAAAATGGCTTCTTCAGTGGTCTTGAGAAATGTCCATTTGCAGACCAAGAGAAGAGTATTTTTGAAGATTTACCACTCGAATGACTGGCTCGATATCCGAGCCAGTCATTCCAGTGGTAAATTTTCAAAAGTACTTGTCTCTTGGTCTCCAAATGGACATTCTCTATGAGAAAATTGAAATTTTCTTGATTATTTTCGCTGGGTTAAAGGGTTAATGGTCATACCAGCCTCTGTTATGGTCTTGTGGAATGTCCATTTACTGGCCAAACACATAGAATTTTTGAAAATTTACCACTGGAATAACTGGCTCGATAACCGAGCAAGTCATTCCAGTGATATATTTTCAAAAATTGCATTCTCTTGATCTGTAAATGGACATTCAATAGGCAGATATTTAAATTTTCTCGACCAAATTTAACCATTAAAGAGTCATTGATGAATTCACCTATTTCAATTTCAAGAGGATAATACAGGGAAGTTGTAGAATATTTTGAAATTGATATGACTGAAAGCCATTGCTGCCTTATGCAGCAAAGGCTTCTGAGTCATATTAACTTCAAAATATTCAGCCAATTATCCTACAGTGTGTGCATCTGGAAAATTTACTTTTTCAGTGATTTGTCGTTAAAAGGATTGATGGTCAAATTTTGTCAAGATTTTTAAATTTTAACATTATCATTGAAAATGTCCACTCGAAGACCATGAGAAGACTTGAAAATTTACAACCCGCCCCGCTTGCAGGGGTATATAGTAATCGCTTTGTCTATACGTGCGTGCACCTCACTGTCCATGATTTTTTGTTCCAACCATATTTTCAACGGTTTTTCACGTATAATCACCAAACTTGGTGTATGGATGCATCATAGCCTCAAGGTATGTCATGTCCCAAAAGTAGGTCAGCGTGGCCTACCTTTCATGGTTAGATTATTCTTGTCTGGGTTGTAGTTTCAAGAGATTTTTGCTTACAGTAACAAAACTTGGTATATTGATGAATTGTAGGTTATTGTTGTGACTTGTATATCTAAAGTTGGTCAACCTGACCTATTTTTCCATTTATCCTTTATGATGCAAAGCGTCACTAAAACTCTAGTTTTAAAAATTATGTTCATTTGCTCTGCCAAGAGACGTTTCTCACGACCACACCAAAGCTCCACCCACTTAATACACACGTTTTAGTTGATTGTAACACTGAATCCTGCATTCCTAGAAACTGAATTAGCTCCCAGACAAATTTGTTTCAAAATATTCAACATAGTGATTTTAAGTGGGATATTATTCACAAAAGTTATACAATTCAAACAATTAATAATACTGTGGATCACCTTTGCCCTTTGTATCAGACCTATATCATTTGATTGTGATGTATTCATCATAATAAGTTATCAATGGAAGATTCCAGTTTCTCAGTCAATCAGATGATGTCATAATCAACTACTTCTCATGTAGGATGACATAATCGATTATGTGATGTCAGAATGACGCATTATAGTCTGTCACAAATGGTCAATAGTCTGAGTTGTACGAATTGTATGTCTTTACTATTTAACAAACATACTGTTGGATATTTTCAAACTAATTTGATTGGGCGCTGTTGCTGCCATAGGCAGCAACTGCACACAGTCAAATTAGTTTCAAAATATTTAATAGCTTACCTGTCTATAGTTTTCTGGAAATTGAGACTCAAGGAGTGCAGGAATTAATCGATCCCAACACGGGTAAAAGGTGGGTGAAGCTTAGCTAGAGATGGGTGGGGTATAGCTAAAACTGGATTCATCCATTACGGGATGTATTCTGAGGGAGACCAGAGTTTGTCATGATTTTTTCTCCAGAAAATAAGGTCGGACCAGCGTGAGAGGGCACGGCTTGCCCTTTTTGGACATATCGTGCGCGTGCGCGTGGGATTTTCCTCTTCCAATGTTTGCATACATGAGCATGCAGAAATGCAGGCAAATCCTCAATTTAAACATTAACTTGTCTATTATAAAAAAATCTGGATATTTCATAGGATCTCCGGAAATCCGGAGCCGTTTTAAGAAATCCACATTTGTTGTGTGAATCTGGGGAGATGGTCACTCTATGCATTTTGATTAGGATGTCACGTACTAAAATGTGTGATGAATCGGATACTATTCATACTAGACCAGATTGATTTATGTCATTGGGGCGGATGGGATGGTTTGGGAAGGTGTTCTTATCTAATTACCAGCTTTCTGTACATCCTGTACAAGGAAATTAAATTTGACTGCCTTATGAATTTTGTATAAAACATAAAAACAATCATCATTCCTGTCCAAATTTTGTTATAAAGCCAGCTCAGCGGAGCTAGACAATCAATACACACCAGCGTGTGTCGCTTAATTATGATGATACACACCCACACATCCACCCACGCATCTAATATCCACACTCTTCCACACACCATGCACCTCAAGGTGGGTGAACCTAGGTAAACAGCTTTCCAACTCCGTCATTATTATTGTGTGTGCATGCGCAAGTGCGTATGTGTATGCATGTGTTCATGCATATGTGTGTCTGTGCATGCATATGTGCGAGCACGTGTGTGTGTGTGTGTGTGTGTGTGTGTGTGTGTGTGTGTGTGTGTGTGCGCGCATGCATGCGTGTGTGTGCATGCATGCGTGTGTGTGGTTGTATGCATGTGCGTGTGTGTGTGTGTGCATGTGCATGTGTGTGTTTGCACGTGTGTGTGTGTGTGTGCATGTGTACATGCGTGCCTTCATGTATGTGCACAACGCATACATTCATGCATGTGTGTGTTTACATGTGTGTGTGTGTGCATGCGTGTCTGTACGTATGTACACACATACACATTGTAAATAATATCGTTTTTCATCTCGAACATTGTAATTCGGCTGCTATGATACTGTTAGGAAATGCCGGTATATCTCTGAATTGGCTGACGTAAGTGATCTTTACAAAAAATGATGATGTTAATTTTTCCGAAGACCGAGGACTCATTTGCATGACATTCAAAAGCTATAATCAACTGCTAGCACTCACAATTTTTGCATCACCAACTTACAAGGCCCTTACATTCAGGCACTGACTAGTGGCATATGTTATGTCATTTGCGGAAAATGTTCATCTTGGAAATATTACCATCCATAAGAAAAAACTGGGGTAATCTGACTTCACTTCTAATATGGCTCAAACAATTAGGTCAAATTCTAATTTTGTCATCACCACTAGTAATCAAGAATGGCATTCTATAAGTGTGATTTTAACCGTTTAACCCTCAAATTTGTTCAGGAAAATCCTAATTTTCTCATACAAAATGCCCATTCGCAGACCAAGAGATTATTTTTGAAAATTTACCAATGGAATGACTGGCTTGTCATTCCAGTTGTAAATTTTCAAAAATTGTATTTTCTTGGCTTGTAAAGGGGCATTCTGCAAGACCACTGTAGAAGCTGTTTCTATGGTTTCTGTTTGCCTTCAGATGTAAAAGTTCGGTTATTCATAAGTTTACCTCACTGGTCAGCAGTCGATCCATCCACTCAGCGCAGCCTTCCACTCAGCAGTCCACTCTTACACACTCAATGGTGGTCTGATCTGAATTTTAGCCATTATATTCCTGAAAGGCTGTCCTCTTAAGTTAGAGCTTAGATTAGTTCCTGTTTAGATTGAAGTAACCTAGTTTCCAAGGAACTTGGTGTTAATACATGTATGTTGAAAATAAACTGACTGAAGGAAACTGGTAGTTAAATGGTTTTCAGTCAAATTTTTTTCAAAATATTTAACAGGTTAGTGAGCATTGTATGCTTTGCTGTCATCACTGTCATTCATGATGAAATTGTTTAATTAGGATATATTCATTCCCGTTTCTATAGACTATAAAGAATAATTTGTCTAACTATAATAACTATTAGCACTGTCAGACCTGAAATCCCAGTTTCTCAGATGCTACACCATTATAATAACGCAAATAACTAACATTTTGTGTATTTTGAAGCAAACTTGACTGGAAGTTGTTGGCAGCTATGACGTCAACATATTTTGATGAGTCAAATTTATTTCAAATATTCAAGGCAATATATTCCCGCATCTTAATTGGTCCTATCTAGTATTTAGTATTATAATTGAAATGGTAAACCCTTCAATGGATACATTTAATTTAAAAGAATCAAGGTATTTACGTATTTAATATCCATTTGCAGGCCAAGCAGATACTATTTTTGAAAATTTACCACTGAAATGGCTGGCGCGGTTATCGAGCCAGTCATTTCAGTGGTAAATTTTCAAAAATAGCAATCTCTTGGCCTGCAAACAGACATTCTTCAAGCCCACAGCAGAGGTTGGTTTGGCTGTGAGGGGGGGTAATTGTGTACGTTGATTGGAATTGCAATCTGAATTTGATCTGAAGGCACTTGAATCATGGGGTGCTGAATGTAAATTGTTCAAAGTATTTCTTGATCATGTAGGGTTAATTAGGTTTTTAGGTATTATAGCGTGCAGGATTTGGTTTGCTGTGTTAAAGCTCACTTCCATGGAATCAGTTGGGATGAGGTTCTGGGTGTTAAATGAGATGTTAGATCGTGGACTCATTGAAGTGAAATCATGTCACAGGGTGGTGGGTGGGAGATGATGGGTGAGAGGAAAGTTTTCATGACTGGATCACAAATACTTTTTATCAATTTCACTACTTTTATACCCATGTTTTTCGAGGAAAATTGGGAATTACTTCATCCCACGCATCTGTCTGTCTGTCTGTCTGTCCTCGTGTTTGTCTGTACTGAAATTGATTGCAACGCAACTTCTCCGAAACAGTTGAATGAAATTCAATCTAATGTGATATGTCAGTTAAACATATCACTGTGGAGTGCATGAGAATATTTATATTTGGCTTCGCTGCAATGGGGTGGTTTGGGAGGGGTTTGGGGTCAAACGATCAAAGCAGCAAATGTGAGGATTTACGATATCGCCATCAACCATCTATTTCTAGTATTTTATCGATCTAGATTTTGAGGATTAATCTTTGCATTTATATAAATATGGTACATAACTTAAAAGTCATTATGATTTTCGAATTAATAACAAATTTAATGGAAAACCATGTACCAATGGGTCCTCGAAGAATTTTATTTTTTTCCTATAGATTGAAATTTTAAATACTTTTTGTGGAAAATTAAGATGGAAGGTATTCATATAGCACTGGTATCTGTCAGTGTATCTGAATAGGTGAGGGATTCCTGTACCAATGGAGGAATCCAGTTTTAGCGTCACCCACTTTGGGACCGATCGATCCCTGATTTCCCTTACTATCAATTTCCAGAAAACTACAGTAAGCTGTTGGATATTTTGAAACTAATTAGACTTGGTGCTGTTGCTGCCAATGGCAGCAACAGCACCCAGTCTAATTAGTTTCAAAAGAATGTTTATTAAATAGTAAAGACATGCAATTCGTACAATTTGACGAACTATTAAAGAGTTTAAGATGAACTAAATCGTGTCATTCATGATGTAATTGATTATGATGTCAGTCTACATGTGATGTAGTTGATTATGACACATTCCATTGATTGACTGAAAAACTGGATTCATCCATTGACCATTAACCCGCTAACACTAATGTTCACCAAAATCAGCTTCTTGAGAGATGTCCATGTGCATGCCAAGAGAAACTTCTTTTTGAGAATTTATCACAGGAATGACTGGCGTGATATTAACTAAGCCTGAGTTACATTCCAATGATAAATCTGTGACCATAATCTTCTCTTCGTCTGCAAATGGACATTTTGTATGAGAAAATAGAATTCTTAAACAAATAGGGAATTTAAGGATAATCAATTTACATATCCTGCCTTCTCCATTACATAAGATATCTGGTGATCATTTTGGAAATGATGTTGCTGTAAGTTGTTGCTGTTTAAGAAACCAACAGTGTTCAGTCAAATTATTTCTAAAATACATACATCAAGATTATTTTCGCTTAGTTGATTGCATAATAATTAATACTTTGACACCAATATGCTTTGAATAATTTCCTCAGTGAATTTTTCCTTGATCTACAAGAATTTTAGTCACAAAATTTCCTGAATATTTTGAAAATAAATCTGCTGAAAGATATTGCTGGAAAAATAAAATAAAATAAACAATATTCTCTGTAATGTTCTGTGTAAATCGAAGCTTATTAATACATCTTAGTTTACAGTGAATAGATGAAGTGAAAGTCTTCTAGGATAAAAGCGTACAATAAAAGCATATAGTCAGTCCCTCAGGGAAATCCTTTTAAGGATTTCTACTTCCTGTCCGATTCCATCTGCATATCCTGCTATCTTCGAAAATTACTAACGACAAATCAGATTTATCCGGAACCTGAGGATGTCTGTAGGACAGATCGAAATCGTAATCTTGCTTCTTAATTCTCAGCGCTGATACATTGTATATGTATAGAACATGGATGATGAAGATTTCTTACCAAGTCTTTAATCTGTTTCATCGCCAAATTCCACATATCTCATTTTCAATGCCACATTACAGGAAAACTGTTGGATATTTTGAAATTAATTTGACTGGAAGCATTGCTGCATTAGGCAAAATTAAATTTAAAATAAATTTTAAAATATTTAACAGAATAGGTTTTATATAGTAAATATTATAATTTTTCAGGGATTTGGCAGTGAAAGGGTTAATACATTTCACACATACATGTAGATTAGATGGACCAGGTTAACCTTTTAACCCACTGATTTGTTCAATAATATTTCAATTTTATCATAGAAAATGTCCATTTTCAGACGGAGAGAAGACTATTTGTTTTTTAATTTACCACTGGAATAACCAGTCATTCCAGTGGTAAATTCTCAAAAATAGTCTTCACTTGGTCTGCAAATGGACATTTCTCAAGAGCACTAGAGGAGGCATTTTTGTCTGATGTGAGTGTTAAAGGGTTAACATGCAGGCCAGTCAAAAATGGCAGTATATAATATGGTCTTGAGAAATGTCCATTTGCAGACCAAAAGAAGACTATTTAAAAAAATTTATCAGCCGGTCATTCCAGTGGTACAAATTTAAAAAAACCCAGTCTCCTGGTCTGCAAATGAACATTTTATTAGGGTCAAAGGTCATGGTCACTGATATTGATATATAGTAGGCCATTTCAGTTTAGCCTTTGTAAGCAGAATTAGGCTTGAAGCATAGCTTCATTTATAAGTTCATAAACTTGAGCTTCATTTAAGGTTAGCTAGCCTCCAACAACGTTCAGTCAAATTGTTTTTCAAAATATTAACCACGCCCAGAGTTTTGTAACACAACAAAAATACTAAGCCACTCAATTCACTGTTTGCTATAAGTCACCTGACTTAGATATCTCAGAAAATTTTAACCTATTCATTCCTATAGAGAACATATAAACGAGTCTGTGAGCATGCACACTTATGTTACTATGCATGCGACCGAGTCCAAGCCGTCATTAATTAATTTTCTGTATTACAGGAAACACCTAACTTTCATCTCAACAAATCCTATTCATTCCATAATCTTGTGGCGCTACATCCACATTTGATTTTTCATGAATACCACAGAACAAGCTATCTTTGTTGAATAAGTCATAGTACTTATGTAAAATGTTTATAATTTACGTGAATATGAACAGAAAGTTTGTTGTGACCAGGTTGAAAGAAAATGGCGCCAGCTTCACATTACAAGCCATGCAGGTGAAGTCAATAACTCTGATCCTATTTTCGCCACGAGGCTCGTTCCTACGAAAGGTATACTATATACCGGTTTGGAACATCTCCTACGAAAGGTATCCTACATAACATATGTAACATACCGGTTGGGAAGTGAGTGGATCAATTAAGAGTTGACTAGGTATGTATTTCCGAGCGTCATTCTTTCCTACATAAGTTATACTACATACTGGTTTGGATCGAATCCTACATAAGGTATCCTACATAACTATGTAATATACCGTTTGGGAAGTTATTGGATCTATTAAGAATGTGACAGTGGTGCAAACAGGCGTGGTGGGCCGGATGAACACCACAAGGATACACCACGATCATCCCTGAAGAAATGTGAGTGGTCCGTCTAAGGACCGTTACTAACCAACTAACATGAAACTCGCAATTACTTCATGATGATCAGTCATGTCAGTCGTATTACAATAAAGACAAGACCATCATATTAATTCGCGATTCGGTCTTCACTTTAAATTGGCGGCGCTTTTGCAGGCGAATTTAACATTACTAGCAAGGGGCCGTGAAACCTTTTTACCTTTTATTTAATATCTTATAAAGATTACTCGAGATTTTATGTTTACTAATACCGGGCGGGGTTATTCGACACAATTCTTTTTTTTTTATGCCCTAAGTTTCATGAAAAATGTAAACATTGAGTTGCTATGGGATATCCTCTTTAGTGTGTCGTAAAGTGGCAAATATCGGACGATCTCGGAATGCCTGGATGTTCAAAATTACGATACTGATTTGAATCCTCGTAATCACATAAGCCCTCTTTTGTTAGATAGGCTATTACGCCTGTGTCAGATTATCAGGTTCACTTGATTTGTAAATCTAGTGAGAAACTTACGTTCACTTGATTTCTAAATCTAGCGATAAAATTTATCATATATGTTACTGGTTATGTTGTAATGTAAGTGACCAACATAAAATGATCTAAAACGTAATGCGTTGTCCGAGAAAAATTGCTTGAACGCCCGATAATTAAACTGGCTAGCCCGCTTCTAATGTTAGCGAGCCAGCCAGTGGCAAAGTAAATCTCCGTTTGGAGGCGCTGACGAGAAACGTAGATCTCATTGCCGAATTTCCGATTCCAGGATAACTATATCCGAGTACTCGCTTAAGATACTTCATTAAAATTTGCTTTAACCGGATCTGGTCAGATAATATCACGTGATTTATATATCATGTAATTATCACGTGATTCTGATTTATATATAAAGACGACATTTATGTCAAGTTAGGAATAATTTTGATGGGAAAAAACAACAAAACGATGTTTATTAAAGGATACACAATATTTAGGCTGTTCAATTGAATAATTTCACTTCTGCGAATGATGTTTTGAGGTACACATTAAGCATAGCCGCGAGGTGACAAGATTTATGCAGGGGAGTTTTCATGGTATCTTCAGACGTTAAGATGTTTAAAAATTCAGAGGAAAATAAGTTTTATCCTTGTATATAGTGCGCGCACATTTTTTAGAACGTAAATTGAGCATAAATATGCAACCTATTTATGGGTTTATAAGGAAATACGCCACTCCCGTATTTGCTGGTACTCATTCAGATTCAACTTATTTCATTTGCAACTTATGACTAATAACTTCGAGAGTTAAATGGTTAATATTTTCATTGTAAACACTACAAAATTTGATGACCAAGTTTTACTATATCAGAGATGTGTGTTGATCTCAGTGTTTTGGTAGCAAGCATAGCCTTTGGATCAGGAAAGTTCTTGACTATCAGCCCCTTTTATTATCTTAGTGATGGGGGTTTTCCTACTTAATGTATAATCTAATCTCTCATCATTTTGGAAATTCTTTCTGCGGGTACTTAACTTGGGCGAAATTGGATATAAGGAGCACGTACCCAGGCTATGATGAATCATTCTATCGGCTCTCAATCGATTAATTGTTATAGTCAAATATAACATTCTGCTTGCAAATGGACTATTACTCGTGGAAATCATCTGAAAATCTACCAGAAGAGGGGGGAGAACTAACCTAGTTAGAAAAATTTCTCTCTAAGCTGTGTGCAAACTGTGAAATGTTTTGTCTGAACATGTTGTTTCCACACCATCTCTTAAAACATTTGAAAATGGTTTAGGTAGGCTTTGGCATAGTCAAGAGGCAATGCATGACTACACCGTACACGCAACCCATGACCAGATGTGACGGCACAGGCATGGAGATAAATGAAGAAGAGATGAACATAAGGCCTAATTGTCCTGTGCTCAGTATTATTACCTAGATTATAACTCAATTTTTATGGTATAGCAACTGATTATAATTAAACCTCTGGTTTAGGTAGGCCAAATCAATTCACTTCTGTTGTTTTGCTGGTATTGTTTGTTTCTAAATCACGTTTGACAATTTAAATGCCCTATGGGGCTCTTATTTTTAATTCTTTAATTCTTTATTAGTTGCTCTTAGTGCAATGGCTGAACCATCCAATTATCCCCATCCTTCGAAACCTTGTGTACACCCAACTCTTCGCATTTATCTTCTAGGAATAATTTTATTTTTTCTTATGATCCTAGCAGTTCTTTTGTCGTTCTGATTTCACTAGATTTCGTTTTGCTCCTGAATCATCTCATGTATTAGTCTCTTTCTATCAGCCTCCATCTTTCGACCTGTTCTCTCAAAAAAAAAATTGGAATCAATCATCTTTCGATTCTCCTAATATCCTTATTATTTTAATTGTGAATAGTGGTTTGCTATCTTTTATTATCATATCTGGCCTGATTTATTTTTAACATAGTTTTTCAGTCTTTCTTTTCTATCAGTAGGATCCCTTGCCATGATGAAGCATATCTATGGGTGAATGTAAGCTTGTCACAATAATAAAATCCTTTTTGTCTTATCAAGATTTACACTGCTCCTTTCTCGAGTTCAGTAGAAATTTTGATCTTTATTTGTCTAGTGATATGTCTATTTCTGTTATTTTCATATGGAACTGTTTTCTCAGCCTTATCTATTCAAGCCTATTTTTATTTTTCTAAATTCTATCTTTCCCACGCATTATTAAATAAATTCCTCAAGGGGGCCTAACCAAGATGATTGGGTCATTGCCTTCGCATGGATTGTGGAATATGGGTTTTTCCTTTCACCCTTCTGTGTAGTTTCAGTCCTTTGTCCTTATCCATCATTGATCTGGTCACAGGCTTGATGGACTTCTTTCCTGTTTAAATCATCTGATAAAGATATTAACAATTGGGCTCATCATACTAGCTCTGTCTTAAAATTAGATTTCTAAAATAAGATTCTGCAGGTTTATTCTGGTCCTAGCTGTCATGCTTAAGCGCTTCTATATAATCTCTACTCTATCAGGGGTGGGGATGGGTATAGCTAGCCTCATGCATGTCTTAGGTAGCAGATTTCATACATATAAGGTACAATCAACGTGGTCATTGAATTCCCCTTTTTTCTATCAAACCATGTTGCTCTCCTCTGACATTAGTCCTGCTTCTGTTCCTGATCAATAATTTTCTGCTCATTTCAAGTAGGATACAGTGGAGGAATGGCAGAATCCAAAGACTAAGGATTATGAGGTGCTGGCAGATCATCTTTTATAGGATCTTGGCTCTTTATCTTCAACTCATATATTTATCCTTTTGTGACAACTTCCAAAATATTTACACTTCATGTCCTTATGGTTTAATACTAATTCTGTTGTATATTTGGGAATTATTTTGTCTAGAACCCATGGCTGCTTTGATACTGTTTGAGACAAAAATGACTTAGTCAGATTGTTTTATAATATTCAACTCTTTTCCTGATATATTGTCTCAGAAATGGAGTTCATCGATGAAAGGAATAATATGGACATGGAGTAATTTTGGCCAGTCATCACTGGTCTCGTCAAGGATAAGGGACAGTGTTTTCTGATATTTCCATACATACAGAATTGATCCTAACTGGATCTGGGTTCTTTTAATTACATCATGGCCAGTCTGGGATTCCTCTGGCTTGGAAGGCTCCTTAATTGTGTTAAAATCTGGGCCAAATGGAGTCAATTTTGTGTACGAAGGTCAAGTCTGGTAATTCAGAATTTTGTCCCTCAACACGACCGCATACACTGCATTTTCATTCGCTGGGTGTCATCGGTACCAATTCACCAGTTTATCCATCTGCAGGTCCAGTTTGATGTCTTGTTCTTACGTGTTTGGGGGAGGTGATTGCTATAGAATTTCCTCTCGTTCTTGTGTCTGTGGAATCAGATAAAGTAGTCTTTCTACTCTCTTCCTTTTCAGGATCTAGAACAGGAACTAATACTCTAGTATTCCTCTTCAATACTCTGGAATATTGGAGAATGAAGAGATATCGTCTCTTTCACAAGCCACCTTTCTGCTCATGCAGTCATTTCTATAGTAGTGACTTTCATCAACAAGCAGGGCAGTTGAGGTTATCATATTTTGTCTGGGGTCTTGGTCTTCCGCCTGCGGTGGAGATGTCAGGTAATCTTTCAGCAGCTCACATTCCAGGTAGAATGATTTTCCTTGTAGCCCCTTTATTACCCTTTCAGTTCATCATTCCACAAATCTTCAATATGTATATATGGTATTTTCCAAGAGACCTGTTTTTCAGAAATTGATGTTTTTGTCTGAACTTTAGTATTCTTAATCAATTCAAACTATCTGTTACAGGAGAATTTACCAGAGTATATTTAAGGTTTTCAAATGGTTGTTAGAACAACACATTATCACACCCGATTCTGCATCCCATCATCAAGTCATAGATTCATGGGATATTTTTGATGACTTAAATCTCTGTATGCTGGGGTGGTGTTATTGTTTTCACTAGCATCTATCCTTCTTTATTTTCTAGAAGCCAGTTTGAGAGTTATTAAATATTTACATCATTTATCCATGGTACAGGTATTTTTAGGGTATAGCACAAAGACAAATACCTATAATAAATTTCTCTGTTAATTCATTCTTGGGTCCATCTGTTTAATGCTATAGCTCTGAAATCATTCTTTTTCTACTAGCTGTCGCATTTGTTAGATGGCATTTTGATATTCATATTCTTTTTGTGAATGATCTTTTCTAGGTGGTAGGAGATCTGCCCTCATTCTTTGCCCTTGAAGAGATCTTATATATATAAAACCTAATTAATTGGTTTCAATCCTTTCCGGAAACTATACCCAATTTAAAAGATCTTTTTGAAACACCGTTCAGGTTACTTATGCAAATTTGTTAAATAAGCGTGCATCTCATCAATTGGATTATAGACACCATTAATCGACACTAGAATGTATCTCCAGGAGACACTCCGTAAGTGTTAAGGCACACAATGTTCGTGGTATGGCCTTCTCCTTCGCATTCTATGCAGATCTACCGTTCAGATTACTTATGCAAATTTGTTTAGTAAGCGCGCATCTCATCAACTGGATTACAGACACCATTAATTGACACTACAATGTATCTCCAGGAGACACTCAGTAAGTGTTAAGGCACACAATGTTCGTGGTATGGCTTTCTCCTTCGCATTCTATGCAGATCTACCGTTCAGATTACTTATGCGAATGTGTTTAGTAAGCGCGCATCTCATCAACTGGATTACAGACACCATTAATTGACACTAGAATGTATCTCCAGGAGACACTCAGTTTGTGTTAAGGCACATGATGTTCGTGGTATGGCCTTCTCCTTCGCATTCTATGCAGATCTATCAGTGGACGACATTATGTAAGTTGCAGTATAAATGTCAGATTCGACATTATTTTTATCTGAAAGATCAGATTCAATTCACAATCTGACATTTCTAGTTTCGCCACTCAAACCTAGGCTCAATTGCCTAGATTCTTTAGTCAGCCGTCTTCTTCACCATCTCACGTCTGTTTTTTAAATTCTCTTTGCTGAGATTTTCTAATTATCATTATTTAGTGTATTTTATTTAGAACATTTGTTTGTTCGTGCTCTTTCAGCACTTCAGCGATTTAGTTGTTTTTAGTATTTTTGGTGATTAACCTTTCATTCCTGATTTGCAATTTACCAACCCACCTAGTATTTGGGCTCTGACCAATTCTATGTTTTAGCAAACAGTGAATTGAGTGGCTTAGTATTTTTGTTGTGTTACAAAACGACCCAGACGTATATACTGGTCTGGCGTCTTGTTAGCTTACTAAAATACTTACCACTCAATTCACTGTGGCCCATCTCAGCCACCCCGTGTCATTAAATTGCAAATCATTAAAATTTTGTGGAGTTAATTAATGACGGCTTGGACTCGGTCGCATGCATAGTAGCATAAGTGCGCATGCTCACAGACTCATTTATATGTTCTCTATAGGAATAGAGGAACCAGTTCCCTAGAGCAATGACTGCTTTAGAGTTAAAGAGATACTATCAAGACTACCCAATGGAGGGATGTATCACTGCTAACCTTGTTTACAAGGGAACCCACACCATGGGAATGAATACGTTAACATTTTCTAAGATATCTAAGTCAGGTGACTTATAGCAAACAGTGAATTGAGTGGTAAGTATTTTAGTAAGCTAACAAAACGCCAGACCAGTATATACGTCTGGGTCGTTATTGCTTATTTAAATAATTGTCTTGTGTCTTGCAGCAATCGGACAGTTAAATGACAATCCTGACCGAATACGTGCACATAAATTTAATTGTGCACCAATTGTGCGAGTGACTCGCTGTGACCCCGATCTCTAACTATATTCCCAACTTTAAGCCACCTTTAAGCCATCAGTCAGAGATACTTTGATTTTAGACACAATGAGTTAACAATCCAATTCTTGGTCAAATCTAATTATTCAAAAAGTGAATTTCTTGGTTAATGACCTCTGAGTTGTATCAGCTTTGTTTCTTGAGAGTTCGTTCAGACAAATGTCTCAGGTCACCGTACAAAAACTATGATCTAAAGTTCTCGTTGATCATCCGGACAATCCATATATGGTTGTAGTCTATTGACAGACTTGAGGCAGTGTTCTTAAAACAACTCAATGGGTGTAAGTTAATTAACTCGTTGAAGCCAAAAGATCAAAAATAACAAAATCCTTGAAAATTTTATAATTATTGTATTGAGTATTTTGAAATTAATTTGACTTGGGACCTGCTTGATTTCTACAGACTACATTTTGCATTGGGTTTAAGTCTGAACATGCAGTATATTTTGAAAACAATTTGACTGAAAGTTGTTGGTGCTTAGCCACCAACAATTTTCAGTCAAATTATTTTCAAAAGATACATCATGTCCATGGTTATTGCTCAGTGAAAGTATTGTCTGGCGGCTTGCAGTTAAATTACTTTCAAAATACTCAACCACCTATATAGTTACCTTAAATGTAACATTCTGGGAATTCAGGGTTCAAAGGGTATCTGTCTATGAATATATTAACCATTAGCTGATTAAACTTTCAGACTTCTAGATTCCAATTTAATCATTTCAAATGATACATGGGGGTGTGGGGGCGGGGTGGTTGGCTCTTAACATCTATAACAGCAATAGCTTTCAGCAACATTGTTTTCAAAATATTCAGTAGCTTTGCCACTGCTAACTTTGCTGTGATAAAATGACTATATATAAACAAGTCAACAATACAGACCCATAAAATGGCAGGAAATCAATCGGCGCAAATCCAGACATTCTTCCGGCCTTAAATGTTGAATATTTAAAAAAATTTAAATGCTCTTAAATCCATTTCTGCCTCATCATACTAATACACGCCCACTCACTTAGCTCGACTGTTCATGGCCGTACTTGAGGGCCTTTGATCCTCTATGCGGCTAGCGGTTTTCTGTCTACCAATCCGATTTCTGCCTACTTTGCTCTAGCTATCAGTCTAAAAATAGAGGCGTGGCTTCATGCCGATACTGATGGAGATCTCGTGAGACACGAATGTCGAGCTATGTGAGTAGGCATATATTAGTAGGATGTTAGTAAACAGTAAGTTCAATTCACGGAATTTGACTGATCCCACGTCATTTATATTTATGAAGTTTCGTGAACTTAGCGTAGACATCAAAAGCATGCACGCACAGGACTTGAAACGGGAATCGAGTTGGAGGGCGAGGACCATGTGATAGGATGATGTTTCTGCCTAGGGTAATTTAAGAAATTTAACAGTGCCTTTATAATGCACCTGTGTTCTTTAAGATGGTGTAAGATTTCTGTATTATAACATCTTGCGCGAGTGTTGCGCGGGTGTTTTTATTTATTGAGTTGATGGGACGACGTCACATAACCACAATACTGTAGTTATAACTTTTGCCAGTCTATAATCATAAAACCCTCATTATTTTGTAAATTTTGACTAACTTAAGTGAAATTTGTAATTGTTGTTTACAGCAATGGTTTCAGTAAAACTATAAACAAATTTTCTTTATAGTATCATAATGAAATTCTCTCTTGAAAACCATATTCTGAATGAATTATACATTAATAATGATGGTTCTTCGATGTTTAAAGGTTATATTCATTTGAATTGACAGTTATCCCTCGACCATCTCCAACCATCTCCATCTCATCCACATCAAGCACACTTTGTTTCGCCTCGATCGCCTTGCAGCTCCTGATATTGTCATTTGAAGATTGACAAATGAGATTTTTTTGTATGATTCGTTGTGCGACACCGATGTCATTTCTAGCTTTTATTACATGTAGCTGAGTGCCGTCGCCTGTCTGCTAATGTTATCTGATTGCGTGTATTCATTAATCCCTGATTTACTCATCCTTAGACAGAAATTTAACCCTCTGTTAGCACAACCAAGAAATGGATGAGATGAATTCTTTGTTTTGAAAGGGACTGAGGAAGGTGTTGACATAAATTTGACTGCAGAAAGCTGTTGTTACCCTTGTTTAAAAATTTGCAATATTTTTAGTATATAAAATTATTCTGTAATGAGCTTATGAACATTTAGACATACCATAATTATTGTTAGTATTACCTTTGTGGAGCTTGGTTCTGTCGCATTTTCTCCCCATTCGGGAATTTAGAGTGGTAATCATGCTAATTTAATTGTATAAACCTTTCCAGACAAATAAAAGCTTCTAGATATATTCTTCAACTGATTCAATATCTTATTATCCATTTAATGTTCAAGCCGGTGAAAAATCGGCCTCTACAATGGTCCTGGGAAATTACCATTTTGCAGGCCAAAACAAGAGCATTTTTGAAAATTTGCCACTGGAATAACTGGCTCAATAATCGAGTCAGTCATTCCAGTTGTAAATGTTCAAAAATGGTTTTCTCTTGGCCTGAAAAATTTACATTTTCTAAGAGAAAATTAAAATCTTGTTGACCAAATTTTACCATGAAAGTGTTATTGGTCAAGCCAGCCACAACTCACCTTTGCAGTCATTTTGAGAAATGTCCATACGGAGGTCATCTAGAATTCTATTTGTAACATTCTATCACTGAAATGACTGACTTGATAAGCAAGCTGGTAATTCCAGTGGTAAATTTTCAATAATATTCTGTTTTCTAAGTCTTCCGCGATTATTGATTTGAGTGATCGTGATCAATTATTTAAAAATAATCGTAATTACTCGATTAATCAGTCTGGGTACAAATTACCCAGACATAACATCAAAGCCATATCAATGACAAAAGCTGCAATGGTGTTTTTAAATTCCATTTGCAGGTCATGAGAAGGCTATTTTTGAAAATGCATCACTGGAATACCTGGTTCGATGTTCGAGCCAGTCATTCCAGTGATAAATTTTCAAAAAAGCCTTCTCTTGTCCTGCAAATGGGTATACATTCGCTGATCAAAATGTAAATTTTCATAACCGATAGCATTAAAGAGTTTTTAAAAGGTAGGCTTTGAAATATTTTGTTTATTCGATTATTTAATTTTTGTCTCGCCTGCAAAGCAGGAAGCTCAACATATGTGTCACTTTTTAGATGGCCACAACGGTGTCAACAATGTTATGTTTTTGCATTTAGCAAAACTTCTCAGCTTATATTTCAGGATCAGTTTATCCTATTGCAACTAAACTTGCTATTGTGGTTGCCTATATTGTTAGGAAGCAGCATGATGATACTAAGGTCACAAGGTCAAAGGGTACGGTCACTGTGACCTTGATACAAAAAGCTGTTTTTTCAATTTTAAGGTCAACGCCACTGTGACAAACAGGAAACATGTGAGACATTTAATTCTGCGGGCTGTTGTTAATCATATAAATTCCTGATTTAAAATATAATCACGATTTTCGATTTAACCATATAATCAGGCAAGCCTACTCTTTCACTGCAAATGGACATTCATTAAGCAAGGATTTAAATTTTCTAGACAAATGTTAACCATTTGAGAGTTCCATCCGCCTCCTTTAAAGCAGGGCATCCTCTAGTGGAAGTCTTGGATCACTATGTTCCCAAGCTTCATGCTTGGATGTTCAAAAACAAATACATGTACCAACCTGAAGGAAGTCCTTCGTGACCTATCCTTTTTGCCGTGACGCCACATACATGTACGCAATGATTTTGTAGCAAATTACATGTATGTGTAACATGTGTCCTGTTTGTGCTCCCAAAACTATTATCTAATCCAAGAAGTCCAGATTTCATGTGTTTAGAAATAAATGGAGGCCCTACGTAAAAGCTAATTCACCTTTCCAGTTTATCCATCGATCATGTGACTTCATATGATGTCATAATTAACTAAGTTACGTGTATGATGATGTCATAATCGTTACATCATGACTGATTCGATACAGTCCATCTTTAATGCTTAATAGTCTGACATGTCGTATGAATTGTATTTCTTTACTATATAGGCAGCAATAGCGCCCAGTCAAATTAGTTTCAAAATAGTTTTCTGCAGCTGCTATAGTTTGAAAATATCATGCTGCTGCCATAGTTTCTTCTCAGCCAAAGTCCTTAGCTCGCTCAGGTTCTTCATGTTTCTCCATGTACCTAGTCTGTCCTGCTTCTTTCGGATCAGTACATGACATGTTTTGTTTAGTTGGCTTCTGCAGTGACGTCCTTCGTGTGAACCTTGTAGGTCTTGCCTCTGAGTACGGCAAATTCCAAGGCCGGAGTGCAGGCATAATTTACTGGCATTCATAGAATATGACTAAAGATAGACCATCTTTGCTGGGATACCTCCACTGACAGTTGTAACCTGTTGCACATGTTTTATAATGTGTCATTGCAGAGATTATGCTGTCTGCACCAACGATGTTAGGCAATAGTACTGAGTGTATGTTGTGGTAGGCAGTGAGCTTTTCTAGGACTGCCTTTGGAGCTGCTCAGCGGTGTAACTTACAGTTGTACAGATTCAGAGATGCACAGGTTGCATCATAAAAGCGTATTTTTACCCCAGGTTAAGGGATCCTTGGCTAATGGCTCCACAGTTTCCAAGAAAACACAATGTTTCCCATGATGCAACATGGAGCAATGTCAGAGGAGCTGCAGATGAGGGATCCAAGACGAGCTTTTCCTCCATTCCTCCCAACCACACAGTGCGATACCATAAAGTTATTAATGGACTTTTCCAGAGTAATGATGTCATATGACATCATAAATAGCTAAGCGGCATCTAGGATGATGTCATAATTATTACGTCATAAATGATTCTATATGCACCATCTTGAACTCTTAATAGTCCGTACAAATTGTATGTCTCTACTATTTAATAAACATGCTGTTGAATATTTTAAAACTAATTTGACTGGACACTGGAGGCAGCAACAGCACCCAGTCAAATTAGTTTCAAAATATTCGACAGCTTACCTGTACAGTTTTCTGGAAATTGATAGCCAGGGAGTTCAGAGAGTGATCTGTCTGTGGGTGGAGCTTAGATGGAGACGGGCGGGGCATGGCTAAAACTGGAAAGGTTGATTGTCACTGATTTCACCTCCTGCTGCCAGGTATACATGTGTAAACTCCGTTTTGACTTTCTTTTCCTTGTCACTGAAGCCTACGTCACCTGCCTACTCCTGCACGCAGCTAGAATGTAAGCGGCGATCGAAAGTCAGGGCATCTCGGTGTGGGGTCTTGATAGTGGTCTCAAACTCTGTAAAATATACACGGATACTCGTACACACAGCTTTGATGTCTGCCAATAACAATCTTAGAAGTTACAGCTGATTGTCATTACAGCCAGCCTAATGTAGTTAAATGTCCAGGTTCTTTGATCGCTTCAATGCCGATCTTGGGAAAGTCCCAGTACTTCAGGACATAAGCACTGACACACGCATACACTGCACCCATATAATATGTGTGTAAGCTGTATCCTTGTTTAAAGTCGCTTTTGCAGGCTCCAATGAAACAGTCACTCATTCCAGTGAAGCTATCAATCATTTCTCAGATATGGAACAAATTCACATTGAGTAAGATGATCTTGCAGCTGATGTTGAGGAGGATGATAGGCTCCTGGTGTGCTGATGGTTCAGGTGGTTTCGTGTGTTTTTTAACTTTTACTACTCTGATGTCAATATTCTATCTTTTACTGTGTCAATAGCAAAGAAACTGGTGTACATTTTTCAACAATTTTGATGGAAGATGTTTCTGTCTACGACAGCACCATCTCCCACCAAATTTATTGAAAAATGAACACCAGTTCATCTTTTAATTTAATTTGAAAACTTAATGGTTTGACATCAGAGTGGTAAGGATTAACTGCGGTAGAAGCTGAATAAACCACAATATCAGTCAGTCAGTCAGTCAGTCAGTCACAAAAGCTTATTACGGGCTGTATCTTAAAAAGACTACTGATCCAATTTAGCTCAAATCTTGACACAATAGAGAAACTAGCCATGCAACATGATCTCCAGATATTGGCCCTGATGCGGATACAAGAACATAGATCCACATGAGATCAAATTCTGGATTAGTAGATAAAACACATTAAAGTTTGTATTACCATACACTATGATTCCACAACTTTGGGGTGTGATCTGAGAAAAAGCTGGATGATCTGAAAAAAAATCTGAAAAGTAAAAAAAGATTAGGGATTCAATCGACCTTTTGTTATATTGTCTCTCTTCCATTTTTGCTTTGTTCTGTTCAGTTTTTTGATTGTATTCTGTTTTTGTCCCTTGATGTTAAAAATGTTCTTTCTTTCTGGGTCTTATTGGTACATCGTTGTAGCTCTTATTCGATTCACCCTTCCACTGATGAATTTCACCGTATCTCATTTTCAAGGCAACCAATTACAGGAAAACTATAGAAAACTTTGATCAACAAAACAAGTTTTATATTGTAAAGAATATACTTTTTCCGACATTTGTCCTTAAAAAGGTTAATGGTTTCAATAATCTAACATTTTGTAAAACTTGAAATTACATCTATGATAACTTTCACCTGTTTTATCGATAACGACACCTTTATATACTTCTAAAGTTATATGTGGGAAGCTTATTCATGGTATCTGCATAGATTGATGCTCATGCACGGAAATCGGATGAAAGACCATCCTATTCCCAGTGAATAGATCAAACCATCATATTCTACGTCTACCTGGTAACCGTCACAATAGAATGAATAATGTTCAGATAAAATGAATACTTCTTAGCGTTCGTAATGATGTGGGAAGCACATCTGTCTCTCCATTCATCATAAATCATACCGGATCTTCACGGGAATGCATTACATGATTAAGACATAATAATAATATTATATAGTAGTATCTGCAGATGCCTACACACATCCATACGCATATATGGAATTTGTGAAGGTGAACAACAATATATAGAGGATCTGGAACAAGGTCCCATTTAATATCACTTTTATCAACCGAGTTGAAAATTATCAAATTGCACGAGCTTTAGTGGGAAATATTAATTTCATTTGAAAATTTATTATTTTTACATGAGAGTGGTAAGAGTTAACCACTACCACTCTGATGTCAATATTCTATCTTTTACCATGTCAATAGCAAAGAAACTGGTGTACATTTTTCAACAATTTTGTTGGACGCTGTTGCTGTCTACGACAGCACCATCATCCACCAAATTTGTTGAAAACTGTGGCACACAAACATGCACATGGACATGCACGCACGTATGCATGCACACACTCACATGTACGCACGCAAGCATGCACGCATGCACACACACACATGTATGCACACAATCATGCACACATACGTATGCACCCACCTGTCACATGCACACACACACACACATGCAAATACACACATGCACGCACATAGTCATGCGCGCACACCCCCACACACACACACACATGCGCTCACACATTTTACTCACTGGTCAATAATTATACATCAACTCTTACCTTTATCGGTATAACTATGTAGAATGCGGATGATCATAACCGTAAGACAATATATATTTTCCGTTTCGCCGCTCACCTATATTTGAATATCTATATTCTTTTGACGTCGTGCTTTCGCTTTTAATGTTATTCCGATAAATATGGAATAGATTACAGTATTTGGTATAAGATGCAATCGGAACCCTTTCACACCTGATATGTTATCAATAATATTAATTTAAGAAAAGTTTATAATTCGGTTCGATATCTTGGAAACAGTTTGATTTAAGAAATTTGCAAGTTTCAGTCAAATTGTTTTCTAGATATTCAGCAGGTTTAATATTTACTCACCTATAAAATATTTCCGTAGATAGTTTGGTTGACGGAGGTTTCTGCTATAAATATGTTTAATATGCACACGCTTTGTTTTCTATTTTCATATTTCTTTGTTAAGTACGTCCTTACAACATGATAGTTAATCTTCACGTTATAATTGTCCTCCGAATGCTGCATTAAAAGTTCAGTGGTATTTACTGAACCATTTCCAAATACATAATGCGCAGTGGATTATGATCGTGAGACTGACAGATTTGCTTTACATTTTTTACATGAATTTTGAAAATAATATGACTGAAATTTATTGCTACATATGACAGTGCTGTATTTCAATCAAACTGTTTTCAAAATATTTATTTGGTTTCTTTTAACCTTTGAAATCAGATATATTAAAATTCAGACTAAAAATGCTTAATCAAAGCGTAGAAAAATATTGTTCCTAATAAACTGTAGAAAAATGTTAAAGAAAGATGAAGAAAATTTTACAAACTTCTTCATGTCCGTTTTATGAGTACTTGATCTGACGATCGGGAGATAGAGTGAGCGCTCTATATATACACGCACACCTTTGCCATCACCGGTCTGTCATACATGGTTGTCGCCATCGTAGCATGGTCGTCGGTGCTACCGATCACCGTGCTTTGGTTTTTACAAAATCAATAGATAGCTAATTGTTGAAGCGAGGAAGCAACATTCCTTGACAAACACCGGTAGATTCTTCCCTAAGCATATGTTGATTTTGTCATGATGTTTGGTCCTTGCCCGTTGTTGCGATCGTCGTGACCACCTGTTGTATCCAGTCATGGCTCAGCACGCGGCTCAGCGACAGACGTCCGAAATTGTCAGGTACTTTATCGGTGCGACACATGTTTCTGAGACATGGCTTAGAAACCTGACATGATAGACTAATTAACCATTAACACATTAACACTAATATCAGCCAAAAAACACCTTCTGCAGTGGTCTTGAGAAATGTCCATTTGCAGACCAAGAGAAGCCTATTTTTGAAAATTTACCACTGGAATAACTGGCTCGATAATCGAGCCAGTCATTCCAGTGGTCAATTTTCAACAATAATCTTCTCTTGCTCTGCAAACGGACATTTTCTATGAGAGAATTGAAATTTTTGTAACAAATTTGAGGGTTAGCGGGTTAAGCAGGCCTTAGAACCGGCCTTGTAGTGGCCAAGAGATGATTTTCTAAAGGACATTTTTCTTGTTGAGGCTTTAACGATATTTCAAATGCTATTTGCGAGTTATATTATGATCATTTGACCATACATGTATTTTTTGTCAGTGTGTAAAAAATATAATTTTTAAGCTGGGGGGGTGGTGGTGGGGTGGGGATGGGGGAGGTGTGGGGACCCAAGTGCCCTTATGCCATGGTGGCCATCCGTCATCCATCCATCTGTCCATCCACCCATCCATCCATCCATCAAATCGCATCTCCTCATTTATTCTTTGACCGATTTCAAGCAAATTTTGCGGGAAAGATCTTCTGCTAACCATATTCAGAATATTTTTCCGGTGGCCATCTTGTATTTCTGAAAATATTCTGGAAATCATTTAAGATGCTACTCCTCCACTATAAATGGCATGACCTCAGCGAAAGTTAAGTGGACTAATTCTATGCTGGTGGGCTTCGATTCTTCTAAGGAGAATTATGATTGGTCAATATTTCTGGCGACCATCTTGAATTTTCTAAAAATTTCTGTCAATCATTTAAAAGCATACTTCTCATTAACCACTTGACCGATTTCAAGCAAATCTGTTCGAAGGACCATAGCGTGTTATGCTTCAGAACCTATATACAGAATTTTATTGATAAATTTTTTGGGCAGCCATCTTGAATTTTCATAAAAATGGCTAGAAATCATTTAAAATGCTACTCCTCTTTAACTACTTGGACAATTTGAACAAGACTTGGGTGGAAGGATACTAGGCTTGTAGCTTTCAGAACTTATATACAGAATTTTGATTTGTCATTGGCCATCTTGGAAATATCTTTAAATTTTGGGAAATCCATTAAAATGCTACTCATTAAATGCTTGAACGATGTCAAACAAGCTCAGCTGGAAGAACCCTAGTGTGGTGTGCTTCAGAGCTTCTATACAGAATTTTGAATTCTTAATTTGTTAGGTGGCCATCTGTAATTTTCAGATAAATGGCTTGAAATCATTTAAAAAGTTACTCATTAACCGCTTGACCAATTTCAACCAAAACTCAGCTGGAAGGACCCTAGGGTGGTACACTTCAGAACCTGTATAGGCTGTGCATAACCATAAGCAACCCTAAGTGCATCTTGCGTGGGCGTGGGTGCTTGGGCCGCCATTGACAACCTATAGGTGAAACTAAGCGTGAATTCAAAATATACAGCCAAAATCATTGGTAACTGCAAAACACGAAGCATTGTGTACCTTATCACCGGCCTAAGCCAAAACTGGTTTGAAAACTGTCCACATATGCATGCACATAATGGTACACAGATGTGTGGGCGCGCACATGCATGCAAATCTACGCATAACCATAAGCATACATAAGTGCTTCTTGCATGGGTGTGAAGGCGTGTGCGCGAGTGCCTCCACCACCATAAGCAGTATATAGGTGAACCCAAGCTTGAATTCAAAATTAGAATACAGGAACACTTCAGGGATATAGGACAATGGAAGAACTCACCAGTAACATGCCACTTCAACTTTCCTAATCATAGAAACACATGTCATACCACATTACACAGGTTTTGAGAATTGACCCAATGCGCACACGAACACCCCAAAAAAGAGAAAGAAGGCCTACTGGATGCACCTACTCCACACTAGGGAGCTTAGTGGCATCAACCATATTGGATAAAGGCTCATAAAGAGCCCCCCCATTCCTCACACACACACACACGCACGCACGCACGCACGCACGCACGCACGCACGCACGCACGCACGCACCTGATGGTATAAGAACCTACCTGTATGGTTACCTTGAAGTTGGGATGCTGGGAATGTGGGATTCAAAGTATATAAATCTATCCCAACACATGTAAAGCATTGGCGGAGCTTTAAACTAGAAACGTGCAGTGACCTAGCTAGAAATGGGCGGGGACGATGATCTGGAAATGGGTGGGGCTAGCTAGAAATGGGTGGGGCATAGATAGAAATGGGTGGGTCTAGCTAGATAATCAACCTCTATTGAGGTACTTGTTATTTTCTCAATGTTCACATTTTAACTTCCAATCAAATTGATTTTAGAAATATCTGCCGGTCAATTTCATGTACTTTGCTTTGAATTGAAAGAAAATTCTCTGTTGAGTTGAAAAGCATATAATTGATATGGGAAGGAAGTAGTTTAGTTTTGTCCTTCGGAAGATTCGCCAACTTTTCTGATATTGACCAACATAATCCGACCCCGATCCGATTTGATGAGACAACCCATTGTGTCCGCACGACCAATTATCCCTTTTACCGCTATAAAACATGTAACTAATAGAATATCGCTACGATATTTGATAAAAACAATCCAATATTTTGTTAATAATTTGTCTGGAAGCTGTTTTAACATCAACAGCTTTCTGTCAAATTATTTTTAAAAATAACTTATCACACAGATTCCTTTCTGCATATGGATAAAAACAGGTTTAGTATCCAAACATTTTTAACATTTAAAATACCAGTGTCTTAATTTCAAGACAACTTTGCAAGAATGCTGTTGAATATTTAGAAACATATTTAACGGGTAGCTGTTGCTGCCATAGGCAGTAGCAACAGCTTCCAGTCAAATTAGTTTCTAAGTATTCAAGAGAATATTCCTTACATCGTAAAGAATTTGTCGTTTGTCAGGTTAATATATCGTAAAACCTTGAGGAATATGTCACGTTCACTACTCTGTGGAATCTCAACAAATGCGATGATTATGGTAATGATGACGCTAATGTGGGTGGTTGAAGAAGATGACATTTTGATGTGTCAATCGCGGGAGAAATTTGATCTGGTTGACAAAGCTGTGAATTAGTCTCTCTGTATGTCAGAGATTTGTTCATTCAAGTCGTGGTTAAATAGGTCAGATAATTAAGTTAATTTCAATTTAATTTGTGTTTTTATACGTTCACACAGCACGACCCCCACCCCTTCACAATTTCACCACGTACGCACACATGCACGAATGCCCGGTAGCGCGCGCACGCGCACACACGCACGCGCGCATGCATGCACGCACGCACACACACACACACATGTACGGACAGAATCCTGTGCATGCACACACATGCACACACATATTCAAATTGCTTTATATGCATCAATAACTTCATGAGCACGATTCCAAAACAAATAAAACCAACAACGGAGATGACCATCAGTTCTCTGCCGGAATCGAATACGCCTAGAAAGTATTGATCGCAATTGATCGTGGGTAACTATCCATCAATCAGACATACAATACACTTCTAGTACTAATCCAGCCTTTAACTCTCTGCCTGATAAATTGCTGCAGGCTACATTTCCCATGGGGGGCTTAACTCTGGATATGCTGACTATTTTGAAAACAATTTGACTGAAGGTTGTTGGTGGCTATGCCACCAACAACTTTCAGTCAAATTGTTTTCAAAATAGTCAGCAGGTCCAGAGTTATTGTCCATTGAAATTATTGCACAGCAGTCGGACCGCAAAGCATCATCATCACAAAACAAATTGTCATGAATAAAAAAACCTGTTTTTATTATCGTAGTGACGTAGACGTCTATGCTTACAATTGATAATGGTAGGTAATTGTTGGATGTAATAGTGTGTAACCTACATATGATTGCACTTGGACTTAGAACCCTTCCTTCAATCGTCAAGTAAATTTTTTAAAGTTTTTTGGCCAGCTTGAGTGTTAAAGGGTTAGTCTCTGCTCTCTTTCCTTCCCTCCCACTCCCCCTCCCTCCTCTCCCCTTCTCCCTCCTCTCCCCTTCTCCCTCCCTCTCCCTCTCTCCTCCCTCTCCACTCTCTCCCCCCCTCTCACTCCCTCCCCTCCCTCTCTCCCTCTCTGCCTCCCCCTTCATCTCCTCCTGCCCCTCCCTCCCTCTCTCCCCCTCTCCCTCCCTCGCTCCCTCCCTCTCCCCCCTCTCTCTCTCTCTCTCTCTCTCTCTCTCTCTCTCTCTCTCTCTCTCTCTCTCTCTCTCTCTCTCTCTCTCTACAAAAAACACTTATTAACCCTTGTGTCAAATGCTCATCAAAGCTTTCAAAATGCTACTTATATCAATTATCTTCTTAATGGGCAACATCTTTTTAAAAAAACTTAAATTTGTATCCAATGAATGGACATATGTAGGTTAAGAAAAAACATTTTGTAAATTTACCACTAGAAGGAGCTTCTCATTTACTGAACCATGGAATGACTCTCAGTTACAGATCCAGCCAGTCACTCTACGGGTAAATTCTCAAAAATAATTTTCTTGATCTGGCAATGGGCATTCACTAAGCTTGACCATTCTTGACTATTAAAGAGTTAAGAATTTAGTTTGGTTCAGAGTTCAGACTTGCCCATCAAAAAACAATCTAACACTATCGGTCAATAAGAGTTCTTTGTTCTTAGCCTACATAATAATCAATGTCTGTTTGATCTCCGCATATCTTCCTCATGTGATAGCTGTTTCCGTTCTATTGTTCCGATCACCTACGTGTCTCACATTCCTCTTGCTTCTGATATATTATCCGGTATTAAAACTCCATCATAATGACCACTTATGCCTGATATATAATGTACTGACCTTACAACATGCTCATCTTATCCGCCTCGCTAGATGCCAGGGATAGTGCGAAGCATGGAGTGCTTTGTGTTGTTGTTGTTGTTGTTGTTGTTGTTGTTGTTGTTGTTGTTAGCTCACCTGGCCTGAAAGGTCATGTGAGCTTATGCCATCCGTTGTCCATCCATCCGGCATCTGTCTGTCCATTTGTCTGTCAATCTTTTCTTTAAACGACTTCTCAAGAACCACTGGTCCGATTTCAATTATATTTGGCAGGAAGCATCCCTAGGACATAGAGATTCCACTTTGTTCAAACAAATCCGATCGACCTTTTTGTCTAGTGGCCATCTTGTTGTTGTTATTCTTGTTGTTGTTGGCAGCAACAACAGGTTCCAGTCAAATTAATTTCAAATTATTCACAGCTTACCGCTATAGTTACTTTGAAATTGAGATTCTGGGATTTCAGGTTGCAAAGGTTTTATAAGCTTGTATATACACATAATTAGGCCATGTCACCAATGAAGGAATATAGTTTTAGCTATTCCCCACCCATCTGTAGCTAAACTCGATCCCCGCACTCCCTGAACCATAAAACTATACAATGGTAAGCTGTTCAATATTTTGATAGTAATTTGAGTGGGTGCTGTTGCTGCCTATGGCAGCAGCAGCGCCCAGTTAAATTACTTTCAAAATATTCAGCAGCAATGTTTATTAAATATTAAAGACATACACAACAGCCGGTTTATTAACCCTTTAGCCCTCATATCAGCCAAAAACAGCTTCTGTAGTGGTCTCGAGAAATGTCCATTTGCAGACCAAGAGAATACTATTTTTCAAAATTTACCACGAATAACTGGCTCGATAACTGAGCCAGTGGTTCCAGTGGTTCCAGTGGTTCCAGTGGTAAATTTTCAAAAATAGTCTTCTCTTGGTTTGCAAATGGACATTTTCTATGTGAAGATTGATATTTTTTTAAACGGATTCATGGGTTAAAGGGTTAAGCCGGATTAAATCGAGTCGTTCATGACATAATATATTGTGACGAGTTGATTATGACGTCATATGATTGACTGAGAAACTGGAATCCTCCATTATGACCTGTCACCAATTACTTTCTTTTGTGTTTTCCATGTAATCTTTTGATGTTGACCTTGTGTCAGTTTGATGGACAATGGGTGAGATTTGGATAAGCGGTCAGTATTTTGTCTGAAGCCGTCCAACTGTCGAGACGTAATTGTCATGGTTATGAGAGATTTCCACGCTTATGATCATGTCGATAGTCACTTACAGGACTGGCGGTATGATCAGCGAACGAAAAGAAAGAAGAAGAAGAAGAATAGATTTCCACTTGGACTCTTACAAGCAGAAATTATTTGCTGATATTGATAAACCGAATAAATATGAAAGAATAATAATAAGGATGGACGACAGAGTTCATCCATCCCTATGCAAAGCACTGGGCAAACTACTCAACGGACAGCTTGATGGAACGATTGAAATGGTGTAGTGTGTGGCCCGTGTGTAGCGTGAGCCAAGAAGAATGGCCACGCGTTTAATTCAGTGACGGTGTAAGAATGGACATGCGTTTAATTTGGTGATGCTGTATCTATTCACAATAAAACTTAACAGATTTGTTCTATTGCATCATTACATCCACCAGCATCATAATGAGTCGTTTTCAAATTTTTTTTCCACACGTTTACGGGTTTTGAATTTATTTTATTTCTATGTGAATTATAACAATGTTAAATTTTTTAATTAACATTTAATTAACCCTTACCACTCTAATGCCAAAATTTTAAACAACATCGTCCACCAAAATTGTTGAAAAATGTACACCAGGTACTTTGCTATTGACGCAGTAAAAGACAGAATATTGACAACAGGGTGGTAATGGTTAATAACGGGTTAACTGACCTCGGAAAACTGTCCAGTAAAGTTCTTAGTACCATGAAATTTTTCCCATACATTTACACAGTTTGTACTTGGGTTTATTTAAGTGTGATTTGTTTGCTTTAAATGCCATGCTTTAGAAATATGTTTTTCGAGGAGGCTGTAGCAAAGGCGGTAACGAGCAGAGCTGTGAAACCGGCGACCACAGGATCGCGTCTCCGTTCGGCCAACTGACGATCGCTGGAAACATAAGTAATCTCCTTCACTCAACGTCGCCTGTCTCCACCCAGGAGTATAAATGGGTAACAGTGTAAAAGCTGGGGATGTTACCAATAATAGACTGAAATAAAAACCAGCCTAGAATGGCGTGAATGGGACCTGGAATCAGGGACTCGATAGACGTCAACCAAACCAATAACTTCTCTATGTTTTTCAATAGTCATTTAATTAATCAAGGGGATTAATACGATTTTAATGAAACCATACTATATTTGTTCTATGTGATGCTTGCTTCCATTCTCCATCATAATAAAAATTAGTTTTTTATTAAAATTTTTACAATTTATCCAACTCCCGATTAAATTAATTTCAAAATTATTAGTCATTAACCACTCTTGCATCAACAGCGCATTAAAGCGCTCAAAATATTATTTATTTCAATTAACCATTTAATTACCAATACTTTTCAAGGAAATTTAGATTTTTGCAGTCATAAAGTATTTTTGGAAATTTATAACAAAATTTTGCAAACAAGATTGATTTCTGTTATCCTTCAAAATAGACATTCATCAAACGTGTACTGGTCAAGAAAATTCAAATTTCTGCTTAGCCAATGTCCAATTGCAGACCAAGAAGAGTATTTTTGAAAATTTATCACTGGAATGACTGGCTCGGTTACCGAGCCAGTCATTCCAGTGGTAAATTTTCAAAAATTTTCTTCTCTTAGCCTGAAAATGGACATTTCTCAAGATCACCGCAGCAGTCGTTTTTTACCAACTTGACCATTAAAGGGTTAAGTTGACACAAGAGGGGTTAAAATACTTCTTACATAATAAAGAATTTGTCATCCATTGGTGTCATATGGTTAATGAATTTGTCATTCAGTAACTTAACGCTTTCACTGACAAATCCCAGAAAAAGTACAATCTGTACCACATAAAACATTATCTGCTGACTATTTTCGAAAATAATTTGACTGGAAGTTTAGGCAACAACGGTTTCCATTCAATTTAATTTTGAAATATATTTTTGGTTTACTTGTATGATTGTCTTGGAAATGAGATATGGGGAATTCATCAGTGAAGTGGTTTTGCCCTTTACCTGGGCGTTGCCTGTAATTATAAAGAGGGGGTCAAATTTGGGGGTGGGTCCGGGGAGGGGGGGGGGGGGGGAAATCGAGATGCTCTCAGGATGCATATCCAGCATTTCTCAAGGTTAAAATACAAAAATCTGATCAAAATTAGAAGGACTAAAATATGCTCAGACCTCAAATAATGATTATTATTTTTTGGTGTGGTTGTGTACATGGGGTCGGGTGTGATAAAAATGCCTGCGTTATCAATCTGGGTAGGCCTATTTTCTTTTGTGGGGGGGGGGGGGGCGGTGGGTCATTCGCACCGAACACCACCACCCCACCATTCGATGCCTCTGCTTTAACCCTCATGTTTGTTCAAGAAAATTTACATTTTCGCATAGAAGCTGTCTATTTTCAGACCAAGAGAAGAGTATTTTTGAAAATTTATCACTGGAATGACTGGCTCGGTTATCGAGCCAGTCATTCCAGTGGTAAATTTTCAAATATACTCTGCTGTTGGTCCGCAAATGGACATATTAAACCAAGACCAGTGCAAAATCCCCTTTTGGCCAGCAAATGGGGGTTAAACGCTTAAAGCACCCTAGTTGAAAATGTGTTAAAAGCCATGTTTTGCACTATTTACAAAGCTCTCGATTGTCCAGCAGTTCCATAACATAATTATAAGCATAATGTATAGGGTATTTACATACCCTTTTACGATTATGCGGTAAATATAATGTATCTAGTCCAGTCGTTGACGTTAAAATGTCAGAAAAGTCAGACCTCCGCTCTAATTGGATTTACCTGTTTACTGCTGTAGATATCTATGAGATATCTATGTGTCAGATGTTTATAGGCGTTAGTGATGGATTGAATATCGGCGTCCATTCTGATGATGACGGTAGTGAAGAGTTGCTGAAAGTTGTTGTTGTAATCTACAGGTTTCGTAGGATGATTTATTAATAAATACAGCTACCACAAAACGGGTAACATTCCTCGGGTAACACGGTTATAAGCATTTCATTCCTGCAAGCGACCAGACAATAATTTAAATAAGCAAAAACTATTGACTTGCTAAATATTTTGAAAACTATTTGACTGAAAGTTGTTGGTGGCTGAGCCATCAACAACTTTCAGTCAATTTGTTTTCAAAATATTGAGCGGTTCCAGAGATATAACCCTTGGAATAGGTCGTCTGCAACAATTCATGAGTTAAATGGTTAAATGTTTGGTTCCTGTCTTAGTACAATGAATTTAACCTGTATAATGGAATTATATTTGATGTCTTTGTCCTGTCATAATTGCCATCCAGAGCTGGTAAATAACATTACCTTGCAGGTTCCTAAAGTCGGAGAAGCAAGGTCGTGTGTGTGAAGCTTTTAATGGTAATATAAATCGGGGGTCTTTTTTGTGGAAACTAAATGATGGGTGTTTTTCCATAGAATTTCTGAGAACCATTCTGCAAGTTGGTGAACGGGATAGGATATTTTAACGTCGTAATTCATGAATTCAATTCCGTTATCAGTCACATGACGTAGAATGATGTTATAATTATTACGTGATGAATGACTCGATTTAGTCCGTCTTTAACGTTTAATAGTCCGACACGTTGTACAAATTGTATGGCTTTACCATTTAATAAACATTCTGTTGAATATTTTGAAACTAATTTAACTGGCTGCAGTTGCTGCCTATCAACAGCTTATCTGTATAATTTTCTGGAAATTGACAGTCAGGTAGTTCAGGGATCGATCAATCCCAACATGGGTGATGGTGAGGGTGGAGCTTAGCTAGAGATGGGCGGGGCATAGCTAAAACTGGAAAGGTTCATTATCAAAGAAGCCAAAACCGCCTTTTGCAACGGTGTTGTCGAATGATGTCATTTTGCAGAGCAAGAAGCCTTTTTGAACACTTTCTACTGGAATGGCTGGCTAGATATTATTAACGTTCATTTCAGTGATATATTTTCAGGAAATTATTTCTTGATCAGCAAATTAATATTTTTTGAGAAAATTGAAATCTTGAACAAATTTTACTGTTGCGGTGTTAATTTTCCACGATTCATTCATAGTAACTCCTTAAGTGATTATGTACTGACTAGTAAGAATTATCTCCCATTCACAGTGACAATGAGTACAATATGCGTTAGGTCCCTTGCATCAATAACAAGAATCCCAGTAAGAGTCACCTCCCTTGTGTCATTTATACGCTTAGCCCTTTAACTCTCGGATTTATTCAAGAAAATTTCAATTTTGTCATAGAAAATGTCCATTTGCATGCAGACCACGAGAAGACTATTTTTTAAAATTTACGACTGGAATGACTGACTCGGTTATTGAGCCAGTCATTTCAGTGGTCAATTTTCAAAAATCTTTTTGTCTGCAAATGGATATTTCTCAAGACCACTACAGAAGCTTATATGAGTGTTAAAGGGTTAATGTTTGTGAATTGGCAGCCAATCTATTTTTAACCCTTTAATGACTAAATTTGGTCAAGGAAACTAAAATATTTGCTGATTGAATGTCCATTTTGATATATAGATAACTGTTTGTCATATTTATTCCTGACCCTAGGCAGTTTACAGTTATTTTAAGTTTAAAATTATTCTACACAATTTCTTCATATTTACCATGTGGACATAATTACCTCCCTTTATTCTAACAGTTATAAGCCATACAGAGTTAGCTCCCTTATGTGACGTTTGTCATATGAAACTTATCTATTCACTTCAATTCAATTTATTTGCACCCAGACTTATTACAAGTATATGGGGCTATATCATCTATATTGTGGCAGAAATAGTTAACCCTTTCAATTCACAAATCCATGTATAACAATTTCAAAACAGCTGTACAGAAAAACTGGGGAGATTTTGAAACTAATTTAACTGGAAGATGTTGCTGCGTAAGGTAGCAACAGCTTCCAGTCAAATTCATTCCAGATATTCAACAGGAAATATTTGCATCACAAACATTAAGTCATATTTGGTTTCTAGTTGTGATATGGTTAATAATTATGTTATGTAAAAAAACTGGAATGAGATGATGAAAGCAGGTTATGATAAAAGTAAGGGAGATAACTATGGGTAAAACCTCGAACTGGTTCCAGACAAGGGACATAACTCTGTAGTTATAAAAATAGTGCTGAAGGGAGATAATTTTGTGTGGATTTGTATGCAATACTGATGAAGTTTTGTTTTTATAGGTACAGCTGAATTCTCAGCCCATAGTGACTGACTGTTAAATATAGTATTATTAACGCCGCGATATCAACACTACACTGCTTTCATATTATTCTGGCCTGTATGTTCAGCGTAGAACTGCGTAAGTTTTTAAAATAAAGAAATATTAGTTACCTCTCCAAATGTAGAAATTGTTTGAGTGTAGCTTTCGTGACTATCTCGATCACTTCGTCAGCACTGGCAATGTCACTCTGGTCAGTTCTTGTGGAGTTACGTGACAGCATGGAGTGGTAGACAGACTGCCGGTTGTCATTTTTGTTTAACATTTTAACAGTAAAGTGGTCTTGAGAGATGTTGATTTGCAGACCAAGAGAAAACCATTTCTTAAAATTCATCACTGGAATGACTGGTACACCCTGCGTCTAAAGTAGTCAGGAATGTCCATTTGCAGGTCAAGATAAGACTATTTTTGAAAATTTACCACTAATGTCTGGCTCGATAAACGAGCCAGTCAGTCCAATGGTAAATTTTCAAAAATAATCTCTTAGTCTGGAAATTAATACTCTTTATGAGAAAAATTAGTCTCTTGAACAAATTTGAGGACATAAAAGGGTTCTGTTTTGTATTTGACTGAACTTTTTAAGGTCAATGCCACTGTGACAAACAGGAGACATTTAATTCTGTGGAATTCTTGTTTTTAATCTGCCATTAGAGTAAATAGTCTGTTTATTGTTTATCGAGCCAGGCATTACAGTGGTAAATTTAAAAAAAAAGGTTTTCTCTTGGCACTGCAAATGGACATACCTGATCACTGCCAAGACTGTTTAAAACAATGAACCTGATAGGTCTTATGCGTTGTTTTACTTATTCACTTATGGGCTGTACTAGATACATCGCCGCTGTCAGTGAAAGTCATTGCATGAATCTGCTAGGCGTGCTGCGAGGTGACCCCAAGAAAACAGGCCTCGGTACTGTCAGATCAAGAATGGACCTGAGGAAGCAAAGGCACAGTGGGCAAAAGCAAAGAAGGACTGATTGCAGCTGTAGGATGTTTTTACTCCTAGAGACGCAGACTACAGTAATCATACACATATACTGTGGCAGTGGTCTAGGCTCTTGGTTAAATGAAATGGTAAATATTCTAATTTTGTTGTGTTTTTTTTACTATAGACTCGGAGTGGGCATGACCGTCACAAAAATGCAAACTAGGTTTACCCTATAATGGTCAAACTGGCCAAAACTCCCCATAGCAGTGGTCTTGAGGTATGTCTATTTGAAGGTCAAAAGAAGACTATTTTTGAAAATTAGCACGAATGACTGGCTCGATAATCGAGCCAGTCATTCCAGTGGTAAATTAAAAAAAATGTCTTATCTTGACCTGCATTTAAATGAACATTCAATGACGAAAAATTTCAATTTTTCTGAAAAATCGTGACCATTAACGGGTTATTATGGATAATCTACCTTTATTTGTAAACTGATATGAACTTGAGTCTGAATTAGTAAAATTTAAATCTTGAATATTTTTTTAAACATTTTTACTGAGACTTGTCCCCTTAAATACAAACGTTCAATCAAACTGTTTTCAATGGATATTTGACAATTTATGAGATAATAGGACACATGAAAACGCATGAAGTCAAATTCATGTGGCCTTCATAGCCCGGTGAAGGGAGGTAACTCAGTATGGTTTATGACTGTCATAATCAAGGGAGATAATTTTATCCAAATATATTTTACATGTGTTTTAGCATTGCACTTATGATTGATTATAATCGAGTTGTTTGCCAACAATATGGCTAATAAATGTATTTTGATGTAGTATATATATAAAGTCTGTTAAATATTTTGAAATTAATTTGACTGGAAGCTGATGTTGCCAAAGATGGCAACAGCTTCTAATCAAATTATTTTCAAAATTCTAAGCAACTTTGCTCTCTGATTGTTTTAAAATTGAGAGACTGTATTGTGGTTTTGTGAATGAATCTATTGATTCAAACCCGGCAGTTGTCTTAAGAAATCTCCATTTGCAGACCAAAAGAAGAACAATTTTGACCATTTACAAAGGAATGAATGACTGACCCCGCGAGGCAGTCATTCCGGTGGTAAATTTTCAAAAGTAATTCTCTCATGGTCTGAATATTTGACATTTTCTATGACAAAATTAAAATCTTCTTGACCAAACTTGACCAGTAAATGGATAGGAATGCATAACATCAATTACAAGCTTATTTCATTCAGAAGTGACAAATACGGGAGATGTTGTCCAGATTGTATAAAAACATTTCCTTAAATATTAGCTCACCTGGCCCGAAAGGCCAAGTGAGCTTATTCCGTGGCGACCATCCATCGTCCATCTGTCCATAATTCGTCTGTCCATCATCCATCTATCCGTCCATCATCCGTCAACTTTTCCTTTGAATGACTTCATCTCAAGAACCACTGGCCCGATTTCAATTATATTTGGCAGGTAGCATCCTTAGGGCATAGGGATTCAAGTTTGTTTAAACAAACTCGATCGGCCAATTTGGCCGGTGGCCATCTTGGATTTATGCCGATTTTTGGAAACGTTTTTAGAAATCTCCGAAACCGCTTGGGGGGATTGATGCAAATCTCATGAAATATGATCTCGGGCAAGACCTGAACCAAGTTTGTTCAAGGGAACTTGATTGGTCAAATGGTTCTCGGGCCATCTTGGTTGACCTGGTTTTAGCAAATTCTCCAGAACCGCTGAAGAGATCGGGCCTAAATTTGGTAGATATGATTAGGGACTAAGGGCCATTAAAGTTTGGGGGATTGATGCAAACCGCATGAAATATTATCTAGGGAAAGAGCTGAACCAAGTTTGTTCAAGAGAACATGATTGACCAAATGGTTCGGCTGCCATCTTGGATGACCTAATTTTTGTGAAAGCGACTTCTTCAGAATCACTGAAGGGATTGGGCTGAAATTTGGGAGATATTATTAGTGACTAAGAAGGATCGTTTAAGTTTCTTCAAAGGAAGGTGATCTGTAAAAACATGGCCTCTGTGGTCCAATCAAAATCTAGTGCGTTTGTCTGGTATATTTTTTATTTGATGTATTTTGAAAAGTTGAAATTGGTTTTATATATTTTGGGGGTTATTCTGATCTCAAATTTGTTGAACAGTTTTGTGGCCATCTTTGATCATTTTCCCGCCAAAAGCTCACATACTAAAGCAATGGGAAATTTAAAATATTTTCTTCTCGAGAACCACTGTGCCGATTTCAACCTATATTTAACAGGAAGCATCATTATGGCATAGTGGTACCAGTTTGTTCAAAGGAAGCCGATCGGCCGATTTGGCCGGTGGCCTTCTTGGATTTGGGCAACTTAGCACATCTTAAAGAATCTCCCAAACCGCTTTGGGTATTGATGCAAACCTCATGAAATATGGTCTAGGGCAAGAGCTGAACCAAGTGTGTTCGAGGGAACTTGATTTTCCAAATGGTTCGGTGGCCATCTTGGATGACCTAATTTTCACAAAAACAACCTCCAGAACTGCTGAATGGATGGGGCTGAAATATGATATGTCAAGAACACATGTTCGCCATGAATCAATCAGAATTTAACATTTTTGGGGGACATCTTGTATTTTCTGCAAATTTCTGAGAAAATCATAAAAAGACTACTTATTAACCACTGGGCCAATTTTAAACTTTCTTCACAGAAATTTTATTAGTAAATGTTTGGAATAGTTGACACTAATTTGACAGGAAGCCTAGCATCAGCTTCCAGTCAAATTAGTTTCAAAATATTCAACAGGAAATTCTTTGTCATAAATAATTATGAGTGTTTTAGGGTTAATCTCTCTCTCTGTCCAATGTTGCTGCAACAATTTATCATTCGTAGCTTAGTTGTAATGTTGCGTGCTCAAGGAGGAAAAGAAATATGTAGACAAAACCAGACACTTGTGTTGCACGGAATATTTTACAAATATTATTAATTAGTCACGTTCAAGTGCAAATAATTGTTTCCTTGTTTTGTCTGGAGAATGTGTATTTTTCACAGTGACTGCAACAGATGATGTGCATAAATTTTAAATGAAACTACGTCATTGAATCCACTAAATCTGAGACCCGCCTGATGGTCACCTGTTCCACTCACCTGACTCATCCCCCACCCCACCACCAGATTTACCCTCCCCACCCAATCCCTTGATGCTCTGAATGATTGAGCGATGTATATTTTTCTTAAACGAGACGTTAATTAGCTTAATTACAGTTCATGTACTGAGCATCTTGATTTAACTCAGAATCCCTACTTCATTTTGAAAACAATTTGTCTGAAAGTTAGTGCTACTTATGGTAGTAGCAAACTTCAATCAAATCTTTTTCAAAATAATCACCGATATATTTTAATTATCGACAGTGGTTCGATGTAACAATCCCGAGGTTTTTTCAGTGTAAATTTGGTTTAATAATAGACAATAATGATTGGTGTGGGATTGATTCTGTCAGTAGTTCGTAGTCAATCTGTTCCATATGTTATATACTACGAAAGTACAAAGGGATTTTGTGTATATTTTGCTCTATAGAAGTTAGGACATTTCAAGTATCCGTCTTGCACAAACAAACAGTTCATTCTCTCTCGTTTAACCTGATAATAAATCCCTACAGATATTACGTACATTTGTACATCTCATATTTTCTACGATCTGTTGAATATTTAGAAAATAATTTGACTGGAAGATGTTGCTGCCTGTGGCAGCAACATCTTCAAGTCAAATTATTGTCTAAATATCCAACAGCTTACCTGTATCGGTACTAAGTTCTCCGGAATAATTATATACATTATTGAAAGATCATTTAACTGTCTCGCTGCCACAAGCCACCAGACAATAATTTCAATGAGCAAAACTTCTTGATTTCTAAATATTTTGAAAGCGGTTTGACTGAAAGTTGTTGGTGGCTTATCCACCACCAACTTTCAGTCAAATTTTTTTCAAAATATTTAACCGCTCCAGAGATATAACCCCTGGAATATGTTGTCTGCAAAACCTTAGCAGTCAGACGACGGTTTCATGCGGGTTAGACCTTTTGAGACAAAACATCTATTTATCAATAAACTAGCAGATTTTTCTGTTAATCAAGTTAATTATAAATCTGTTAATTTTGATCCGTTCATTAATAGGGTGTTATGATCTAGCTTTGGTTTTGATATAGTCGTTGCTCTTGAAGAGCCACAACAATATTTAGTTTCAACAATGACTGGATTAATTTTAAGGGCGGAATTAAGTCAAATTTTAAGTTCTGCTTCCAGAGAAACTGAGAACTTTAAGATACAGCAAATGAAAGGTTAGCACTAATAAGACAAAGGTGATATCTCCTTTGTTTATAAATACTGGGTAACCAGTCACCAGCAAGCCACCAGAGATTAATTCCAATGAGCAAAACGTTGATTCGCTGAATATTTTAAAAACAATTTGACTGAAAGTTGTTGGTGGCTTAGCCACCAACAACTTTCAGTCAAATTGTTTTCAAAATATTTAGCAGCGCTAGAGATATAACCCTTGGAACATGTTGTTTGCAAAAACTCGGCGGTCAAACGGTTAACACAACCCTTTGATGTAAAGGATGGTTACAATGGATTAATGAGGTTCTTAGCAGATCTGTAATACAGCTATCCATTTCTTTATACTTTTTAAGAGTGGAGGAATCAATTTGAAACTGAATTAATTTAATCCCACTTCTAATCAAAATTTTTGCTTAAGCATACTGGCCTCAATATTGAATACATACTTCCTTATAAGTAGAGGGCATGAAACAATAATGTTTGGGATAAAATGTCAAAGGTCAATATCATTGTGATGTTGGGAAATTAAGATATTTCAGCTTTAATATTTTGTGTTTAGTTTAACATGGTTCATATCTCGTGTTTGGTCCATTATAGCACACCCAAACATGGATACATACTAATGAGAGTGGATGAGACAATTACTTTTGTGTCAAAGGTCATGGTCACTGATAAGCTTATTGATAAGCCACCTATATTTATTTTATATTTGAAATCAGGCTTTATAAGTCTTCTTCTTCTTTTCGTTCGCTGATCAAACCGCCAGTAGGCTTTATAAGTCATTGAAAGGTAATAAACTCAAATGTCATGATTGCATTGCAACATCATTTTCGGTTTAAAATTTAATATAGAAATTATTGGCTTCGTTATCGAGACATTCCAGCAATACATTTTAAAACTAGTGTTCTCGTGACCTTTAGATGGACATTTTGTAGAAGCAATATAGAATCTATTGGTATAAATTTAGCCAACTTGACTATATTAAGGCGGTGTTAAAACCATTCTTTGCTCTCCAAAAGACATGTGACAGCTTATATATAGTTAAACTTTATTAATTACACCGTTTATAATAAGCCAGATCTATCTGGCCCTAAAGCTTTTTGTTTTAGCGTTAAATCTACAAACCTGAAAGACAAAAACATCAAAAATACTTTACAAATTAATAAATATAAAACTAATTTAACAAAAACCTGGCTTCCAGTTAAATTAGTTTCAAAATATTTAACAGCTTAACCTAAATAGTGGTCATGGAATTAGTTTTCGGGCATTTCAGGGTTAAAATGTTAATAGTTTACCATTATTTATTCAACACCTGTCATCAGTGCTGGTGACACATTGTCCGGTCTCTTGAGATGTTTTTTCTAGGTATTTACCTGTTAACAATTGATAGGGTTAATTTGCGATAAGGCTCAGGCAGTTTGTATCTAGGGACATTGTATTACTGGACTGGGTTAACTATTTGAGTCAACTTCTTACCAAAACCGTCATATGTAATTGTGGTGATAGGAATGTTCATTTGCAGGTAGAGAGAAGATTGTTTCTGAAAATCTATCCACTGGAATGCCTGGCTTGGTTATAACCAGGCATTCCAGTGATAAATGTTAAAGAATATCCACTTATTTTCTTGACCCATTTTGATGGTTAAATGGTTTGTCAATGGTTTGCGTCCCTTGTTCAACACAATTTGTACATTAGATGGATATCGAATGGCAGAGGCTTTGACCTTATCAATATATAGTTTTCTGTTTATAGGGTCAATATTTTGGATGAAAACTCTCGATTTTTGTCAATTTCCTCGTAAACAGCATATTATACAGAACCGGTTCAGATTTTTAAATGAAACTTGGTGTGTGCCTCAGTTGTGATACACAGATGTGCCTTTTGAAGAATTCACCTTTATAAGTCCAAGATTTTAGGTGAAAATAGGCTTTTTAATGCAAAAACACAATTTTTTAGTCAGTTAAATATGTCACTTGTAGCTGCATGACCTCGCAATCATAATTACATGGGATCATCTCCATCACAAAAGCCGAAAAAGTCTGTCATGAGTACGCAAATTTACAATTTAATAAACATTTTGTTGAATATTTCAAAACTTAAATTAACTGAGAAGTATTGCTGCCATAGACAGCAACAATCCTCAGTCAAAATAGTTTCAAAATATTCAGCAGCTTACATGTGGAGCAAAGCTAGAAATGAACGCCTCTATTGATGCTATTTTAATGTTTTAAAATAGAAAATGAATCAAACTTTTTAATGCTCAAATTTATTAAAAATAATTTTAGTTTTCTCATGTGAAGAAATCTACATTTGCAAAGCAAGACTCGGCTAGGAGACTACTTTTTAAAGTTTCCTACATTAATGAATAGCTTGGTTATCAAGCCAGTCAATCCAGTTGTAAATTTTCAAAAAATTGTCTTCTTGTTCTGCAAATGGATTGTCCACCTTGATATTTAGCCATTTAAGGCTCAAGTCGACCAAAAATGGCTTCTGCAGTAGTCTTGGGAAATGTCTATTTGCAGGTCACGAGAAGACTATTTTTGAAAATTTACTACTGATAAATTGTCATAAATCATCTTTTCTTGATCTGAAAATTGACATTTTATAATTTTCTTGAACAAATCTGATGGTTAAATGGTTAAAAGCAATAATTATTATTCTGGGTTTCAGTTTTATCATTAATCTATCATTGCATGATGTAATACAGTTTTCTTATGTCATCGTTCTAAACGTTTTACAACAATTTACAATCAATTCAACTTCGTAATAATGCTTTCTAATTACGCCCTCTCATAAAGTTGACAACACACCGGTATCAAAATGCTATGTCTGACGCAAGTATGACCTACTGACTACTTTAACACATGAAGTATGTCAAGAAATTTTAATTTTTCATGAAGAAAATATGTATTTGCAGATCAAGTGCAGACTAATTTTGAAAATTTACCACTGGAATTACTGGCTCGGCTACCGAGCCAGTAATTCTAGTTGCAAATTTTCAAAAATTGTTTTCTCATGGTCTGCAGATGGACGTTCGTCTGGGCCACTACGTAAGCCATTTTTGGACTTTTTGATTGTCGAAGGGTTAATGTTCCCTTCATGAAACCAGCCCTTACCCAGATATCTATCTATAAATAGGGTGTGTTATCGAAAATTGTCCCATTTCATATGGCTTTGAAAACTGCCTTCTGGCCATTTTGAAAAGCTGTATCCTTATGATTGATCTCTCAGGAACATTAATCAATTGATGCCAATCTCTAGGAATAATGATTCCTATCGAAATTGATAATAAAAAAGAAGCCAAATATAGTCCCCACACATCCGGCTTACATTTTGAAATTAAAATGATCACGCGTGTATACCAGGGTACTGCGCCATGCATAGTCCCCCCCCCACCCCCCGCAACACCCATGGTTGCAAGGGGTAGGGTGGGGTGAAGTCCAGGGGTGTCACAATTTTGATTTTTAAATAGTACCCCATTGCAGAGGGTGTTACAACATCCCCGTTGGTGAGCCGGTGTTGGGGGCAGGGTTGGATCCCCCATTGTAGAGCCGCTGTTGGGAATGTTGGGGGGATGCATCCTCACTTAAAGCACACTACTGCTGCAGTGTACCAAAATAGTGTATTATGTACAAGCCAATCGTCTGATTGGTCGATTGATTAATGATTATTGTCTCTGCGACACAGTTCAGCTTAAAAGTGTTTAAATAGCATTTTTGTCATAATTGGTTTTGTCATAATTCTCGGCCTACAAATAGCCATCATAGCAAAATCACTTAAATAAATCATGAGCGTCTGATGTATAACGATGTGAGGGAGGGGCCCTAGTACCAACGATATTCAATTCCATTTTACACAATTTATACTAGTATAAATTTGGGAAACCATTTTGCTGTCAGCTGTTGCTGTGTGAAACAACAGGTTTCAGCGTCATTATTTCTAAAAAGTACACCACCCTTTTACTATCCTTTCATGGTCTACTGTCAGCGAGGATCTAATGTGTGTGTGTTTCAACCCTTTAACACTCAAATTTGTTTAAATTATTTCATAACAAATGTCCATTTGCAGACCCAAGAGAAGAGTATTTTTGAAAATTTACCACTGGAATGACTGACTCGGTTATCGAGCCATTCAATTCAAGTGGTAAATTTTCAAAAATAGTCTTCTTGTTCAGCAAATGGACATTTCTCAAGACCACTGCAGAAGCCATTTTTGGCTGATATGAGTGTTAAAGGGTTAAATAATCTTGTTGCTAAACGCATTAGAGTTACTCTGAGAGTACTTTGTTAACCCTCTTACAGTAGAAACATCGCATAATATTAACGATTTCAACGGGACCTTAAATACGGAAAAACTTACAAATTATTTTACAAAATAATTTAACTCTAACCAGTTGCTACCTTCGGCAAAAATACTTTGCTGGTAAATTTAGATATAAAATTATTTCTTACGTCATCGAGAGCTTAGTTTGTTTATTTTAATCTGTGGTGTTAAACGGGTTAGCTGATATTGCTGATGCCATAAGCCATTACTAGCGATTAGAGGCAAAATGCTTAACTAATTGATACCCATTTTGATCGGTGAATCGTATGAATAATTTATATACACTTCACAAAAATTAGTTTTTAACATTCTGTAAATAGCGCCATGCATAAACTCTTTGACACTTTCGGTAATAAATCCCTGAAAAAGTTTGTTCTTTACCCTATAAAAATTATTCTGCTGAATATTTTGAAATTAATTTGACTCGAAGCCATTGATGCCGTAGGCAGCAATGGCTTTCAGTTAAATTAATTTCAAAATATGCAACAGTTTTCCGGTATGGTAGTGTTGGAAATGAGATATAGGATATTTATCGGTGAAAGGGTTTATTGTTAAGCAGAACGTGATGTCCATTTGCGTGCCAAGAAAAGATTTTTTATCCGGCCCTATGACAATCATAGGATGGCTCATCATAGCGATCCCAATGACATACGGCATGCAGATAAATGTTACAGTTTTTCAATGTACAATTAATTCATCAATAGACCTTTCCCACATTAGCGTATTTTGGGAAAATACCTTCCCAGAATGCTTTGCGCATACCACTTCCGGCTGGTAAAAGCGATAGTTGACTCGCAAACAGCATTACTTTACTATTGGAATCAGATACAACACACTTTAAACAGGTTCTATAATAATTTCATAATATTATTGAAGTCGTGCATCATTGGAAAGCTAAGCCAATTTTCTATTCATATCTGTATTCATTTTTGTAGTTTTGTAAAATTTAATACACATAATAGTAATTTTAAAATAGCCCATGTTGTTCGCTTGATTTAATGAATCTAGGTATAATGGTGTCTTATATATTTTACAAAAATATTAAAAATGATGCAATAATGTTTAGGCAATTGAATGCGCCATCGAATGATGTATGACTTAAATAATATAGTGATTTTAGTTTATCATAGGAACTGGTTAGATTGCGGTGTATTTTTGCGCAATAGTAACTCAATGCAGGTCAGCTGCTTGTGGACAGCATTACCCGCCAACAGTTTTGATCTGAGCGTTAATTTAGGGGAATCCTGGCATAATGACGTCAGTGTGGGAAAGTTGTATTAAAAATGGCTTATATGATCTCAATAAAACTTTAGAGATTTGTCCTATACCATCATTGCATCTAGTCGACATCATAATTAAAATGATTTTCAACTCTTGTCCATATTTTGATGGGGTTTGACCGTAGCTTATTTTTGCACCAAGAAATAGGTGAATGTTAAAGGTTTAACCCTTTAATGGTCATACGGGCCAAAACCGGCCTCTGTTATGGTCTTGTGGAATGTTCGTTTACATGACAAGAGAATACATTTTTTGAAAAATTTCCACGGGAATCAGTCCAGTGATAAATGTTCTAAAATTGAATTCTCTTGGCCTGTAAATGGACATTCAATAGGCAGATATTAACATCTTTTTAACCAAATTTGACCATTAACCCTTTAATGGTTAAATTTGTTCAAGAAAATCGAAATAGTTGCTCACTGAATGGCAATTTGCAGGCCAAGAGATTAATATCTTTGAAAATTTAGCACTAGAATGACTGGCTCGGTTATCGAGCCAGGCATTCCAGTGGTAAAATTTTTTAAATAGCTTCTCTTCGTGTGAAAATGGACATTCCTCCAGACAACTGCAGAGGTCGGTTTTGGTCGGTATGACCATTAAAGGGTTAAATTAGACATTTAATTCATCAAGAGCTTATCAGATCACAATACAATTTTACAGATTTGTTCTAATACCATCATTGTATCTGGACTGCATCATAAGTGTTTATGTCAAATTGTTTCCATATTTGTACATTGTTTGACCTTAGTTTATTGTGGACCAAGAATTAGAGGAATGTTATTTTAATTTATCAAGGGCTTAACCGATTCCAACAACGCTTTACTGAATTCGTCTATATCATCATTGTATTCAGTTTGCGGCAAAATTAAAATGATTTAAAAGTTTATTCCAGACATTTACATGGTTTATTTCCGTATGATTTTTCTCCTTTTCAAGAATTAGAAGAATGTTCGAATTCTCAATAGACATTTGTTTTATCAAGGGGTACACTTTTAAGAAATGCTTATTTTGTGATACTGCCATGCCATACATCTTGTACATGTGAATCTGTGATATGCGGAAAAAGTAAAGTGCTCGATCGACACGCTGGACGGACAGTCCATCAATATCAATTTAACAAAGAAACAGACCTACTGGAAGAAACGTTTTCTCTCTCAATAAATGTGTGAAGAAATGTCATTGTAGTCAAATATCAATTTAACACAAAACAGAAGTTCTGGAAGAAAGCAGCTTCTGCAGTGGTCTTGTCAGCAATGCCCATTTGCAGACCAAGAGAAGACTATTTTTGAAAATTTACCACTGAAATGACTGGCTCGATAACCGTGCCAGTCATTCCAGTGGTAAATTTTCAAAAATAGTCTCTTGTCCTGCAAATGGACATTTACTATGAGAAAATTAAAATTTTCATGAACAAGGTGGCAGCTTGAGTGTTAAAGGGTTATGGGCTGAATGCTGCATACGTCTACTCATATGCAGGTATTAGATGCCACGTTTCCAGTCCCTTGTGAGTGGTGGTGGTGTTGGGGGGAGCGGATGCATCGCATGCCCCCCCCCACCCACAGGTCCATTACCAACTCACTCTCGGTCATGGCTGTGCCCTGGACCAAGAGTGGATCATTAATTAACCATTTAAATGGCTTCTGCAGTGGTCTTAGGAAATGTCTATTTGCAGACCAAGAGAAGAGTATTTTTGAAAATTTACCACTGGAAGGACTGGCTCGATAACAGAGTCAGTTATTCCAGTGGTAAATTTTCAAGAATAGTCTTCTTGTTCTGCAAAATGGACATTTTCTATGAGAAAATTGAAATTTTCTTGAACAAATTCGAGGGTTAAAGGGTTAACTCTGCCATGGCCACAGGTCATCTATGGTGTGTCAGAACACAGGAACGTACGCCACCGTCACATTCTCTTCTAACATAAATAAAAAGTTTTTAGGCTTGCCTCAATGGAAAAATGTGATCAAATAAATTACAGAGAAAAATTTATTGATTATAAAATACCTAGGTATTAAATCTACTCGCGATTCGGTCAAGGGATAGATGACTCTATTCCGCGAAGACCAAAAGAGCTAATTATAGTAGCGGTGGAATTAAATGCCGCAAATAGACTTGTCCGGAAAATACATTATTAAGAAAACTCCCAAGAGGGATTTTATACCCGGGCACGCTGACCATTAAATCTAGATTAACTCAAATAACATTTTTAATGCGTTTCAAACAAAATTCTGACAAATTTGTGTTAGGTCATCTATGTCTATGAAACAACCTAAATATTATGAAACTGATTTCAATGGACCATTCCAGTTTATCCGTCCATCATATGACGTCATAATCAACTATGTAACGTGTGGGATGACATCATAATCAATGACATCATGAGTAACGTAATTAAATGCATCACGAACGCTTAATTCGTGACGGGCTAAAGAATTGTTGTACAAATTGTATGTCTTTACTATTTAAAAAACTTGCTGTTGAATATTTTGAATAGCTTTTGCAGAAACTTAGCGGGCAGACAGTTAATGGCTAAGCTGCCCAGACCCTGTCCTCTGCTGTGGTCGTGGTCTGATGTCGATTTGTAGGTTCAAGAGAAGACTATTTTTGAAAATTTACAACTAGAATGACTGGTTCACTAACTAGTATCTCTTGGGATGGAAATGGATGTTTTAGCTAAGCCCTTACAACTAGTATACGTCTGTTGGCCTGACACAGTCAGTCGGTCTATTAACTTTTTGGACTTCCGGCAAGACCACGTTACTTAGTCAGGACTATAGTGCATTCATTTGCCTATGGAAAAATCTACATTTTCTTGAACAAATTTAATGGTTAAAGGCCTAAACGATTAATTATCTTGATAATATGACTAAATGATGCGTTCAGAACATTCGATTAATTTTATAATTTGTGCAGCACAATATATAAGGATCAATGCAATTTATTTCACGGGTCTGTGAAATTTCATGTGTTATTTTGAACTCAGAGCCGTGTGAATCTGTGATTTAAATTGTCTGGCTGTTTAATTTCTGGATCACTGGATATGCTGAATATTTTGAAAACAATTTGACTGAAAGTTGTTGGTGGCTAAGCCACCAACAACTTTCATTCAAATTGTTTTCAAAATATTCAGTAGGTCCAGAGTTATTGCTCATTGAATTATTGTCTGTTGTATTGCGGCTGGAAGACAGTTAAAATTGTTAATTTTTAGGTGTGGAAGCTTAACCCCCCCCCCCCTTGCGTCATCTTAACCATTTAATGGTCATGTTAGTCAGAATGGCCTCTGCTTTGCTCTTGAGGATATTGTCCATTTGCAGGAAATGGGCACAGGTTTAAAACTGGAATTTTCTTGACCATTGCATCTTTGATGGAGCAGATTCATTTAGTTTCAAAATTTTCCAAAGCTAATACATGACGTGTATAATTTCTCAGAATTCTGGTTTCAAAGTTTCAAATCGATTCCAGTAAGTTGGGAAGAACTTATACCTAGCAATGGATGGGACATCTATAAGGCTAGAAGTTTCTTCCTCGATTGAGCTATTGTAAAGTCATGGATTTTGACAGTGCAAATGGTGACATATTTTTGTGTATTAATTGTCCAATCAGATCTATATGTTGTTTATTCAATCAAAGACCATTCCAAATTCTTTTCGCAGACCAAAAGCATTTTATTCTGGATCCAAATTCTTTCCTTTCTGATATACTTTCATGTTTCCTGTAAATATTTTGTCCTTAGATTCCCATGCCAAGTACTGAAGTGTTAGTATTTCCTGCCAAAACTGGAATATTTTTCATATTTTTGGTCCAATTAAACTGATGTTGCAGGTGAGTGTTGACCCACTACCCCTTTGAGCCTCTTGTTGTGATTGCCATTGCTTAGTTGCCTCATTCTCTCAACAACCAATGAGAAACCTTCATTTAGGTAGCGCTGTTAATTCTTAACCCTTTAATTGCTCTGATGTGATCAAGAAATTTTTTATTTTCTCTGAGAAAGTGTCCATTTGCAGAGCATTTGTTGAGGAAATTTAAAAAAATTTACCACTGGAATGACTGGCTCGATTATCGAGCCAGTCATTCCAGTGGAAAAATTTCTAAAATAGTCTTAACTTGCTCTGCAAATGAACAGTCATCAAGGACACTGCTCAGGTTTTGGCTCACTTGACAAGTAAAGGGTTAATGGTAGAATACAAGAGCCTCCGATCCTTATATGATAAATAGCTATTTCTAAGTATGAGGGATTATCTCCCTTGGAGCATGTAAGACAGCAAAAGGATTAAACTTAATTCACCTCACATACTTATTTCTCAGCGAAACCCATCCCGATACCCCTGCCCCCTCCCCACTGCCCACTTTGAGAAACTAAGCTTCAACGGTTACTAAGAACCTATCTCAGCACATCAATCATTTGACCCTAAGGGTCCTGGCAGTATCCACGACTTATCCCCGACCTCTTCTCATCCGGAAGATATGAAGCGTTAAATTTCCCAGTAGTTGACGAAATGCCAAGTCTATTTTTTGTCATCCGAGCATAAAGATCTAATAAGCATTATGTTGTATTTAATCCTGATTATTCCATGTAGGAGCGATGGGCTTCCAAGGGAGATTAGTATGATGAAGCTGTGTAAATATTTTTTTTAAATGATTTCACCAAACGTTGTTGCGATGTCCTGTATGGAATATAACTTATGTATTAAATTAGATTAACTGTGGTAAGTTACCCTTTAGTCATCAAGTCGGCCAAAACCAGCTTTATTCTATTATAGTTTTAATTTGTGAATTGTTTATCAGCATGCAGGCCAAGAGAAGACTATTTTTGTAAATTTATCACTGGAATGCCTGGCTCAATAATCGAGCCAGTTATTCCAGTGATAAAGTTTTAATAAAGTTTTTGGCCTACAGATGCCCTATATCTCATTTTCAAGGGAACCCTACAGGAAAACAGGAAAACTGTTGAATATTTTGAAATAAATTTAACTGGAAGCTGGTGGCTTCCAGTCAGCTTAATTTCAAAATATTCAACAGAATAAGTTTTGTGTCATAAAGAATTTACTTTTTCAGGGATTTGTCGGTGAAAGGGTTAAGCAAATCATTGATTTTTTTACTGATCCTGACCATTAAATAGTTAATATTGCTTCCCACCCACCCCCCCCCCCCCCACCCTTAACCCTTTAATACTCATATCAGCCAAAAACGGCTTTTTGTTTTGTTCTTGTGTACTTATTAGTATTTTCCTGTTTGTTTTGTTCTTGGGTACTTATTAGTATTTTCCTGTTTGTTTTGTTCTTGTGTATTTATTAGTATTTTCCTGTTTGTTTTGTTCTTATGTACTTATTAGTATTTTCCTCTTCATGTTTTGTTCTTGGGTACTTCTTATTCTTTTCCTTTTTGTTTTGTTCTTGGGTACTTATTAGTGTTTTGTTTTTGGGTACTTATTAGTATTTTCCTGTTCTTGTTTTGTTCTTGGGTATGTATTAGTATTTTCCTGTTTGTTTTGTTCTTGGGTACTTATTAGTATTTTACTGTTTGTTTTGTTCTTGGGTACTTATTAGTATTTTACTGTTTGTTTTGTTCTTGGGTACTTATTAGTCCCCTACCGGTAAAACCGGGGGGACTATAGGTTTGCACTCCATCTGTCTGTCTGTCTGTCCATCTGTCGCAGTTGGTTTACCGCAGTCTTTCAGGATATTATACTGAGAATTTCTACATTGCTTTGTTATGAGAAGTTACAGACCAAGTTCGAGTTTCAGGCGTATGCGTCAATTTTTGCTGGAGTTATGCCCTCTTTCGACTTAAGACATACAAAAAATATCAGCTTTCCGCACTTTTTCGCACTCCGTCAAGATATTTAATCGAAAATTGGTACATTGCTTTGGTATCAGGAGTTACAGAGCAAGTTCGAGTTTCAGACATTTTCGTCAATTTTTCATGGAGCTTCGACTTATGAAATACGAAAAATATTAGTTTACCGCACTTTTTTTCCCAGTCTTTCAAGGTATTATACTGAGAATTGCTACATTGTCTTGCTATGAGAAGTTACAGACCAAGTTCGAGTTTCAGGCGTATGCGTCAATTTTTTTTGGGAGTTATGCCCTCTTTCGACTTAAGAAATACAAAAAATATCAGCTTTCCGCACTTTTTTTAGCACTCCTTCAAGATATTTAAGTGAAAATCAGTGCATCACTTAAGGAGTTACAGAGCAAGTTCACGCTTCACGCTTCAGACATTTTTGTCCATTTTTCATGGAGTTATGCCCCCCTTTCGACAGGAAATACGAAAAATATTAGTCTTCTGCACTTTTTTTAGTAGTCTTTCAAGATATTATACTGAGATCTGCTACATTGCTTTGTTATGAGAAGTTACAGACCAAGTTCGAGTTTCAGGCGTATGCGTACATCTTTTATGGAGTTATGCCTGCTTTCGGTGAAAAATATCAGCTTTCCGCACTTTTTTCGCAATCCTTCAAAGTATTTAAGAGAAAATTGGTACATCGCTTTAGTATAAGGAGTTACAGAGTAAGTTCGAGTTTCAGACATGTTCGTCAGTTTTTCATGGAGTTATTATGCCCCTTTCAACTTATGAAATGCAAAAAATATTAGTTTTCCGCCCTTTTTCTCGCAGTCTTTCAAGATATTCAACTGAGAATTGGTCCATTACTTTATTATGAGAAATTACAGACCAAGTTCGAGTTTCAGGTGTTTGCATCATTTTTTGATGGAGTTATGTCCGCATTCGACTTATGAAATACAAACATATCAGCTTTCAAGATTTTTCCTTCTCCTTCACCATATATGACTGAAACTTGGTTTATTGCTATGTTATGAGAAGTTACAGATGAAGTTCCAGTTTCAGCTGCTTTTGACAATTTTTAATGGAGTTTTTAACTGTCAATCTCTAAAGATTTATATCACAAGGTAGGGAACATGTATTGCAAAGCAATACTTACAGAATGCTTGTTAGTATTTTCCTGTTCTTGTTTTGTTCTTGGGTACTTATTAGTATTTTCCTGTTCTTGTTTTGTTCTTGTTTGTATGGGGTTAGCATTTGTTTTGTTTGTTTCGGTTTGTTTTGTTCCTGTTGCTAGTCTTATACTGTAAACATTTATCCTCCTTTGAATAGAAAGTCAATGTTGGTGTGGGTTTGTGTCTTTTGGATGGTGAGCTGAACTAAGAGCATGCAACCACGCTGAGTCGGGATGATATTCCGATTAGCTCGGCTTCATAATAATCTTAACGATAAGGCAGCTGGTAGGGACCCCATTGGTCTATCTATATTGTATCTATTAAATAACATGAGCTTTCGCAATTATCCATACTGCGCTGATGCCAAAATGTTAATTGTTAGAGCCGGTTGATTTAAATGCCACGTGTATATTTAGCATCTGTAAGTCACCTTGCAGGTGGGTCCAGGTGCATTTTTGCGGTAATCCAATTTATTCGCATTGATTACATTCATAAGCATAATGAAGGTACATATGTGTTTGATTAGGTACATGTTAGGGCTGAGGTTTGTGACGATTTTCATGAACCGAACTGGTTCACGATACAGACATCAGAACCATGAACTGGTTCGCAAATCTTTTTAATATGCTATTGTATGCGAGAAATTACTCCTAGCAGAAAATAACATTTAAAGGAAAGTGGCTTTACTGGCTAAATTATAGAAAAACACAAATGTTTCTGACAGAAAATAATATAAGATTCATAGCCAGCTAAGTTTCCATTCATGGTCATATTCGTAAATCACACTTAGAGGACATTCAAAGAATGCTTGTTTATTAGCCCTTTCACTGAAAAGTCCCTGAAAAAGTAAATTCTTTATGATATAAAACTTACTCTGTCGAAAATTTAGGAATTAATTTGATTGGAAGCCGTTGCTGCAGCAACTGGAAGCTATTGCTGCAGCAACATCTTCTAGTCAAATTAATTTCAAACTATTCAGCAGTTCCTGTATGGTTTTCCTAAAATTGGATATGGGAATTCATCGGTGAAAGCGTTAGCTTATGTATGCTTCACGAACCACGCAAATCCCATGCAAGCGAACCGGACCATGGTTCGTCTTCTCTTGGTTTTGCGATTTTCCGAACCAATGAATGTTTGTTACAGCTCGAGAACATGTTAATATCAGCATGATACAGTATAGCTTATAAATAAGTAAAAATGTTTTTTTAAAAATCCAATGTCGATAGAATCTTATAGTTAGCTGTGCGTTCCAGATTTTCCAGATTTGTCTAATTTTCTCGATCATTTCAGATCATGCCTAAAGTTGTGGATTCATAATGTTTGGTCACACAATTTTTCTGTGTTCAAATTTGAGCATTTCCACAGATCCAGACTTTGATCCGATCCTGATCCTGATTCTGTTATCCAGATCATGGCCAAGGGTCTGGAAATCCTCTTGCACTGCATTAGTTCCTATGTTGCATTAAAATCTAACCCTTTAACCCACAAATTTGTTCAAGAAAATTTCAATTTCCTCATAAAAAATGTCCACTGGAATGACTCGATGCGTTATACTGAGCCAGTCATTCCAGCTGTAAATTGTGAAAAATAGTCTTCTCTTGGTCTGCAAATGGACATTTTGCAAGACCACTGCAGAAGCTGTTTTTGGCTGATATGAGTGTTAACCATTTATGCCTCAAATTTATTCAAGAAAATTCAATTTTCTCATACAAAATGTAAATTTGCAGACCAAGAGAAGACCATTTTTGAAAAATTAACACTGGAATGACCGACTTCATAAACAAGCCAGTCATTTCAGTGGTGAATTTTCAAAAATAGTCTTCTGTTGGTCTGCAAATGGACACTGCTCAAGACACCTACAGAAGTCGTTTTTGTTTTTATGAGTGTTAAAGCGTTAGGCTAATTTTAATCAGCAGTGTTTGTCTATCCCTATGCTAAGCATCATAAAGCGGGGAACACATGTGTGCGTATTACATAGTGCGTAATACGTAATGTGTATGCTCATTGCGTGGTGCGTGATGCGTGTTTTTTGCTCCATGAAGCGATAAATACACAACACAATACGCAGTACGCAACACGCATTACGCACTACGGACACATGTGATCACTCCCATTTATTTTAAATTATTTTTAAATTTGCGCATCACGCACGGCGCAATGAGCATACACATTACGCACACATGTGTTCCCCTACCACGCAATGAGCATACGCATTACGCACTACGCAATACGCACACATGTGTTCCCCGCTTAAGGATGGCTTGACATAGTGATCCAAATGGCATGCAGCATGCAGATAAATGCTAAAGCTTTCAATGCACAATTAAGTTATGAAGGACTTATCCAAGCTCAATAAAACTTTGCAGTTTTGTAACACGACAAAAATACTAAGCCACTCAATTCACTGTTTGCTATAAGATACCTGACGTAGATATCTCAGAAAATTTTAACTTATTCATTCCCATGGGGTGTGGGTTCCCTAGTAGACAAGGTTAGCAGAGATATATCCCTCCATTGGGTATTCTTAATAGTATCTCTTTAACTCTAAAGCAGTCATTGCTCTAGGGAACCGGTTGCTCTATTCCTATGGAGTACATATAATCGAGTCTGTGAGCATGCGCACTTATGCTACTATGCATGCGACTGACCGAGCCCAAGCCGTCATTAATTAATTCCACAAAATTTAATAATGATTTGCAATTTAACGACGTGGTTGCAATGTACATTTAAGTTATCAAGGACTTATCTAAGCTCATTATAGCTTTACAGACTTGATCTATACCACCATTGCATCTCATCTCCAACATACCGGTAGGTGAAATGGTTTGCAAATGTTGTCCATTTATTGATGAGATTTGGAGCATTATAAACACTTAATTTATCAATTACTTATCCAATCACAATGAAACATTACTGATTTGATTTATATAATTATTGTATATAGTCACCATCATGATGGAAATGATTTTCACATGTTTTCCATATTTCTAAATGGTTTTTACTTAGATTATTTTGCACAAAGAATTGGGTAAATGTTAGTCATTTCAATACATGGACATTTAATTCATCAAGGGCTTAGCTGATGTCCATAAAACTTTGCAGATTTGTTCTAATGCTATCATTGCGTCTGTCTGGCTGGCTGGCTGGCTCGCTGGCTGATTGATTGACTTATTGAGCTGCTAGATCACGCGGATAAAGAGGAAACCGGTTCAGTCAGTACAATTTTGAACACGATGTAAGAAATATTCTGTTAAGAATTTTGAATATAATTGGATTGGACGACAATCCAATTATGTTCTAAATATTCAACAGTATATTTTTGTGGGTTGGCCGTGGGGTAGAAAACTTTAAGTTATTTCTGAGGTCTGTCTGTAGGTTATAGTTTTGAATATACTCCAACGTAAGCACACATGCACATACACACGCACACGCATGCACACGCATGCACACACATGCACACGCACGCACACACACACACTATAAGTTTATTATAAATAGTTTTTATATGTGCATATATAATAAGTGTGATGCTCAGTTACCTAAGGACAAATATTATGTTGAAAGGTTTAGTACAGTTATATTGTTAATTATCACGATGTCATAAATGTTGCATATAACTATGGTTATGATGTAAGAATTATGTAAGACTGTGATGTAAGAATTATGGCAGTTATATACCTCAGGTTATAATTAATGCTAACAAGATTCCTTTGCTACCTTTGATGTGTTTTACCTTGAACTAATAAAGCAGATTTATGTATGAAAACTTTGCAGAAGTACACCTGGTGAGTTTGCATCCGCATGGCTATGCGACCAATGATGTGATAATTGAGAAATCCAGTTTCTTAGTCAATCATATGATATCATAATCAACTAGTCATGAATTGCGTAGCTAAATTCATTACAAAGGCTTAATTGATGATGGACTAATTAGCGTTGTTGTACGAATTACAATTTAATAAACGTGCTGTTGAATATTTTGAAATTAATTTGACTGGGCGCTGTTGCTGCCATAGTCACCCAGTCAAATTTGTTTCAAAATATTTAACAGCTTACCTGTATAGTTTTATGGAAATTGATAGTCAGGGAGTGCATGGATCAATTGATCTCAACATGGGCAAAGCATGGGTGGGACTTAGTTAAAGATGGGCGGGGCATAGCTAAAAAGGTATTTATCCATTATCAACCCTTTAATGGCCATGATATTTCTAGAAAATTTAAAATTTTGCTCAGTGAATGTCCTTATAGCGTTAATTTCAACCAAGTGTCAAGTCCAGCTTTCTTCTTTAGCTTCTTAATCCTCAAATTTCATAAAGAAAAGATAAATTTTCTCATAAAACATCTCCATTTTCAGACTAAGAGAATAGTATTTTTTGACTCGATACCCGAGCCCGGGGTTATTCGATGACTGGCTCAGTTAACCAAGCTAGTAATTCCATTGGTAAATTCTCAAAATTACACTTCCCTTCAGGTCTGCAAATGGACATTTTCCAAGACTCCTGCCAGAAGCCATTGTTGGCCGTCTTAAGTGTTAAATGGTTGAAACCTACATATTTACCTTTGTTTCTGCATCATTCATATTACACATCGGAAATGAATACATGATGCGCTTGTTGCAGTTTGTGCTTTAATGGCAGTAAAACATTCGAGAACAAATTGCAAGCAACAAATCATTAGCAGCAAGTGGGGTCATTTGTCTCTCTCTTCCCCCCCCCCCCCATACCCTCACACCACCACCACTAATAAGTCGATTCCAACAAAAAGGTTGGCTTGGAAATAAGATACTGCTCTATCTTCAACCTACATTATTACCTGTATTTTTCAGCCAAATAATTCCTTGCCACTTGTATGTTCCATGTGGCTTACCTCCTTGCATTTATATTGCTCTTTCCTTCTTTGAAGGGAAGTGTAGTAGAATGAATTTTTTACAGCCAATGTTTGTTGGGTATTGTGGTTACAGAGTGACTGAAGGCTTCTTCAGGAATCTCCATACTTTCTAATGATGAGATCCATAGTAATTCGCTTGAATGCTACATCTCAGAATGAGGCAAGAAGAGGGTTAATCCAATATCCAGAGCCACTGAGTAGGTCATTAAGCGCAATGACAACCTCATTGGCTGATGGCTATCACATGACCTTGTTGATAGCAACCAAGACTTCATTCCTTCTCTTACTCTACGAAGGAAGAGGCGTTAGGATTTACAAGCCAATTTAAAAGTTGTTTATAATTTGTTAAAATCGCTGCAGATTATTGTAAAGTGAAGCAAAGATCATCGTGATGGCAGATAAAAGAAAGAAACCTCCCAAGGTAAGTGGTTGTAGGTACTGGTGTTTTAATAATGATTTTTAGATCATTTCTATTTTCGTGGTAGGCTCGTTACCAGTTTTGGTTACTTGCGCCCAGAGTGTATAGACATTTAAGTTGTCTATTTGTGCTTCTTTTTTAACCAGTAACTTGTAGAGCTATTGATTTGACATGTTTGTAAGGTATTGAGCATGAAGCTATGATTATCTCGATAACATACTCTCTCAAAGAAACTACAATAATTTTCAAAATTTGAGATGGGTAAGGTCTCTATTTATAAATCTTGGGACTAGCACTGGCTAATCCTGAGTCATATTCGGAGCTTTACTCTATCAGATCTTGCTGTTTTTATGAATCAAATTTGAGAAAGAGGTCCAAGGAGGAGAATAAAGAAAAGAATGTGAACCATTCAATTAGATGTTCTAATAGCAGTTCCCATAGATTTATTAAGTCGGATCACTCTGGACATGTGTGTTCCTAGTGCATGTCATGTACTCTTGAGTCAACCTGCTTGATATGCGGGTTATGGTCACTAGCCACTAGAATGTCATTTTTCAAACCAAATTCTCCTGTGACTTCTAAAACTAAATACCCAGGAAATCCTTCTCCACTAGGTTCAGCTGTTAAAATAAAAGCCAAAACTGAGGGATTTTGTGTTTTTCTTTAATTTATGTTTCTATGCCATATTTTATCATTCTTTAGTAGCTGTCAGTATTATCGTCAACACTCCTAGTTCGGCAGTCTATTCCTCCTAGTCTCATTTCGTGTCGGTGACTTTATCGCTTTTTTCTCTTCTATTTACCCTTTTTTCAAGGCTACTTTCTTGTTTTTAGCTAAAACTTTTTATTTAGAGTCATGTTCTTTCCCACCATCGCAGGATTGGTGATTTTGGGCTCGAAATTTATCCTTTTTTATTCCCTTCTTATCTACTTCCAGTAGCTGTCAGGTTGTCATCATCGTTCCTGTCACTTTTTATATATGTCATTGACAATTCACCCCATATACATTTCATTCCCTTTTGGTTTAAATGGATTTTTTCTTTTGGTTATTATGTACATGTAGACCCTATACATACATCAGTTTACTTTAGCTAATTCTATCTGGCTATAGCTGGACTCTCACCCCTCCCATAGGTTTACTACAGTATTTCTATTTGTCACTAAATCTAGTTAAAATAGTTTAAATAAATTTATCTATAATGTTTCAATGTCTACAACTTTTAATCGCCAGTTACCTCTTACAGGAAGGGGTTAGAATAAGGATTTAGCTCTTATAACTAAGATACATTGCCTTTCACTCGATTCAAGAAACATTACTTTCTAATAGTATATATCGATGTTTGGAAGTCTTTATCTGATCTCATTGTAACATCCTATGTTATTTAAATAGACTCTTGAACACTTTGGACTTATCTGAGATAACTCAAGAAATAGCTTAACTATCAACATCCTAACTATTATCAGTCTAGTCGTAATTGGAATATTGAGACTTTTTAGCCTTTATTCTTCTTTTATAGCTTTCTTTATTCAGATATTAGGTACTATACCAGTATATCTTCCATTGGTAGGCTTCTTATCTCCTCTCGTTATTAGGTCTTCTTAATTTATTTTATTGTATTATGTGTATAACTGATGTGCACACTTCATTTTGTAATCAGGATCGATTTATAATCATCCTTTATAAATGGGGGAGTCATTCCACATTTGTCTTTCTGGTTGCAAGTTTGCTTTTTATACTTAGTATCCTTTTATGGAAAGGTTCCTCTGGTCTGTGTTTTTTACCAACCTGGAGGTATCTTGCGACCTCTTTCAGGGGAAGTTATTTCCCTTCCCAATGTGCAGATAATGGTATCCACAATTCAACCTCTCGAGGTAGGCCAGTTAGTTTTTAGCCAGATCTCTCCTCAGATTCATAGGCCTCATGGTTTAGGCATAGAAAGTGATTCCTTGGGCTCCTCTGATAAAAAGACCCTTCCAGTGCTATCCTATGACCCACTGGAATCAGTCTAGCTTTCTGAATCATTGGATTATCATCATTTTCAATTCATAAACCATTGCCGATTTTAGAAAGTCAGTCAATCCCTGTTATTTGGGGTCCCTTTTCATCCACCATCTCCTCAGGTCATCTTTCACGGATACATCCCTGCAAGGATGGGGCTCCTTCTGGGACTCCAAGAAGATTTCAGGATCCTGGTCCCTCACAGAATCTTCCTTTCATGTCAACCTTTTAGAACTGTGGGTGGTTTTACATGCCCTAATTCATCGGGAACCCCTGATTCTCTGTCTTTCAATCTTTATCCGATCGGTCATTTCACAGTAGTCTCATTCTTCTATCATCATGGGTTGGGGTGTGTGTGGGGTTCAGGTCGGTCTATATCTGTCAAGAGTGACTGATCATTCTTCAATGGTACATGTCCCACAGCTTTCTCTTTAAACATCTCACATCCCAGGCAATTTGATTTTTTCTGGCAGATTAGTTATCTCGGCCTTCCATGATCCCAGAATCTGAAGGGGATTTAATAGAGTCTGTAGCCCAGTCATTTTTTTCTCAAGTCAGGGCTTCCCCTCATAGACCTGTTTGCTTCTGGCGAGAACAGAAGGATATCCATCTTCATATCTCCCTTTCCGGAAGTCATGGCTCTTTCAGTAGACACTCTAGCTCAGTCTTGGGGCAACATGTTCGCTTATGTTTTTTCCCCTTCGATTCTCATTCCTCTGGTACTTTGAAAGTTCAGGCAACTTCTTTGTGTGGTCTTGTTAATAGCTCAGTTTTGACCGACATAACCCTGATTTCTGGGTCTCCTGGTCCTTCTTGTAGATCTCCCTTTGTGTTACTTCCAGTCTCCCACAACCTATTGTCCTGGATCAGAGGCTGGATTCTCCATCAGAATCCAAAATCTTCTCTTTCAGTCGGGAAGTTGTCAAGTAGCCCTTCGTCAATCGCTTCACTCAGTTTCAGGAACTTTTGGAGATATCACTCAGAACTTCCACTCATAACATTTATTAGTGTGTATTTGAGTTATTCAACAAATGGTGTTCAGTCTGCTCTATCCTTCCCTCTGAGCACTATGCGACTCATGTTACAGATTCCTAGGTGTCCCTTTCTATCAGAAAAAGCTCTCAGTTATCACTGTCAGTTCCTATCGATTTGGTCTGAACTCCTTGTCAAATGTCTTCTTGACCTTTCGGTCCAAGTTCAAAATCGCCTCCTTTTAAGAAACCCTTCCTTCCTGGAACCTTTCGCTTGTATCACAGGTTCTTGATGGGAGACATTTTGAACCCTTAGGTTCTGTTTGTTTAAAACAGCTAACCATTAAAGCAGTATTTTTTTAATAGCAGTAGCATTAGCTAACCGTCGCTCTGAAATTCATGCCTTTCTGCTGAATTGGATAGTTTTCAAATTACGGGTATTAGCATTATTCTTTATCCCAGGGCAGAATTTCTGTCAAACTCAGTCAGCCATTTCTTGGTTTATCCCATTATAATTCATAAACTTTCTCCCATTTCAGAAGAATCTGTACGTTATCCATGTCAGGTCCTATCATTTTTGCCTGATCTCTCTTGTCACATGTCTACATAGTGCTTTGGTTCAAGATCAGTAACATTTCATGATCTCTTCTTGCCATCCTCCCTTCAGTAACCCCTTCCATCTTGGAACCTATCCCTTGTTCTTCAGGTCCTAGCTTGTAATCTCTTTAATCCTTTTGGGTCTGGTTGTTTAAACATCTTACTCTCAGAGCATCCTTATTATTAGCAATAGCTTCAGCTAGCTGTCTTTCAGAAATTCATGCCCTATCTGCTGATTGGGATAGTTTTCAAGGTCGGGGTATTAGCATTATCCTCTATCCTAGCAAGCCTGGAAATAAGGTGCCTATCAAGGACATTGTCAGGCACCAAATTATCAAATGTCAAGCACAGTCTTGCCTTTTCCTGACATTTTGTCAGGTTAAGATTTAATCAGCCCTGTAGCTGCAGTGTACAACAAGAGATTCTGCATAAAAATGTTGACAAAGCTATAAAATATGCATCTACCGTAGGTGTATCATGATCATTATGACACATGTTTAGATGTCTTTTGACATGTTTCTAATAAGTTCTAGTAAAGAACACTGTGAAGTAGAATAGTGTTGACAGCCAGCAAATTCTGGATGTCCGGTACTAAATAGCCGGTGTCTGGCAAAGTGTTGGATACTGTTGAAACAGTTATTTCCATGCCTGTCCTAGGTCAGAATTTCTGTCCAAACTCAGTTGAGTTTTTTTAGATAAACACATCATATTTCATAGGCTTTCTACTTTATCTCCAGATGACTCTGTCTGGATTCCTGTTACGGCCCTCTATATTTACAAATTCTGTTCAACTTGCAAACGATCCGATGATACACATATTTGGGTTACGTTTGCGGTAGGCATTGATAGTCCTGCCTCTTTAATCACTATTTCACATTGGTTCGTTGATACTATTAAAATTTGCCATGAATTAGCTTCTCCCGGGGACAATTCATTAGTTGGTGTTAAAGCCTATAATGTTAGGGGCCTTGCCACCTCTTGTGCCCTTTTTATGGATCTTCTCTTGATGATTTCATTCAAGTTGCTATCTGGAAATCAGCGAACTCCTTTATTAATTTCTATCTTAAAGATTCTTGTGCTTTTTCCTTCTTCTATAAAAATATTCAGACGGTAGCTTCAGTGACCATGACTTGTATTTCTTCATCATCATCTTCTTTTCCTTCATAATCTTCATTCGTATAAGAGATTTATTTGAGATGAGTTTGAGTGCATTACTTCTTTCTCATGTGGTTATTTCACCTCCTTCATATCATCTCTTTCATCACACTTTATTTTTATTTTTTTTATTCATTTCATTTGTGCATGATCATCTCTTCTCTCTTGTATTCTTGGGGTCATTTAATGTCCTCCTTTCTGCTCTCCTTCTTGCTTCTGTACCCTTTCTATTAGGGTTATTTATGAGAGTAATTCTGAGGAATTACTGTCATTTGTAGTATCTTACTCTACTCGTTTTTACTAACTTCGTAGATATTCTTTCTATTTTTTACATAAATTTTGCGCGAAAATTTGCCTCCCTCCGGGCTTTGTGCAATGTTGAAATCTGTATTTGAGCAATAAGTAATGCAAGGAGTTAGGTTGTAATGTAGTGATAATGACCAGATGACCCGGAGGGTCTGGTCTTATGTTTTACTAATTACATATAACTACCTCGTTGCATTACGGCCCACGTCAAGCCTCCCCTCTGTCAAATCTTTTGGGGTGGGGGATAAGGTCATGTGATAGCTATCAGCCAATTAGGTTGTCATTGTGCTTAATGACCTACTCAGTGGTTCTTGGTATTGGGTTAACCCTCTTCTTGCCTCATTCTGAGAAATAGCATTCAAGCGAATTACTATGGATCTCATCATTAGAGAGAGTATGGAGATTCCTGAAGAAGCCTTCAGTCACACTGTAACCACAATACCCAGCAAACATTGGCTGTAAAAACTTCATCCTACTATGCTTCCCTTCAGAGAAGGAAAGAGCAATAGTAATGCAAGGAGGTAGGTATATTTAATTAGTAAAACATAAGACCAGACCCTCCGGGGCATCTGGTCGATTGGTTTTCGTGTGTGTGTGTGTGTGTGGGTGGGTGTGTGTGTGTGTGTGTGTGTGCATGCATGCGTGCACGTGTGCGTGCGTGCACGTGTGTGTGTGTGCGTGTGCGTACGTGCGTGCATGTTCCTGTCTGTACTACTTGTTCATTTCAGTCCAGCATCATCTCTGATGTCAGCCTTAATTTAGGGATCCAGTTTCTCATTCGATTATGTGACATTATAATCAACTATGTCACATGGAGGCTGATGTCATAATCAATTATGTCATGAATGACTCGATTTAGTCTGTCTTAGATGCTTAATAGGCTGTCAGGTTGTCCAAATTGTATGTCTACTATTTAATAAACATTATGTTGAATATTTTGAAACTAATTTGACATGGCGCTGTTGCTGCCATTAGACATCTGCACCCAGTCAGATTAGTTTCAAAATATTCAGCAGCTTACCTGTATAGTTTTCTTGAAAGTAAGATTCAGAGAGAACACAGGGATTGATCGATCCCAGCATGTGTGATGCGTGGGTGGAGTTTGGCTAGAGATGGGCTGGGCATAGCTAAAACTGGATTCCCCCATTCTTTTCTTTTGAGTTGTCTCCCTTGGCTAACAACCAAAATCTGTACCTCTGTACCTCACTGGAGCATACTTAGAAAGTTTGAAATCAGAGTTTCCTTCGCTTAACCCTTTAAACCTTAAATTTCTCAAAGAAAATCTCAATTTGCAGATCAAGCGAAGACTATTTTTGAAAATTTCCCACAGGAATGAATGGCTCGGATATCCAGCCAGTCATTCCAGTGGTAAATTAAAAAAAAAAAGTCATCAGGGCTGATGATTTCCTAGCGAAGGAGATGACGGTTATAACGACCTAATAATAGTCGTGATGTGCGACTAGTGTAAATCAGTGAATTGGCTTGACGCTAGATATGTCAGTCGGTCACATTTTTGACAGAGCCTTGTATAGATACCTGTGTATGCCGTGCGGTTGTAACGTTTAATGGCAGCTTCCTCATAAATTTGAAAAAATGTGTATTACTGATAGAAAGTTGACTGACAAATTACTGACTAGAATTCTAGTTGTCTACTCTCGTCTAGACGCACATGAGTGCCCACCCCCTCATTGCGAGATTAACTCTTTAACACTCATATCAGCCAAAAATGGCTTCTGCAGTGGTCTTGAGAAATGTCCATTTGCAGACGAAGAGGAGACTATTTTTGAAAATCTACCACTGATAACTGAGCCAGTCATTCCAGTGGTAAAGTTTTCAAAAATAGTTTTCTCTTGGCCGGCAAATGGATACTTTTTTTTAACAAATTCGAAGGTTGAAATGGTTAAGGATTTGTTCAAAATCTAAAGAACTTTTGAGGGATTGACTGGCGTCATTAACCCTTTAATTGTTAAAGCTGGTCAAGAAAATCCGAATATCTGCTTATTGAATGTCAATTTGCAGTCCAAGAGAAGACTTAGTTTTTTTAAATTGGCAACTGGAATGATTGGCTCGGTTATCGAGCCAGTCATTCCAATGGTAATTTAAAAAAAAATAGTTTCCTTGGCCTGCAAATGGACATTCCTCAATACCACTACAGAGGCCGGTTTTGGCCGGCTTGACCATTAAAGGGTTAATGATAGGAACAGCTCCCAGTCAAATTAGTTTCATAATATTTAACAGAATGTTCATTAAATTTTAATTTCATCAAAGAGTTACTCAGCCCCGCTACGGACTTTTATAACACCGAGCTACATCATTATAATTATGATGTCAGCTAACATTGTGATGTATTTAATGACGATGTTGGATGTACTTGAGTGACAGATCGGATCCCTCTATCTGTGGACATTGATTTTTAGCCCACCTATCCTGTTTGTCTGTTTATCTGTCAACTAAATTTTTTTAACCGTTTAACACTCATATCAGCCAAAAATGGCTTCTGCAGTGGTCTTGAGAAATGTCCATTTGCAGAGCAAGAGAAGACTATTTTTGAAAATTTACCACTGGAAATACTGGCTCGATAACCGTGCCAGTCATTCCAATGGTAAATTTTCAAAAAATAGTCTTCTCTTGGTTTGCAATTGGACATTTTCTGTGAGAAAATTTAAATTTTGTTGAACAAATTCGAGGGTTGAAAGGGTTAAGCAACATTTTAGCTCACTTGGCCACATAATGGCCAAGTGAGCTAATTATGCCATGGTGACCATCCATCTTCTGTCTGTCCATCTTGGATTTTAGCCAATTTTTAGAAATACTTTTAAAAATCTTTTTCTCTGAAACGGCTTGGGAGATTGATTTAAAATTCCTGAAATATAATCTAGGGAACGAGCTGAACCAAGTTTGTTGAAGAGAACTTGATTGGCCAAATGTTTCAGCTGCCATCTTGGATGACTTAGTTTTCTTGAGGGCTACTTATTGTCCAGTAAACAGATCAGGCTGAAATTTGAGAGATATGATTAAAGTTTGTTCATGGAAAGTTGATACTTAAAAAGACATGTCCGCCGTGGATCAATCAAAATTTAGCGTGTTTGGTGGAGAAAATCATATAAAAGACTACTACTTATTAACCACTGGAACAATTTTAATAAAACTTGGCTATACCTTTACAGAAATTGTAGTGCTAAATTTTTCCAGTGATCATCTCGTTTTGTTCAGTTGTGCCAGTGGCCAATGATTCCAGGTGAACAATACAGGCCCCTTGGGCCTCTGGTTTCAAGAACCACTTGGGAGATTTCAAGACAGATTTGTTATGGAGTACCCATATGACATAGAGATCAAAGATTGGTCAAGCGAAACTGATTTGTCAATCTGACAATCTGACCAGCATCTATCTCTGACTCTAAAGCTCTGTATTTAGAAACAGGTGGGTGATTAACATGAAACTCACAAAGCTCATCACTGACAGAAGCTCAGAACAACTGCTGTTGACTAGGAGCTCTGTTTGGTCGATTTGTCTGGCAGCCATCATGGTCCTCATCTGTTAATGAGTATTTTTGCTGTTGTAAATAGTTATCAGCCTTGTCGTGTGACTATGTTAAAGCTGTCATGAAGCTTTTTAATCAGAACTGCAATAAGAACTCAAGCTGTAATGACCAATGAGGCTATGTTTAAAGCCTTACCTGTAGCGCAGTGTGACCAATAAATTTCCAATTGAGTAGGGATGCAGGTATTGATGCTTTACCTGTCTGCCTGCTCAATCTCTTCTGCAGCATACATTTTCCGTAGGGATTAACTCTGGAAATGTTGAATATTTTGAAAACAATTTGACTGAATATTGTTGGTGGCTAAGCCACCAACAACTTTCAGTCAAATTGTTTTCATAATATTCAGCTGGTCCAAAGTTATTGCCCATTGAAATTATTGTCTGGTGACCTGCTATTCAATATTTCTCACTCATTGTACGTGGACGCACTCAATACATGGCGCTAGGACTCTGACAGAAGGTGTTCAGTCGTAACTGCTTGGCAGATAAACAGAAAGACATGTGTCAGTTCCTCTTTTGCACATCGTGAGATATCAAATGCACTTAAAATCTTGAAATTTTTGAATGCACTTGAAATCTTGAAATTTTTGAAAATTTACCAATGAAATGACAACCGAGCCTGAGTCATTCCAGTGGTTAATTAAAAAAAATAGTATTTTCTCGGTCTGTAAATGAGGGTTAAAGGGTTAATAGTTCACTTTTTAGCATGAGTGTTCAGCTTTAACCTTCAATAATGAAGTTTTGTCAAGTTAATTGAACATTTTTCTTGATGAATGTCAATTAATGGCAGAACAAGAGAAGACTATTTTTGAAAGTATACCACTGCAATGACTGGCTCGATAACTTATATTCCAGTCATTCAAGTCACAAAGTTGAACATTTAAGGGTTTATCTGGACTATTATTCGATGGATGGCAGAGGTTTTTTACAATTTCCAATAAATATACACAAAAATTAAAGCTTAAATGTAACTATTTATTCCGGGATTTTCATAGTGTTTACATTAAACGTAATTAATAATTTAAATTGATTTAAATTGTTTTTTCATAATAAGCATAGATTGCAATTTAATATATACAACATGCTTTATCAATACGTCTGTCAGCATAGTTGCCAAATTACGATTACATTCCTAGATTAATTATAAACTACTGATAAAGCTTGAAATCGGAATTGTCCTTATTAGCTCACCTGGCCTGAAAGGCCAAGCGAGCTTATGCCATGGCGACCATCCGTTCGTCGTCCGTCCATCAACTTTTCCTTTAAACGACATCTTCTCAAGAACCACTGGGCCGTGATCAATTATATTTGGCAGGAAGCATCTTTGTGGCATAGGGATCCAAGTTTGTTCAAACGAAGCCAATCGGCCAATTTGGTGGTGGATATCTTGGATTTTGGCCGATTTTAGAAAACGTCTTTAAAAATCTTCTCCAAAACCACTTTGGGGATTGATGCAAACCTCATGAAATATGATCTAGTTTTAAGAATTAATTAGTTTATTGAAAATTATTTGATTGAAAGACGTTAATGCACCGCACAGCAACATCTTTCAGTTAAATTATATTCAGAAACTGGCGTAGATTTCTTCTAAATAGGATAAAAGTGAAGTGGCCTAGGAGGATTCAATGAAGGACATAATTTGAGATGGATAAATGTTACACAGTTAATAACACTTTAATTGTCAAGATGTCTCTGAAAAATGTCTATTTGCGCTTTAAGAGAAAGCTATTTAAAAAGATTAACTGTTGCACAAAAACAGCTTCTGTTATGGTCTTGTGGAATGTCCATTTACAGGCCAGGAGAGTAAAATTTTTGAAAATTTACCACTGGAATGACTGGCTCGAGCCAGTCATTCCAGTGATAAATTTTCAAAATTTGTATTCTCTTGGCCCATAAATGCACATTCAATAGGCAGGTATTTAAATTTTCTTGAACAAATTTGACCATTAAAAGTCTTCTTATTTAATTTTCTTGAGAAATTTTAACCATTCCAAAACCACCCTTCAAGAAACCTATACATTAGAAAGTTATTGAATATTTTGAAACCAACTTGATTGGAACTTGTGGCTACATGTACTATAGACCATAGGCAACAACAGCTCTCAGTCATATTGTTTTCAAAATTTTTAATTGAATAGCCTTGCATCATACCACATTTGTTGTTTCTGGCCTGTAAGGGGTAATTGGCCCTTTAACTCTCGAATTTGTTCTAGAAAATTTCAATATTCTCATAGAAAATGTTCTTTTCCAGACAAAGAAAAGATAAATTTTGAAAATTTACCACTGGAATGACTGGCTCGTTTATCGAGCCAGTCATTCCAGTGGTAAGTTTTCAAAATTAATCTTCTGTTGGTCTGCAAATCAGCATTTCTCAAGACCATTATAGAAGCCGTTTTTGGTCGACTTGAGTGTTGAAGGGTTAAAGGTCAAATTTGGTCAACAAAATCAAAACATTTTGTTAGAGAATAGCCATTTGCAGACCAAGAGAAGACTATTTTTGAAAATTTAGCACTAGGATGACTGGCTCATTTATTGTGCCAGGTATTCTGGTGGTGAATTTTCAAAAGTAGTGTTCTCTTGGCCTGCAAATGGTCATTCATCAAGATGACTGGAGAGGGGAGGTCTGGTGGGCGTAATCCATTAAATGGTTAAAAGCCAAGCCAGCCAAAAACAACTTCAGCAATGGTTTTACAAAATGTCTATTTGCAGACCAACAGAAGTTTATCTTTTGAAAATTTACAACTTGACTGACTGGCATGGTAAATGAGCCAGTCTTCCATTGGTAAATTTTCAAAAATATGTTTCGTTTCTCTGCAAATCGACATGTTCTATGAGAAAATTTTCATTTTCCTGAAGAAATTTGAGTCTTCAGCTCTTAATGTGTTACAGAATGCTTGCTCTAGTCCTTTAGAAAACAAAGGCATGCTTTAAGATGTGACGCAGCCTGCATCAGCAGTCATTTCCAAAATAAACACCACTTATCAATGGAGGGATCAATTTCTAGATAAGCTCTGCCCATTGATTTTGCGTGTGTTTAAATTAATTAAAAACTTTTAAACTTTAATTCCCAGAATCTAAATTTCAAAGTATTTATATGGGTAGGCTGTTAGATATTTTGAAACTAATTTGACTTGGGGCTCAACGGCAGCAACAATAGGCAACAGATTCCAGCTAAATTAGTTTCAAAATATTCAACCGAATGTTTATTAACCCTTTAACACGCATATCATCATAAAAATGGCTTCTACAGTGGTATTGACAAATGTCCATTTGCAAACCAAGAGAAGACTATTTTTGAAAATTTACCAGTGGAATTACTGGCTCGATAACCGAGCCAGTCATTCCAGTGATAAATTTTCCAAAATAGTCTTCTCTTCATCTGCAAATGAATATTTTAAATGCGCTTGAATAAATTCGAGGGTTAAATGGATAAATTGGGAATTTAGCAGACATACAATTCACCTTTCCAGTTTATCCATCCATCATATGACGCCACAATCAACTAAGTGGCGTGTATGCTGATGTCATAATCATGACGTGCCACGAATGATTTGAAATAGTATGTCTTTAAACTCTTAATAGTCAGACACATACGAATTGTATGTCGTTGCTATTTAATAAACATCCTATTGAATATTTTGAAACTAATTTGACTGGGCGCTGTTGATGCCGTAGGCAGCAACAGCACCTAGTTGAATTAGTTTCAAAATATTCAACAGCTTACCTGCATAGTTTTCTGGAAATTGAGATCGATTGATCCCAACGCGAGCGTGGTGTGGGAGGAGCTTAGATAAAGATGGGCGGGGCATAGCTAAAACTTTAAGGTCCATTCATACACTAGTGGCTGAATTTTTAATTTTCTTGATAGCTATAATACATCACTATGATAGTGACATCAGCTAACGAGTGACGTAATTGATTTTAATGTCAGATACTTGAGTGACAGATCAGGTCCTGCCGTTGAAAGGGAATGAAATGTAACTGTCTGCCTGTCTGTCTGCCTGCCTGCCTGTTGAATTTCAGCAGACTACATTTTCCAATGGATTAAACTCTGGATATGCTGAATATTTTGAGAACAATTTAACTGAAAGTTGTTGGTTACTAAGCCACCAACAACTTTCAGTCAAATTATTTTCAGAATATTTACTATATACAGAGTTATTGCCCATTAAAATTATTGTGTGGCCGCTTGCAGCAATCAACCAGTTAATAATTAAAGATTTTGCGATCTACATGTTGTCTGCTTTATACCGGTGTACCGACTGCAGGTACTGTTGTTTTTACCATGACGCTGTTCGTCCTGTAAACGTCGTAAGAGTGTGCGGGTGTTTGAAGGAAGCAGATGAGATAACGAAGAGTCCTTCGGAAATATGGACTAATAATAATATACAGGATAAAGTTAATAGAAAAGTTTACACTCTGCATGAAGTTCGTCACGACTTCTATCGTTTGATATGTGTAATTGTTTTCGTTATGCGTAACTTGGATGACTTGTTTTACGATCTCAGAGGGAGCCACTAGTACAAAGAACATGACTACGATAACTATAAGTATTGCCGTCAATGTATTGCCAGTGTCGTTAGGCTTTGTGCCGTGGTCAGTATGACGTTGGAATGACTTTCGTAACATGTAACTGTGGTGGATCTTTTTGCATAGGCGAATGTTGCAGTACAGAAGCAGAATGAGTGGTATAAAGTTACCGACTGTTGCCCAGAGTGCGCGGTAGAAGTTCTCTACGGTTGGATTGCCACCAATCGGAACTTCAGCTATGGTGTAATAACTGTTATTTTCACACTTGACGTAATGAATTGCGTAACGCCAAATTAGCGGGATGTTAAATACGACCGACATGATATAAACTATGATAATTACAATTTTTGTTCGAGTTGGTGTTAGAAGGATTCCCGAACGAAGTGGATGACAGATGGCAAGGTATCGCTCAATCGCCATTGTGACCGTTAGCCATGTGCTGGCCATTATAAACACGCTAATGATTGCAGCACAATATGCACCATAGTAAAGTAATATCCCCGAACTCTCGTAGATCTGATCACCAGGAACGAAAGTTGTCGGAAATGCAAACACACAAAACAACAGGTCGGATAAGGCAAGGCATATGAGGCACAAGTTAGCGGATTGCTCAAGTGTCCGGAACGATTTTCGTAACTTACGTCGCGACAGAATGATCAGGTTTAACAAGTTACCAACAATTCCAACTGCACAGACAAATGGCAGCGCATATCCGTAGATGACAAGCCTGGCATGATTTAGCAACAGCTGCCCTTCACTGAGTGTGCCATTCTGCGTCTCCTCTGGGGTTTTGTTCACCAGGTCACAATCCATGTTCAACAACTATATAATAATAATAATAATAATAATAATAATAATAATAATAATAATAAATTTAGTTGCAAAATATTCAACAACTTACCTGTATAGTTTTCAGGAAATTGATGATTCAGGCATTCAGGGATGGATCAATCCCACATGGACAAGCGTCAAAGTCAGCTACATGTATCTTATAGAGGGGACAATTCTATAGCTATGCCATGCCCATTTTCTAACAAAAGATCTACCAACATTTTGTACACGTTGGAATCGATTTAAAACTGGAAATTTGGATTCCCAGAATCTAAATTTCAAGGTAAATATACAGGTAAACTGCTAAATATTTTGAAACTAATTGGCCTGGAGGCTATTGCTGCATGTTAGAACTGCTTATAGCCAGAACACTTCTTCCCCCCCCCCCCCCAGTCAATTTAGTTTCAAAATATTCAACAGAATGTGGATTAAATTGTAAATTCATCAAAGATGTACAACTCATACATTGCATAATGGACTTTCCAATTTTCCCGACGTATTGGACCTTTCCACTTTATCCATACATCATATGACGTCATAATCAACTACATGACATGTAGAATGACATCATATTGAATGAAGTCATGAATGGCGTAGATAACTACATCATGAACACATATTTGAAGACGGACTATCTTGCAACTTATTAATGTGATTTAGGGCGCTGTTGCTGCCTCAAATTATTTGCAAGATATTCAACAGCTTACCTGTATAGTTTTCAGGAAATTGATAGTTAGGGCATTCGGGGATCGATCAATCCCAACACAGCGAAATGTGGGTGGGGCATAGCTAGAGATGGACAGGGCATGGCTAAAACTGGAAATGTCCATTATGATTATGATATCAACTAACATAAGTAACATTGGACAGTGTTGATTATGACATCAGATACTTGGGAGTCACTGACCAGATCCTTCCATTGTGTGTGAGGTGCTTTGAAGTTGGCGTGACTAGAAGAACACCACGCGCTCTCCTAACTAGCTACACTTGAAGTCCCTCATGGCTACTAGTGAACCAGGAATTCTGGCGATAAATTTAAATCAATTATCGTCACTAGTCCTGCAAATAGACATTCGTTAAGACAATTGCGGAAACTGTTATTTCTAACTTGACAATTCTCGATTGGAAAACATCAATGATTCTGTCACATGAGCTTTGGAACTGCGTCAGTACGCTTTTCGTAATTTTCTGTCTGCGTGATAACAACAAATCAGTTAAGCTTGGATGTAAAGATGGAGGGAGAAAACAACTTCCCAGTGAGAGAGAGTACAAGAGGCAACAACTGCATAACTTTTAAAAAATAAACAATAATTTAAATGACATGTTAAATGGTATATTATTCCTATATATTTGGAATGATGATAGCAACTGACAGAAGCTAAATATGCTGTCTGCAAAACTGACAAGTTATATCATTCTCTTTGTATACCGGCTCATAAATCAGTTAGAATTACTTCCAAAACAGAAACAGAAAGATGTTAGTTAGTTAGTTAGTTAGTTAGTTAGTTAGTTAGTTAGTTAGTTAGTTAGTTAGTTAGTTAGTTAGTTAGTTAGTTAGTTAGTTAGTTAGTTAGTTAGCTAGTTAGTTAGTAAGAAATATTCTGTTGAATATTTTGAATAATAATTGGATTGGAAGACATTTTCCAATCCACTTATGTTCAAAATATTTAACAGTATTTTTTACTTTATTTTGAGAATATTTAAAGTTATTTCTGAGCCATACTGTAGGAGGCTGACTTTACCCCTTTAGCAGTGGAATTTATTCAAAATTTTTTTAATTTTCTTGTAGAAAATGTCCATTTGCAGACCAAGAGAAGACTACTTTTGAAAGTTTACCACTGGAATGACTGGCTTGGTTATTGAGCCAGTCATTCCAGTGGTAAATTGTTAAAAATAGTATTCTCTTGGTCTGCAAATGGACATTTCTCAAGACGACTGCAGAAGCTGTTTTGCTTGAAAATAAAATTGTTAAAATTGTATACTTTTAGAGGCTTAAATTGTGTACCTCATATATGTAATAAAACGGATTAAAATCTTAACAATTGACTATTTCATCATGTATAAATTAATAAAAAAATTGTAGTTGTAATGTTGAATTAGGGACCCGTGCCTCTAATTCAATTTCACAATTTAAAACATAATATTAATTTATGCACAATGAAATCCTCAATTGATAAAATTTATTTTGTTTCATTACATCTATGCACACAAATTTAGCATCTAAAAGTATAACATTTTAACAATTTTATTTTCAAGCATTTAGTGTGAGTATGCAGCTTTAAATAGTAAAGACATGCAATTCATACAACAACGCTTAGTCCGTTATCAATTAAGCATTTATGATGAACTTATCTATGCCATTCATGACATCATTGATTATGACATCATAATACATGTCACATAGTTGATTATGACATCATATGGTTGATGGATAAATTGGAATCCTCTGCTATAGCACTTGCTGCAGGCTTTAAATGATAAATTACACCCTATTAATAACAGTATTATTATAATTGAATCAGTTTTAATTAGTATTTAATTAGTGCTAACGAGGATGGGAAAACTAGAGTAAGTCATTGTTGTAGAGGAGTAAAATAATCTTTAGCATTGCTGATTGCTTTACTAATGCATAGTTGGAATTTTGTCGTAGCTCGTCACATAGTTCTCTTCGGTGCGTAGTAACAATGTAGCGGAAAGAAATTAGTCACTAACTCTGTCCACTTCATTTATTCAATCGCTTAAGCAAATGAGCCACAAATGGAACATATATTGGATTTTTCGGGAGTTTCCGAATGCGAAATTAATGAGAGGGGATCTAATATAGATTATTATATCAAGCAAAACAAAGCTGTGACAAATTTCTTCATCTGTCCATTTTACTATTCATACAATAGTTAATGTGATCTCGTGTGGATTAATTTGAAAAAAATTTAGCTGAAAATCATTGCTGCTACTCGCAACAAAGATTGTCAGTGAAATTTTTGTCAAAATAATGATTATAATCTGCAAAACTCTTTTAGCTCAATTATGTCTCATATTTTTGGCAATGGAGGATTAAAAGGGTTAGCATAATTATTTATGTCCAGGAGCCCTAAGAGTCAGATCTCATCAGTTAGTCATTTCGTCTCTAAATCCTCAATATCTATATTTTGGCGCAACCCTGCATTACAGGAAGACTGTTAAAAATTCTGAAAATTATTTACTTTTTTTCAGCCACTTTCCATCACAAACATTATTTTCAGAATATCCAGCAGCTTTCTTGTATAGTTGTTTTCAAATAGAAATACAAATTTCAGGGACTAAATGGTTAATTAATAGGATGTCAACTGCTTCATTAGAGAGAGGAGCATATCAATGTTTCTAAGCAGTATCGATCACTCTCAATGTCTTCCATGTTTGTTTCACACGCATAAATGGAAGAATTATCCCACTTTGATAGTGAAATGCTGACCAAAGCCAAACTCTGCAGTGGTCAGAATAAATGTGTAATGGAGAATAAAGCCTAGCTTATGTGTGACCTGCGATTATAGGTGCTACAACACAACTGTCCACAATTAAAGAAAAATTTGAGATTTTGTCGACTTGCAGTTGCACTGCAGCAGGTCGAAGTTGTGGTTCCATGTTGACATCCAACAATGCCTGAATGTTCCCCCGAATAAACTGTTCACATGTCCAGGAAAAATGGCACTGGCCAGGGGTAGGGTATGTTTGTGAAAAATTTTGGAAAAACTTTTTATCCCGTATTTTCATACATCTTTGAATAAAGATATATTTCGTCATAATTAAAAGACATGGCTGTATTCGACTGGTCAAAAAGTTAGAGTATATTGGCTCCGTTGAGTATGTTTTTTATTCGACTTGTATTATCCGGCCACGAAACAAGCCAGAGTCAAGACATGTGGCGTGTTTCGTGAAGTATGTCACATGATGGAAAATCTGAAAATGTGAGACTGAGGAGCTGATTTCTACTGTTATTCAGCATTCATTATTTCTAGAAACAGCACTTAGAGGTGAATTTTATTTTCAAGATATTAAAATTTACGCCATTTAGTTGGTTTCTGCACGTTCCATACCACAGCCAAGCTTAACCATTACTACTCTGGTGGCAAAATTTAACATTTTTAAATTAAATTAATAGATGAATTGGTGTTCATTTTTCAACAAGTCAGCAAAATTGGTGAAAAATGTACACCAGTTTCTTGGCTATTGACATGGTAAAAGACAGACTATTGACATCAGAGTGGTAAGGGGGTAAGAAAAGGCTATTTTTGACAATTTACCACAGGATATCATGACAGGATTGATAATTTTCAAGCCAATCATTCCGGCGGTAAGTAAAAAAAAAATAGTCCTTTTTAAATTGGCATACAATTGGACCTTGACTGAGCAGCAAGGATTTCAATTTTCTAAATACTGACTTAAAACTTCAGTCATCAAGATTCTTTATATTAACCTTTTATTATTATGAGATGTGCCACGCACGCATCAATCATTTGTCTGTCAAAATCCAGATCTCAAAGAGCTTGATCCTATTAAGTTGTAAATCTGGTTCGGTCTACTATATTTGGTGGAAGACCCTCGGGTGTCTGCTCATATTCACCAAGGTTAGCTCAATCCCATCACAAACACTATTTTTATGTTAAGTAAAATAATGTTCTTCAAAGAGGTATGTAGTGTCAGTTTCCCTTATAAATGACACTGATTTAAGCCCCCTCCCCCTCTGCTGAAAATCTACTGCGCTATAAGCCATTATGATGTTTTATATATTATTAGCTCACCTGGCCTGAAAGGCCAAGTGAGCCTATGCCATGGCGGCCGTCCATCCGTCCATCGTCCATCCATCCATCAAATCGCGTCTTCTCCTTAACTTTTTTGACCAATTTCAACTAAATTTAGCTGGAGGGATCCTAAGCTGCTACCCTCCGGAAATTTTTTCTTCAGAATTTTGATTGATCAATCTTTTGGGTGAAAATCTTAGATTTTATGAAAGATCTACCGGAAATGGTCAAAATGCTACTCCTCCTTAGTTGCTTGACATATTTCAACCAAATTTGTATAGGTGCATTCTATGGTTGTAGGCTCTAGAACTTCTTTCCAGCATTTTGATTGATAAATTTTTTGGCTCAAAATCTTAGAATTTATGAAAAATCAACCAGAAATTGTCAAAATTCTACTCCTCGTTAGCTGCTTGACTTATTTCAAACAAATTTGACTCGATGCATTCTATCATGATAGACTCTAGAATGTCTATTCAGAATTTTGATTGATCAATTTTTTGGGTCAAAATCTTAGGTTTTATGAAAAATCTACCGGAAATGTTCAAAATGCTACTCCTCAGCTGCAGGACATATTTCAACCAAATTTTACTAGATGCATTGTATGGTGGTAGGCTCTAGAAGTTTTATTTAGAATTTTGATTGATCAACTTTTTGGGTGAAAAGCTTTGATTTTATGAAAAACTTACCGTAAATCGTCAAAACGCATCTTTCTTAACCGCTTCAAGGATTTCAACAAACTTGTGCTAGAATGATCCTATGTGAGTAGGCTCCAGATGCTGTATTCCGAATTTTGATTGGTCAATCCTTTAGGTGAAAATCATGATTTTTTTATGAAATATATATTGGATATTGTCAAAACACATCTCCTTAACAGCTTGGCATATTTTAACCTAATTTGACTTTGATGATCCTACAGTGCTAGAATCTGGACTTTCTATTTAGAATTTTGATTGGTTGATTTTTCTGGTGGCCATCTGTTTAATGTAAAGATTCATGTATATTTAAATGCAAATGTTTCAACTGCTAATGGTTCAGGTGAGTCTCACAGGCCCTTGGGGCCTCTTGTTTTATTTAATACTAAGGAATTACTAAGTTATAGGTTAACTAACTGTCTAACTTCTCCTGTGAAGCTTAACCAGCTTAGCCACCAACAACTTTCAGTCAAATTGTTGTCAACATATTTAGCAGGTTCAGAGATATACCCCTGTAAAATGTCGTCTGCAAAAACTCAGCAGCCAGATAGTAAATAACTCTCTAAATGATGTTATATTTTTGGTGAAGGAATATTTATCTCATAGTGGATTGATGACCTACGTCTATTTACAAGCAAAAAACAAATGTTTTATTAACTCATGTCAAATCATATCTCATATTTAGTAGAGTCATTTTCATGGAATCCGTGACCATTATGTTCCTAATTTTTTTTTCTTGTTGATCTACGTACATTGGACTATTTAGAAAAGATTTAGCTCCTCTGTCCCTCTGAAAATATGGGGCTAGCGTGTTTAACAATACATAGGTCACAGTTAATAAGCATCCGTGTTTGTTTGGATAATACTTGGCCTATCCATTTCCCCATACTTGAATTAATAGAAGAAGTTGCATTTGTGCATATAGGTCATTTGATTCCTAAATTATACAATTTTCTGATTTTCAACATGACCAACAGCGGGCATCTTGGATTTGGAGGTGAATATGACCGCCAAACAAGAAATGGAGCATTCCCCAAAAAACTTTCACGTCAAAATGATCCATTAATCTTGATTGTAGTGTACTTAGTTCAAAAGTTATCACCGGCCTCGTTCTCGAAATGGCCATGGCAGCCATTTTGGAAGTCATGCTCTAGCGGAGTTTATCCCCATATTGCAGAGGGACATAGAAGCTACACCTTTTGTAAATAGTCCAAGACATGCATATCAACGAGAAAAAAAAGGTAGTAACATAATGGTCACGGAATTCCATGAAAATGACTACTAATTCACATTTCCAGAGTATCCATCCATTATCAGACCTCATATGATGTCATAATCAGTTCAGCACATGTATGATGACGTCATAATCATTACGTCACAAAGGGTTCCATATAGACCGTCACCAAATATCAAATGGTCCGACACGTTGTATAAATTGCATGTCTAAATTGTAATTCTTTGCTATTTAATAAACACGCTATTGAATATTTTGAAACTAATTTGACTGGGAGCTAGGCAGCAACAGCACCCAGTCAAATGAGTTTCAAAATATTCAACAGCTTACCTGTGTAGTTTTTTTGGAAATTGATAGTCAGGGTGTTCAGAGATCGATCGATCCCAACACGAGCGAGGTGTGGGTGGAGATTAGCTAGAGATGGGCGGGACATAGCTAAACCAGGTCCATTGTCAGTCAAATTATTTTCATCACACTCATCAAGTTCTAAATTTAATCTTACATTAACTCTGTCTTCCACACTCAGGTGTGGAATATCCATTTTGCAGAGCAAGAGAAGAGTATTTTTGTAAATTTAGCACTGGAATGACTGGTTCGATAACAGAGCTAGTCATTCTAGTTAAAGATTTAAAAAAAATATAACACCTGTTCTTCAACTGGACATGTTCTGTGGGTAAATTGGAATTTTCTTAAATATATTTGAAGATTTAAAGGTTAAAGACAATTTATGGTCGTGGATTTCTGGTTGGAAGGTCATGGCTACAGTACATCTCCGAAATCACTTAAGTTGTTTCCAAAAAAATAGAACATACTGTTGAATATTTTTAATGTAATTGGATTGGAAGACATTGCTACTGCCGTAACACTTTAGCCCTTAAATTTATTAATGAAATTAAAATTTTCTCGAAGAAAATGTAAATTTTCAGACCAGAGGAGACTATTTTTGAAAATTTACCACTGGAATGACCGGCTCGGTTATCGATTCAGTCATTCCAGTTGTAAATTTTCAAAAATAATCTCTTGGTCTGCAAATGGACATTTCTCAAGACCGCTACAGAAGCCATTTTTTGCTGATATGAGTGACTAACTAACTAACTTACTAACTAACTAACTAACTAACTAACTAACTAACTAACTAACTAACTAACTAACTAACTAACTAACTAACTAACTAACTAGCTGGTTAACTAACTAAGTGATATAACATGTCAGTTTTGCAGACAGCAATTATTATTTTGAGCACCAGGTGTCAGCTGCTATCATCCTTCCAAATATATAGGAATAATATACCCTTTGAATTATTGTTTCTTTTTGAAAAGTTATGCAGTTGTTGCCTCTTGAACTCTCTCACTGGGAGTTGTTTTTTCACTCCATCTTTATGTCCAAGTTTAGCTGATTTGTTGTCGTCACGCACACGGAAAATTACGAAGCATAATGACGCAGTTACGAAGCTCATCTGACAGAATCATTGATGTTTTCCAATCAGGAATTATCGAGTCAGACAAAAATGGTTTCTGCAATTGTCTTAACGAATGTCTATCTGCTAGACTAGTGAAGATAATTGATTTAAATTTATCGCTGGAATGCCTGGCTTGCTTATAGTCGTCTCGACCCGTGCAGTCATTTCACTGGTAAATATTTAAAAATAACCTTATTCTGCAAATGGACATTCATTAATCAAAAATTTGTATTTAAATTTTCTTTGCAAATCTTTACCATTACAGGGTTAAAGAATCTTGAAGTAACAAACTCACTGAACATTTTGAAAATAATTTTACTGACTTAATTGTTGCTGATTTGTAAAGCATAGTAACATACATGTGTGAACTGTGGCTGCAATAATATTCAGCCAAATTGTTTTGAAAATTTATAATTATGACAATATGTTGAAATCAATCTAATGTCACTGACAAACAGGGTGAAGATGGTTAATTTAGCTTTCTGCCTTTTAACCCTTTCACTGGCACATCCATGAAAATGTAAATTCTTTCCGATTCATAGCATATTCTCTTGAATATTTTGATGTTAATATGACTGGAAACCGTCACTTCCTAAGGCAGAAATCGCTTCCAGTCAAATTAATTTCAAAATATTCAATGCCTTGCCTGTTTGTTATCCCTGAGATTCAGATAGGGGAAATTTATCGTTGATAGGGTTAAAGCTGCGTGTTCAAGGAGCCAGACTAATTTGTAAAAAAATATGTGCTAAATTAGCCCTTTTACCAACAAATCCCTGAAATAGTAAATTCTTTACGATATAAAACTTATTCCGATGAATATTTTGAAATTAATTTGATTGGAATCTATTGTTGCCTTAGGCAGCAAGGGTTTCCAGTCACATTAATTTCAAAATATTCAACAGTTTTCCTGTGTGGTTAGCTTGAGAGTAAGATATGGGGAATTCATCTGTGCAAAAGTTAACCCTTAAAATGCCAATGTCGCAATTTCAAGACAACTACACAGGGAAACTGTTGAATATTTTGAAACTAATTTGACTGGAAGTTGTTGCTGCCACTTAGGCAGCAACAACTCCCAGTCAAATTAGTTTCAAAATATTCAACAGATTGTTACAGGATCTATTTCTAGTTATGCCACGCCCATTTCTAGCTAAGCTCCACCCACTGGAATCAATTTATAATACCTTGAATCCTGAATTCCCAGAAACGTAATTTCAAGGTAATTTATACACGTAATGTCACATCTGTATTTCCCCATCTCTCAAGTTTAATGTAGAATAGTTGTAAAAATGGTATAAATATATCTTTTACTGAGTATGTGTACTTAAGCGTACATAAGCGTGAAATTATTGCCATGGTTCGTAACTCAATAATAGCATTCCAATTTCAAAGGGACCAATAATTATTACCAATACCGTCTTCTTCCGCAACTCAAGGTACGACAAAGTTACGAATATCCGGACGATAAAAACCTTATAAACTCGTTATTTGATCGTTTGTCAGTATGCGTATTGTATTGGACGTGTATACCTATATTTTTATTAGAATTGCATGTGGTAAAACTCAATATTTTTTCTTTATAGACAAATATGATATTATATCTCCGGTAATTTAGTACATAGCGATCACTCGACTGAGCATGAGCTACAGAGAATTGTTCTGCCACTTGTACGATTGTGAAACTAAATCCATAGAGTTTTATTGATACATAGAATGGCCACACTGTCAATGACATTGTATTCCCACATTATTTAATGGCCGAGTCATGCATGCCTGTGTTTGCATGCATGTGCATGGGTGCGAATATGGGTGGGGTTTTGCAGGTTAGACACCTGCTTATTGGGTAATTATGAATCTTTCTGCAATGGGTAAAATCTCCAATAACCCAGCCTGACACATTAAACACTCACGCTGGCGAACAAAGGCTTCTGCCATTGTCTTGAGAAATGTCCATTTGCAGGCCAATATATATTTGAAAATTTATCACTGGAATGACTGGCTCGAGGATCAAGCCAGTTATTCCAGTGTTACATTTTCTAAAATACTCTTTTCTTGGTCGGCAAATGGACATTTTCTATGAGATAATTGAAAGTTTCTTGAGCAAATGTGTTGATTGAATCAGTTAAGCTCAAATGACATGGATGACGTAGACTGTGTCCACCCCTAGATAACCTCACTGTGAGAAACATGGCCAATTTCACTTGAGAAGCTGTTTGATGTGGCGGAGCATTAGGAGATTAGAACATGTTCTAGTGACTGACTTCTGTTTGCTGGTACATGGGCTGTGAGGTGTGTGGGAAATGGTCGAAATGATAGTAGTTCTAGCATCAAAAGACTGGAATCGGATGACCCCATGATGTGTCTTTCTCTCGCTTTTTCTCTGTCTGTCTGTCATGCTGTCTGTGTGTCTGTATGTCTGTTTGACCGTCTGTCTGCCTTCCTTCCAGCTTGTCTGTCTGTCTCTCCCTCTGTTTCTCCCTCTCTGTTTCTCTCTCTCTCTCTCTCTCTCTCTCTCTCTCTCTCTCTCTCTCTCTCTCTCTCTCTCTCTCTCTCTCTCTCTCTCTCTCTCTCTCTCTCTCTCTCTCTATCTATCAGCACTGCAATACAGTTGCGTAAGACATTAATTCGGTGTTGTGTTCCATGTCAGTTTCGCATGATATGTATGGTTCTAAAGAAACACATGATGGCACTTTTAACAATGAAGGTCCTGTGTTCTGAAAAGTACAACCTTGCCGATTTAGTTTTGATGACGCTGACACATGTAGAGCAGAGAATGTAATTGTCTGGATCGAGACAAGATCTAGAAATTATCTTAGCCATCTGGCTTCTGAGTTTTTGCAGATGACATATTCCAGAGGTTGTATCTCTGGACCTGCTAAATATTTTGACAACAATTTGACTGAAAGTTGTTTGTGGTTATGCCACCAACAACTTTCAGTCAAATTGTTTTCAAAATATATGAAAATATTGTCTCGTGGCTTGCAGCGGCGAGACAGTTAAATTCTGATGCTTTCGTTTTGTATTTCAAGCCAACTATACTGGAAAGCTGGTTAATATTTTAGAATTAATTGGACTGGCAGTCGTTGCTGTGTTATGTAGGTTTCTTGGTTAAGCCTATAGTGATGGGATGGCTTTCTTATGCTGACAGGAATTCAGCTCTAACTCCACAGGTTTCCTATAAATCAATGAGAGAAGTCGTTTTTCAAATCTTGTAAAATAATAAGTAGGTCTTTACTGTTCCAAGCCAAAATTCAGTATGACAATTTTGGCTTGTAGTTGACATTCTCTCACTATCACCCTGGTTACTACTCAAACATGACAGGTTCAGACACACCTCAGAGACTTGAATATTTTGTGTTCAAACATAGGTATGGGATGGGTGGGTATGATGGTTGCTGGTCAGTTAAACACAATACCCAGTTGTGTATTTGCTAATAAGGTGTGGATCAGGGTGTGGTGCGTGAACAATAGGGGATAATATCTGAGTTCTAGAAATATTGAATAAGATGGTGGTGGGTCTAGGCAAGGCTGGACAGTGGATTTGGTCAGCTTGTCAGGAGTCACTCAGGTGCGAAAAATCAAGACTTCTGAGTTCTGATTTGGTTTTAAATAATAATATGGAATAATTAACTGTACTGGTTCAGATATGCCCACCCCATGGTCATAGGTAAAAGTTAGCTGACATCTACCATAAGATTATTAACCCATTTCATGCTGAACACTTGTTACTGCCAGTTACTGCCAGCAAATACATCAGAATTATGTTGATTATTTTGCAAACCACTAGACTGAAAGATACCTTAGTTAGACCGCCATAACTTTCAGTCATTATTTCCAAAAACATCCAACAGGCTCCTTCCTTGCTTAGCATTCATAAATTCATGCTTCTGGCACCTTAGAATGAAATGGTTAATGTCTTTCTCTGAGCTAAAATGTGCAGGGGGAACTTAGGTGACCTATTCCTTAAGAGAACCCCTGTCTATAATGACCACTTTCTTTAAGGGCCATTTCCTATATAGCTGGCTACAGTATATACCCTAGCACCATGACCGCTGCCTATGACAGCAACATCTCCCAGTCAAATTAATTCTAAAATATTCAACAGAATATTCCTTGTAACATGATAAAGACGTTCTCATTCCTGGTCTATACTCATTCCTGGTCTATAATGAACTTTAAATGACCATAATGGTAAATATGATGCAATCATTGGATAGCATATTATTCTGATACACTGCGCTCAGATTTGGAAGTCACGACTCTTCCGGTAAGCTCAGGTTAAAGATTAATTTGATTTTGCAACCTAAATGCACACTACGAACATTAGTGTTCCAATACATTTATTAGAAACAAATGATTTACCCAAATGTTCGTAATGTGCGTTGAACGTTTTACTGAAACAAATATTTCAGAGCAGAATGTTTCTCATAGAAAATGTCCATTTTCAGAACAAGAGAAGAATTTCTTTGGAAATTTACCACTTGAATGACTGGCTTGGTTATCGAGCCAGTCATTCTAGTGATAAATTTTCAAAAATAGTCTTCTCTTTGTCTGCAAATGAATATGTCTCATGACCATGGCAGAAGCCATTTTTGGCTGATATGAATGTTAAAGGTTTCCATAAGTTAGTAGAGAAATCTCACAAAATAGTTAACATTTTTTTTTTACATTGAAAAAAAGATGCCTCACTTTCAGGAATTACTCATTAATTGTCAGTACCAATTTCATTGTTAGAGATGATTTACAGTCTCCAATCACCTGTGCTATCCTCATTAGTCAACTTTTCAACACACCGGTGAGGAGAACATTTTTTTGTTCTATAGATGAAAAGATTAACGGAAGGCGAGTTCTTTTGTCTCGACGCCAACGGTGTATTAACCCCGTTATTCTCAGCACTTCTAATCTTCAATCTTAATATAGCAAAGCACTGTACCACATCATTAACCCTTTAACACTAAAAATAGCCAAAAATGATTTCTGCAGTGGTGTTGAGAAATGTCTATCTGGTGACCACGAGAAGACTATTTTTGAAAATTTACCACTGATACATTTTTAGCTCACCGAGCCTGAAAGGCCAAGTGAGCTTATGCCATGGCGACCATCCGTCGGCCATCCGTCTGTCCGCCGTCAATCATCCATCAACTTTTCATTTAAACAACTTCTCAAAATCCTCTGGGCCGATTTCAATTGTTTGGCAGGAAGCATCCTTAGCCAATAGGGATCCAAATTTGTTCAAAGGAAGCCGATCGACCAATTTGGCCAGTGGCCATCTTGGATTTTGCCCGATTTTAGGAAACGTCTTTAAAAATCTCCTTCTCCGAAACCACTTGGGGGATTGATGCAAACCTCATGAAATATGATCTAGGGCAAAAGCTGAGCGAAGTTTTTTTCAAGGGAACTTGATTGGTCTAATGGTTCGGCGGCCATCTTGGTTGACCTAGTTTTAGTGAAAACTACTTCTCCAGAACCGCTAAAGGGATCGAATCGAATCGAATCGAAATTGGGCAGATATGATTACCGACTAAGGGCCATTAAAGTTTGTTTAAGAGAAGTTGAAGTGTCCAAAAACATGGCTGCCGTGGGCCAATCAAAATATAGCGTGTTTGCCGGCCATATTGGATTTTTTTATTTGATGGATTTTGAGGCTGAAATTGGTTTTATGTAGGTTTTTTGGGTATTCTGATCTCAAATTATCAATTTTCAAAACTGTCGGATAAACGGTTTGATGGCCATCTTGGATCATGTTCCCGCCAAAAGCTGTCATACTAAAGCAATGGGAAATTTAAAATGTCTTCTCGAGAACTACTGGGCCGATTTCAATTATATGTGGCAGGAAGCATATTTAGGGCATAGAGATTCAAGTTTGTTCAAACGAAGCCGATCAGCCAATTTTTCTGATGGCCATCTAGGATTTCGTCCAATTTTTAGAAATGTCTTTAAAAACCTTCTCCGAAAGTGTTTGAGGGATCGATTCAGAACTCACGAGATATGATCTAGAGCAAGAGCGGAATCAAGTTTGTTCAAGAGAACTTAATTGACCAAATGGTTCGGCGGCGATCGTGGATGACCTCGTTTTCGTAAAAACAACTTCTTCCCCAGAACCGCTAAAGTGATCGGGCCAACATATGTAATATATGATTAGGGACTAAGGGCGATTAAACTTTGTTCAAGAGAAGTTGATCTGTCAAAAAACATGGCCACCATGGGCCAATCAATATGTAGCGTGTTTGGCGGCCATATTGGATTTTTTTATTTGATGGATTTTGAGGTCAAAATTGGTTTTGTATAGGTATTTCGGTATTCTGATCTCAAATTTGCAATTTTTTCAAAACTGTCAGATAAACGGTTTGGCGACCATCTTGGATCTTTTTCTCGCCAAAAGCTCCCATACTAAAGCAATAGGAAATTTAAAATGTCTTCTCGAGAATTAATGGGACGATTTCAATTATATTTGGAATGAAGCATCTTTACTGCATAGAGATTTTGTTCAAAAGAAACCGATCGGCCAATTTGGCTTGGGGCCATCTTGGATCTCGGCCGATTTTTTGAAATGTCAAAATCTCCGAAACTGTTTGAGGGATCAATTCAGACCTCATGAAATATGATCTAGGGCAAGAGCTGACCCAAGTTTGTTCAAGCGAACTTGATTGACCAAATGGTTCAGCGCCCATCTTGAATGACCTCATTTTTGCAGAAACAACTTCTTCCCCAGAACCGCTGAAGTGATCAGGCCGAAATTTGTGATATATGATTAGGCACTAAGGGCTATTAAAGTTTGTTCAAGAGAAGTTGATCCATCAAAAAACCTGGCCGCCATGGGCCAATCAATATATAGCCTGTTTGGCGGCCATATTGGATTTTTTAATTGATTTTGAGGCCGAAATCGGTTTTATGTATGTTTTAGCGCATTTGATTTCAAATTTGCCATTTTTGAGACTGTCGGATAAACGGTTTAGCGGCCATCTTGGATCATTTACCTGCCAAAATCTCCCATACTAAAGCAATGGGAAATTTAAAATGTATTATTCTCACGGCATCTTGGATTCTTGTCGATTTTTAGAAATCTCTTTAAAAATCTTTTCCAAAACCACTGGAGAGATCACTCAAAAACGCATGAAATATCATCTAGGGCAGGAGCTGCGCCAAGTTTGTTCAAGGGAACTTGATTGGCCAAATGTTTTGGCGGGCAACGTCGATAACCAATTCTGAGCCAAAGCAGCTCTAGAATCACTGAGCGGATTGGGCCAAAATTTGGGAGATATGATTAGGCATTGTGTGCCATTAAAGTGGTTTCAAGGGAAGGATCTACGTCAGAAACAGGCGCAGTGGCCCAATCAAAATGAAGCGGGGGAGGCGGCCATATTGGACTTGCAAAAAGTCCACAAACTCATTTAAAAGACTACTCCTAAACCACCCAGCAACAAGTTTAACAAAAATGCATAGTGATCCAGGTGAGTGACACAGGCCCCTTGGGCCTCTTGTTTAAAACAATCTAAACATGTCAAATGAACATTTTCTATGGGAAAATCAAAATGTTTATTTAAACAATTTACCACTGGAATGACTGGCTCGATAACCGAGCGGTACATTCCAGTGGTACATTTTGTGGTTATTGAGCCAGTCATTCCAGTGGTAAACTTTAAAAAATAAGTCTGTTGGTCTGTCTGTCTCTCTACCCCTCTCTCTCTCAATCTCTGTCTCTCTGGATAGGTTTACCGTAACTGTTGGGACACCACGTATTCTCTTATTTTTTGATTTCCATTTCCTTCGTGGTTCTGTGTGTGTTGGCAAAAGAAAAAATACTTCTAAGAGGAATAGCAATTATTGCCATTGAAAGAACACTGTGGGGATGGTCACCACACATAGTGGGGCCCTAGTGAGAGAGTCGCCACCAATGTGAGAAACACTGAGGGGACATACTCTCTGATTGGCAGTTCATGCAGTAGTAGCAGTGTGTGGATGGGAGATTATGCGGCCGCCTAGTCTGTTTATCATATCACATGTTCCTATGCCTCGTGCAATATTTTCTTTACATGAGAGTGTGAGATAATTTTGTGGGGCCATTTCAATGTGAGAGAAGGTGAGAGAAATGAAAAAACAAAAAAATTGAAAAACATGATTCGTGGGAACACAAATTCTAAAAAAATTTTGTGGCTGTTTCATGCTTATCCAGATCGTTTGAGCTACCATAATTGTGGGGACAGGGTATTGTCCCCACAATCCAAGCATGTCCCCAGAGTGTAGGGCATCCCCGGAATTACGGTTAAACAGGTTTCTCTCTCTCTCTCTCTCTCTCTCTCTCTCTCTCTCTCTCTCTCTCTCTCTCTCTCTCTCTCTCCTGCATGCAGAATTTCCCTCGTAAAAATGCTAAATTAACCCCTCTTGTGTTAACATAACTCTTTAATGGTCAAGGCCCCCAACAAGTGGACTATTTAGTGGTCTTGAGTAATGCCCATTTTATCATCCAAGACTACATGAGTTATGAAAATTTACCACTGGAACCAGTGGTAAATTTTCAAAATTAGTCTTCTCTCAGCCAGTAAATAGACACTAGCTAAGAAAAAAATGGATTTTCTTGACCATTTTGATGATCAAGCCCGCAACAAGCAGTACCCGTAGTGGTCTTGAATAATGTCTATTTGCACGACAACAGAAATTTATTTTTGTAAATTTTATTGTAAAAATTATTATTTTCTTGAAAAAATTTGACCAGTAAAGAGTTGATTGATATAAATATAATTTTGCGCGCTTTGAGGTCTTGTTGACACAAGAGGGGTTAATTATTGTCGAAAGACTCATGGCATATGTTGTTTAGTATAACTGGTTTTTATCCAAATGAAAAAAACATGTTGCAAATAAATACTATATTAAAATATGTTGATTATTTTGGGAACGATTTGACTGAAAGGTGTTGTTGGCTAATAGGCAGCAACATGTTTCAGTCAAATAATTTCCAAAATATTCCACAAGTCTTATTATATGTATATAAATCGGAATGCAAATGTTTTAACTTTTGCAAAACGCACTAATACAGACAGAAAAAGATCCAGCGTCACACGCTTTCTAGAAAGATATAATCATTTTTATGTGTTTTTTCGTCACTGTTTAATTTCCTATTCAAGTCACAGACAGTTTGATTAAAAAATGTAGTAATACGGTTCAAATTCCTTTGATTCATACACATATTAGAACCATGATATGCTTCAAAGTAATGATCTTTGTCATAAATCCGAAGAATTATTTTTTCAGCTAAAATATAGAGACATAATTTAGGAAATCAGTCAAGTATTTTCCATATCAATTTGACAGAATGTTGATGATGCATGACAGCGTGCCGTGTTTCAATGAAATTGGTATCAAAATAAATCAGAATTTCTTTAATTAAAGCTTAATGATCAAAGCACATCAATTATTTTGCTGTAGATGATGTGGATTAATTTCTGTAATTATTTGCATCGATACACCACCCGCCCCTCACCCCAGCCCCTTCGCATCGGAGATTATATTGTCATTTCTGATCTTTTAGCCACATCAAAGAATAAATATCCCTTTATCTGTCACTCCTGAACCAGGGAATATGTAGCACAATTTTATAGTAAGATGATTATTAGTTTTTAGCTCACCTGGCCTGAAAGGCCAAGTGAGATTATGCCATGGCGACCGTCCATCATCCGTCCATCCGTTGTCCATCAACTTTTTCTTTAAACGACTTCTCAAGAACCACTGAGCCGATTTAAATTATATTTGGCAGGAAGCATCCGTAGGGCATAGAGATTCAAGTTTGTCCAAATGAAGCCGATTGGGCAAAATCCAAGATGGCCGCCGGCCAAAATAGCCAATTTTTAGAAACACTTTAAAAAATCTTCTCCGAAACCGCTGGAGGAATTGATTCAAAACTCATAACACATCATCTAGTGCAACGGTAGACCCAAGTTTGTTCAAGGCAATCTGATTGAATGATTTGCCTGGCGGCCATCTTGGATGACCTAGTTTTCGCAAAAACGACTTCTCCCAAACCGCTGAAGGGATAGATCTGAAATTTGGTAAATATGCTTAGGGACCAAGGTTCATTCAAGTTTGTTCAAGAGAAGTTTGTATGTTAAAAAACATGGCCGCCATCAACCAATCAAAATTTATCATTTGTTGGTCATATTGGCTTTTTTGTATTTGATGGCGAAAATTGCTTTATATATGCTTATCAGTGTGGCGAGTTCAAATATGCCACTTTCGAGACTGTCGGATAAACGGTTTGGCTGCCATCTTGATTTGTTTTCCCGCCATCAGCTCCCATAGTAAAGCAATGGGCCCATAGTAAAGCAATGGGGAATTCTTTAAACGACTTCTTCTGAAGAACCACTAGGCCAATTTCAATTATATTTTGGAGGAAGCATTCATAGGGCATAGAGATCTAAGTTTCTTCAAACGAAGCAGATTGATCAAAATCCAAGATGGCCGCCGGCCAAAGGGGCTGATTTTTAGAAACATTAAAAAAAATCTTTTTCTCCAAAACCGCTGGAGGAATGATTCAAAACCCATAACACATCATCTGTGACAAAGGTAGACCCAAGTTTCTTCAAGGCAACCTGATTGGCCGATTTGCTTGGCGACCATCTTGGATGACCTAGTTTTTGCGAAAACGACCTCCCAAACTGCTGAAGGGATAGAGCTGAAATTTTGTAAATATGCTTAGGGACCAGGCGCCTTTCAAGTTTGTTCAAGGGAAGTTTGTTCGTTAAAAAATATGGCCGTCATCAACCAATCAAAATTTAGCATTTCTTGGTCATGTTGTCTTTTTTGTATTTGATGTATTTTGATTGCGAAAATTGCTTAATATATGCTTATCAGTGTGGCCAGTTCAAATATCCCACTTTTGAGACTGTCGGATAAATGGTTTTCCTGCCATCTTGGTTTGTTTTCCCGCAATAGTCTCCCATAGTAAAGCAATGGGCCCATAGTAAAGCAATGGGGAATTCTTTAAACGACTTCTTCTCAAGAACCACTGAGCCGATTTCAATTATATTTGCGAGGAAGCATTCATAGGGCATAGAGATCTAAGTTTGTTCAAACGAAGCTTATCGGTCAAAATCCAAGATGGCCCCCAGCCAAAATGGCCGATTTTTAGACACTTTAAAAAATCTTCTCCAAAGCCGCAAGAGGAATTAATTCAATACTCATAACACATCATCTATGGCAACGTTAGACCCAAGTTTATTCAAGCCAACCTTATTGGCCTATTTGCTTGGCGGCCATCTTGGATGACGTAGTTTTCGCGAAAACAACCTCCCGAACCGCTGAAGGGATAGTGCTGAAATTTGGTAAATATGCTTAGGGACCAAGGGCCATTCATATTTGTTCAAAGGAAGTTCGTATGTTACAAAACATGGCCGGCATCAACCAATCAAAATTTAGCTTTTTGTCATATTGGCTTTTCTGTATTTGATGTATTTTGATAGCAAAAATTGCTGTGTATATGCTTATCAGCGTGGCGAGTTCAAATATGCCACTTTCGAGACTGTTGGATAAACGGTTTGACTGCCATCTTGGTTTGCTTTCCTGCCATAGGCTCCCATAGTAAAGCAATGGGGAATTCTTTAAACGACTTCTCAAGAACCACTGGGCCGATTTCAATTATATGTGACAGAATGCAGCCTTAGGGCATAGAGGTAAGTTTGTTCAAACGAAGCTGATCAGCCAAAATCCATGATGGCCACTGGCTAAACCAGCCAATTTTTATAAATGTCTTTAAAAATCTCCGAAACGGCTTGGGGGTTTATTCAAAACTCATGAAACATCATCTAATGCAGGAGGAGAACCAATTTGTTCAAGAGAACCTGATTGGTCCATTGGCTTGAGGGCCATCTTGGATGACCTAGTTTTCGCGAAAACAACTTCGTATCCAGAACCGTTGAACGGATTGGGCCGAAATTTGGGAGATATGATAAGGGACTAAGGGCCGCTAAGTTTTGTTCAAAAGTAGTTGATACATAAAGAAACATGGCTTCTGTTTTCTTGTTATAATTCTGCTCAACTCTGGAGGGTTCTACTTATTGTTGATGGCCTTTCTGGTTGAAATGCCTATGATGCAGGTGAGTGATACAGGCCCCTTGGGCCTCTTGTTAAATAAATTTGGATATTTTCAGTATTTTTGCTTTAATATAATGGTGCCGGTGTATTATTCATACATACTAATTTTTATACATAAATTCTGACCCCCGTCACACAGATTTGTTATTAGTAGCTCACCTGGCCTGAAAGGCCAAGTGAGCTTATGTCGTGGCGACCGTTCGTCGTGTGTCCGTCATCCGTCCATCCATCCATCCATCTGTCCGTCAACTTTTCCTTTTAAAATGACATCTTCTCAAGAACCGCCGGGAGGATTTCAATTCTATGTGGCAGGAAGCATCCTCGGCACATAGGGATCCAAGTTTGTTCAAATGAAGCCGATCGGCCAATTTGGCCGGCAGCCGTCTTGGATTTTGGCCGATTTTTAGAAACGTCTTTAAAAATCTTCTCCGAAACCGCTTGAGGGATTGAAGGAAACCTCATGAAATATGATCCAGGGCAAGAGCTCAACCAAGTTTGTTCAGGGGAACTTGATTGGTCAAATGGTTCGGCGGCCAGCTTGGTTGACCTAGTTTTAGCAAAAATGACTTCTCCAGAACCGCTGAAGGGATTAGGCCAAAATTTGTGATATATGATTAGAGACTAAGGGCCATTAATGTTCGTTCAAAAGAAGTTAATCCATCAAAAAAACATGCCCGTGGTGGGACAATTAAAATATAGCGTGTTTGGTGGCCGTTTTGGATTTTTTTATTTGATGGATTTTGAGGTCAAAATTGGTTTTATATGGGTTTTTGGGTATTCTGATCTCAAATTTGCAATTTTCCAAACTGTCAGATAAACGGTTTGGGGGCCATCTTGGATAATTTTCCTGCCAAAAGCTCCCAAAGCAATAAGAAATTTAAAATGTCTTCTCGAGAACTGTGGGGCCGATTTCAATTATATTTGGCAGGAAGCATCCTTAGAGCATAGAGATTCCATTTTGTTCAAACGAAGCCGATCGGCCAATTCGGCTGGCGGCCATCTTGGGTTTAAGATGATTTTTAGAAATGTCTTTAAAAATCTTCTCCAAAACCGTTTGAGAGATCAATTCAGACGTCATGAAATATGATCTATGGTAAGAGCTGACTGAGTTTGTTCAAGGGAACTTGATTGACTAAATGGTTCAGTGGCCATCTTGGATGACCTCATTTTCACACAAACGACTTCTTCCCCAGAACCGCTGAAGCGATCAGGCCAAAATGTGTGATATATGATTAAGAACTAAGGGCCATTAAAGTTTGTTCAAGAGAACTTGATCCGTCAAAAAAACTGGCCGCTTTAGTATGTCTTTAAAAAGCTTCTCCAAAACTGCGTGGGAGATCAATTCAAAACGCATGAAATATCATCTAGGCCAAGAGCTGCACCAAGTTTGTTTCAAGAGAACTTGATTGGCCAAATGGTTTGGTGGCCATCTTGGATAACCTAATTTTTGCCAAAATGACTCCAGAACCTCTGAGCAGATTGGGCTGAAATTTGGGAGATATGATTAGGCACTGAGTGCCATTAAAGTTATTTCAAGGGAAGGTGCTACATCAGTAACATGGCTGCAGTGGACCACTCAAAATGTAGCATGTTTGGTCGCCATATTGGACTTGCGAAAATGTCCACAAACTCATTTAGAAGACTACTCCTAAACCACCCACCAACAATTGTGACAAACATGCATAATGCTCCGGGTGAGTGACACAGGCCCCTTGGGTCTCTTGTTTGTTGTTTTTCTGGAAACTTGTGTGCGCATATGAGGTTTCAATTTAGGAAAGCATTATATATAGATGAAGCAATCCAATTGGACAGAACTCAGAAAATCTTAAATATATCTAGACATTTCGCTGGCGACAGATAAAAAACAAAAAATTATATCGCCCCATCAAACAAATAAGTTGCACAATAACAATTTTTGTTTATACAAGACCAGCTATGAATCTCAAGCCATCACTAAGTAATGAATACTCTGGTTTTTCCCCCGCGAAACAGAGATGCAAGTAACCATCTATTAAAATGCGTTTACATTTCTTATTTTTGTGGAAGTTATAATTTGCACCTTCTTGGACATTGAGTAGTCGTGTATATAAGAACTGATGTTAAAATGAGAGTATTGACCCACTGGAATCATTTTATGGACATGGTTCCATATATTAAATGTATAGCTCTATCAGGTATAGACCCTTTAATTCTGTGGAGATATATATATATATATATATATATATATATATATATATATATATATATATATATATATATATATATATATATATATTTATATATATATTAGTTTATAGTTGTAGTCTGGATATAGTTAAGGGAGTAGTAGGAGGGCTATATGTACCTTAACCATTTAATGGACAAATTTGGTACAGAAACTTAAAAATCTGCCTACTGAATGCCCATTTACAGGCCAAGAGAATACAATTTTTTCAAATTTATCACTGGAATGACTGGCTCAATAACCGAGCCAGTCATTCCAGTGGTAAATTTGCAAAAATTGTATTCTCTTGACCTGTAAATGAACATTCCACAAGACTAATACAGAGGCCGGTTTTATCTGGCATAACCATTAAAGGGTTAATTATTTAATTTGCTATTGTCATGGTTACTGCTATTTTGGACATGCCTTCAGGCCACCTGTCAAGGTGGGCCAACAAAGATACCATGGTCTCTTTGGCCATGTACTCTGAATGCTACACAAAGCCTTAGAATTTTGTGTTACTCAGTGCCAACATTTACAAAGCTCTTAGAGAATGACTGTACCCAATTTTAAACCTGTTTGGTGTTCGACTTACAGGGTTAATAGAAGCCAGACTGGGTAGTTACAGGTACATTGATGACAAAGAAGAACTTGAGGGAGGGTAAGGATGCTTGCTGAGGGCAAGAAACATTGGCCAAAGAAGAAGGAATTTAACTGCAGCTGTAGGATGTTTCCAAACAAGCGCATCCACAGAACATGGTATATCGCCATCATCGGTCAAACACGCTGCTTACCCATTTAGCACTCAAATTTGTTCCGAAAAATTTCAATTTTCTCATATAAAATGTCCATTTGCAGACCAAGAGAAGACAATTTTTGAAAATTTACCACTGGAATAACTGCAGCTCAGTTATCGACCCAGTCAATCCTGTGGAAAATTAAAAAAAAAGAATTCTCTTGGTCTGCAAATGGACATTTCTCAAGACCACTGCAGAAGCGGTTTTTTGCTGATGTGAGTGTTAAATGGTTACGTTATGTGACATTATGCCCGATCATGAATCCATGTGAAATAGATGCATCCAATCTGTGACTCAAGTATCTGATGTCACAATCAAATACTGCACTCAATGTTACTTGACCTTACAATCAAAATGCTGTAGCGCTGTCACGAATGTCTAAACGTCCTTCGCAAAAGTGTATGAATTGTATGTCTTGGATGAGTCTCCAATTTAAGAAACATTCTGTTGAATATTTTGAAGCTAATTCAACTAGCAGTCCTTGTTGCGATAGGCCGCAACAGCCCTCTGTCAAATTAGTTTCAAAATATTCAACAACTTAGGTGCATGTATAATTAACTTGAATTTTAGATGCTGGCAATTCAGGTTTAAACGTTTCAAATCAATTGACCTTCCCAGTTTATCCACCAATAATATGACATCATAATCAACTACGTGACATAGCACCCAGTCAAATTTGTTTTGTTGCTTACTAGTGTATAGTTTTCTGGAAATTGATAGTCATGGAATTGAGGGATCGATTGATCTGAACACGGGCGAAGTGTGGGTGGAGCTTAGCTCAAGATTGGCAGGGCATATCTAAAACTGGATTCCTCAATTCCAACGCGCATAAAAAGTTGACAGATCTTAGCTAGAAATATGGGGTAGGGGTGGGGGTTGAGGTGTACTAGCTAGAAATAGATCCTTCCAATTGAGGACAGCTAATCACCTATAATCTCAGCATTACATATGCCATTAATATATGCAAATGACAATGTATTCGGCGACGTTTGTAAATATAGAAAAAAAATCTGATGAAGATTAATGAAGTTACGATGCATACCGCTACTGATGGTACTTTGTCAGAATCACGATCAATTTTCATTAATGTCCACTATTGTCCAGGTGCCCGTCGCTGTTATCACGTCTGACCACTGTTTGCTTAGAGCCGATTTCGGAGCCTTCACTAGCCAGAGTTTACCAAGCTAATTAGGGTGCTCGATTGGACAAATCGATTTGACCATTGTGACTGAAATCGTGATGGTAATTTTTGATGTACCGGATATATCTGTATGTTCTCTTTCCTTATCTGTCTGATCAGTTTTGATGATTATTTCTATATTATTCTCTTTACATGGTCAAGCGCGACACGAAAGGCTATTGTGTCAAGAATAAATTGTTTTCTTATGATTGGTCAGGCAATGATTGACCATTATTAACCCCCTACCCTCGGGTCAGAAAAGACCTTGTGTCAGATCATGAGTCCATTTAACCCAATTAACCCTTACATGGCACAGCCGGCCAAAACCCGCCTCTCTAGTGTTCTTGAGGAATGTCCATTTGCAGGCCACAAGAATACTATTTTTGGAATCTTACCACTGGAATGACTGACTTGATAACCAAGTGATATTCCAGTGGTAAATTCTCCAACATAGTCTTCTCTTGGCCAATAGACATTCAAGAAACCAATTTTTTTTTTCTTAATGATATTTAACCATTAACCCTTTAACCCTCAAATTTATTCAAGAAATTCTCAATTTTCTCATAAAAATGTCCATTTACAGACCAAGAGAAGACTATTTTTGAAAACTTACTACTGCAATGACTGGCTCGCTTATTGAGCCAGTCATTCCATTGATAAATTTTCCAAAATAGTTTCTCTTGGGCTGTAAATGGGCTTTCTTCAAGACCACTGCAGCATCCGTTTTTGGCCGACTTGACCATTTAAGGGTTAAAGAATTCATCTGTTCATTTTATCCTGCACCAGGTTTGTATTTGGTTAAAATCAACACAGTAATTGTCTCCTCTTCCTCTTCCAAACTCTGAATACCCCTCCCCACAGATATCCAGGCAAACACATTCTCTCTTATATTGTTTTCCCAGATCAATTTTGTCTACCCCCACCTGTAATTAATCATAGTTAAGGCCATTACCTAAGAAATTATTGTACGTAATTAGCATCTGTAAAGATAGCTTCAGGGACTAGAGGGGGAACTAGTTAATATTCGCCTGGGTACAGTTGAGTGTAACTGTGGTTAGCTAATGGCTGCTATCATGAGAGAAGATGTATGCTTACGCTAGTGTAGATGTTGATCCAAGCACAGGTCATTGTAGGTCTTTTAAAAAAAATTTGCTTGGAAGACAAATAGACATTTCTCGTGACAATATTCGGTTTTTTCCGGCTAAATTAGTCATTAACATTATTTAACGTTCAAGGATAAAAAATGGCTTCTGTAGCCAGGTCTTGAGAAATGTCCATTTGCAGAGCAAGTGAAGACTTTGTTTGAAAATTTTCCATTGGATATGACTGGCTTGATTATCTAGCCAGTCATTCGAGTAGTAAATTTTCAAAAATATACATCTGTTGGTCTGCAAAGTGGACAATTTCTATGAGGAAATTGAGATTTTCATGAACACTTTTGAGGTTTAAGGGTCCACCTGCATTATAAGATCACTACTGCCTATGTTTTGTCATCTCTAAAGTACGTTAGTTTTCAAATTTGGTTAAAGAAATCAAAATATTGTCTTAATCAATGTCCATAAATGCAGGCCAAGAGAACTCTTTTTGAAAATGTACCACTGGAATGACTGGCTCGATTATCGACCCAGTCAATCCAGAGGTAAAACTTTCAACAAAACACTTCTCCTGGCCTGTAAATGGACATCTTCCTAGACCACTGTGAGTGTTGGTTTTGGCCGGCTTGATAGTATGGGTAAATTTACTACATATCTGATGGTTATAATATATACAACTATACTAATTCCATTAGCCATGTTTCTGCCTAAGGGATGCATGAAAACACAAGTTAATGGTACATTTATCAGATGGCTCCGGAGAGAGAATTTTTGCCAGCACCATGTGAAATAGATAATATTACAATATCTGGTGTATACAGTCAGACCAAAAACAATTATATTTATAAACCGTTTACGGGAAAAAAACATTCTTCCGTAGAATTCCATTTACCCGTTACATTCTGAACGCGGTGATGTTATTTACTTATATGATGTCATAAAAATCATTGTTGTTTATTGTTAAAATAATTTGACAGAAAATTAATATTGTGTTTCAGTTAAATTATTTTCAAAAGTGTCGTCTGATTTCCGTACTTTAGTCTGATGAAACTATTTTGCGGTGGAATTCAGAATGACACAGGCTAAAATGAGAAAGATTTATTGCGCACATTAGATAGGCGCTTTTTTGTCATTTACAATGGCGTCCTTGAAGACTCTGTCTCGAATATGTTCACCAAAATCAGTAATTGTTCCAATAATATCGGATCATTATCTGCTTAAGCTTTGACAAATGGGAAATTGACCACAAAGTTACAATAACCGCAGATTATACCATTAATCTTCACCTGATGTGTGCGCATACAAAAGTCAAATGACCAACTTCGGGAATCGATCAATAAAGGATTGTCTTTCCGAAATGTGTTAAACTGTCTGACTGTTGCACCATGCTAACAGACAATAATTTCAATGGGCAATAACTCTGGAGGTGCTGAATATTTTGGTAACGATTTGACTGAAAATTGTTGGTGGCATAGCCACCAACAACTTTCAGTCAAATTGCTATCAAAATATTCAACATATCCAGAGATAAGCCCCATGGAAAATGTAGTCTGCAGAGATTCAGCAGCCAAACAGTTAATTTACTGTAGGTGGTGACTGTTTTGTCCATCACTTTGTAATCTCAGAGCACAGGTCTAGCGGAATGGGTCAGCATTGATTGTTTGACTACAATCTAAGAGAAGTGATCTCTCCTAGTACCAGGGTTTAATCAGCAAAATTGGTCTAGAACACCGAACGCATTCTCGTAGAAAACATCCATTTATTGGGATACGCATTTAGTTAGGAAGAAAAAATTGGAAAACAAGTATTTAATGGGCTATTGTAACGATGTTAAGGCAGCTTAATTGTCAGAAATGTCAAACAATGTGGGTGTAGGTGGGTGGGGGTTGGGTGATGGATGTGTTTTCGCTACTGACTGCGTCAGTGGTTCACTGAAGATTAAATTTCAAGATGGCAGCACCGAGCTATATTTTACAACTTATTTAAATGATGAAACTTTTTCCATAATTTAGTGGATGTCTAATTTTCAAATAATTTTCAAATCAGGTCATCCTCAATTTTGTTAGACTGAATTTATATGTATAAATCGAAATACAATCAGATTAATTGATACGGGTAATAAAAGTTAGAATGCTTGTTGTGAAATCACGATCATCAAACATCGCCGAATCACATAAATCCTGTTTTGGCATTACTGGTTTGTACCAAGTCCATGGTATAAACCATTAGTCAATGCATTCACTGATCCAGTCAGTCGCAAAAAAAGGCACATTGGCAGACAAACAGTCAGACATACAGACTTAAATACTATTTGTAACTAAAAATAATTAGGCAGCAACAGTGCCCAGTTAAATTAGTTTCAAAATATTCAGCAGCATGTTTATTAAATAGTAAAGACATAAATTCATACAACAGCTGTTAGTCCGTTATCAATTAAGCATTCCCGACAAACTTATCTACGTCATTCATGACATCGTTGATTATGACATCATCCTACACATCATACAGTTGGTATTGACATCATATGATGGATGGATAAGCTGGAAAGGTCCATTGGAGAGGATGGTCCTAGATACAGTTAAGGGAGCTGGGATAACTGCTTGGCATGTGACAGCTAAGAATTAAGTGTGTCGATCTGTCCTGTCCGTATTATCATTGCAATTTCATTTTCTCTATCAGATAAGGTTTTTACTGACTTCCATATAGCAATGTCCTTAGTGATTTCATTGATAAATTCAACACAATTTCTTCGCAATTAAATCGTCAATTTTTCCCCATCTGTTTCCATAGATACGATAATCTTTTTAAGATTACCTCCATGATATCTATAATGTGTTTGTCATTTGTCTGAAGACGCTCACAGTTTATAAGCTATCATGAGATTGCCATAATACTTACAATGGATTGTGTCTTTATATTGGAATGTGCAGATGATGGGACTGAGGGGATGATTGGAACCCAAATCCTCATGGTTTCACAAACTCTGCTGTTCTCTCCACCCAACTGTGACCCCACCCCAGGGGCACAGCCTAAATTATACGATTTCTCAAAAACCATTGGAATGATCCAATATGAAATTGATTTCTAATCAAGTAAATATAGCATCTAGAAGTTCACTGACTTTCTAGTTGATCAGACGGAAAACAATTTGGCGGCCATTTAAAAAAAAAAAAAATTGATTTTAAACTTCCGTGTAAGGGGGTTGAAGGGTATCTCTGTCTGGACATCGATATAAGTTATACCATATCTTCTAATATGCCCATTGAGCTTGCGTGATTAACCCTTTTAACACTCATATCAGCCAAAAACAGCCTCTGCAGTAGTCTTGAGAAACTGCAGTAGTCTTGAGAAATGTCCATTTGCAGACAAAGAGAAGACTATTTTTTTAATTTAACGCTGGAATAACTGGCTCGATAACCGAACCAGTTATTCCAGTGATAAACTTTCAAAAATATCTTCTCTTGGTCTGCAAATGGACATTTTCTATGAGTTAAAGGGTTAAGGAGAGCGCATTTCTACTAAAATTTTTAATTTATAACTTTAATGTCATTACAGTGTGACCTTGACACTAAGAAATCATCTTGATCTTTGATTCCAAAGTCAATCTGCTGATTTCGCATAAAAACGGCTAGCATAGACGACGTTCAAACATTTTCCTTAAACGGGTAATGTGACGTTAAAACATGACCCTATTCTTAACCCTTTAATGACTAAATTTAGTCAAGAAAATCTAAATATGTGCTTATTGAATGTCCATTTGCGGCCCAAGAGATTATTTTTGAAAATTTACCAATGAAATGGTTATCGAGCCAGTCATTCCAGTGGTAAATTTTCAAATATAGTCTTCTCTTGGTCTGCAAATGGACATTTCTCAAGACTACTGGTGAGGCCATTTTTGGCTGATATGAGTGTTAAAGGCTTAAAAGGTGATGGTAACACTAAGAGGTTGACCCTGATCTTATCCCTTTAATGACTATTTTTGAGAATTTATGACTTGAATGACTGGCTCGCTTATCGAGCCATCATTCCGGCGGTAAAATCTCGGAAATCATCTCTTGACCGGCAAATTAATATTTCTCAATACCACTACAGAGGCCGGTTCTGGATGTCTTAGATATTAAAGGGTTAACGGTGGTCATGGGGTCACTTTAATATATCCATTGAACTGTTCATGCCAAGAGCTGCAAATAATAAGTTTGTTTCTGAAAAAAAAAATGTTAACCTCGAAAACCATTGGAATGGACACAATTTAATATTAATACCACACCAAGTCAATATAGGACTCGGAATTTGGCCAAGTTTCACGTTGATTTCAAACATCATTTTGACAGCCAATTTGACAAAGAAATTCTGTTTTCAACCCAATCCAAGATAATTTTGTAAGGTTTCATAAATATTCAAATACTTGTATGCTATGCGAATGTTTATTCATATTGGTCTAACTGGATGAATATTGGAATATTCGAACCGAACTCTACTGTCAGACCTTTTAAGTCGGCCCTACATCATTTGATTGTGACGTCAGCTGTATAACAATTGACACATTTTGATTTTGACATCAGATACTTGAGTGCCAGGTCTGACCCCTTCATTAACTGTTTAATTCCTGCAAGCCAGCAGACAATAAATTCAATAGGCAATAACTCTGGACATGTTGCATATTTTGAAAACATTTTGACTGAAAGTTGTTGGTGGCTTAGCCACCAACAACTCTCAGTCAGATTGTTTTCAAAGTATTCAGCATATCCAGAGTTGAACCCTGTAGAAAATGTTTTCTGCAGAAATTCTGCAGCCAGACTTAAATCGGTTAACCCATTTCAATCTAGTCAGTTTAGGCTTCTTTTCATGGCCTTTCATAAACTATCTCATTCTTTGTTACATGTGTCCATTGTATTTTCATTGCTATTCTTGGGATCAGTCCTTGATGAAAGGCATCGATTTGTTCTTATGTCCTTTTTCAACAAATGCTATAGTTCAAAGTTGTGCATGAAAATGATGGCTGTATAAGCGTTTAGTAGATATGTTTTTGTTTTGATTGGGAATCCTTTTAGGTTAGGAGATATTCAGATTATTTGAAGGTCGAGTGTATAGATATAGTTACATGTACATTTCTTCCATTTCACTTCATCCATTATTTGCTTAGTTAGGTCTGCTGTTTTTAGCTGTGCATAGCAGCTCAATAAGCCGACGTGTCTCGTAGTCAGTCAGTCCATTAGTCAGTCACTCAGTCCGTTAGTCAGTCGCTCAGCAGAATAAAGCTAATTCTATGCTGTTGGTTCAAGAGTTTTTTATATAGTCAGCAGAAGATGTGTGTTAAATTTTGGGTCAACATCTCAAAGGTCAAAGGTGCAAGGCCATAACGACCAGTTAAAACTAATTGTTTTGAAAACAATGGGCTCTAAAGAATTGTCAATAACTCAGGTTCAACTGAAGGGATCTTGACCAGACTTAGGTGGAACACTTGCCCCTGGGGTCCTGAAGGTGTGTGATAGATTTGGGCTTAAAAGGCCACAGGTCAGTGCCTGATGGTGACTCAATTAAAATAGTTCAGTATGACATCCTCACCCACAGCTACCAAGATTCTATCAACCTTGTTTCTTAATCTATTATTAGGGTTTGTTCAGGTTCTTATGAGTTTCGCTTTTTTACATTTCCATGTGCCTTGATATATTCTTTGTCCTTGGCATTTTGCATTCTGTCTTCAATTCATGTTCAATATGCCCGTTCATGTGGTCTTATAACTCTCTCATTGCTACTACAAGCCACCAAACAATAATTTTAATGAGTAAAAACGTGTGACTTGCTAAATATTTTGAAAATAATTTGACTGAAAGTTGTTGCTTAGCCACCAACAAATTTCAGTCAAATTCTTTTCGAAATATTTAGCAAGTCCAGATATAAACATTGGAATATGTTGTCTGCAAAAACTCAGCAGTCAGACGGATATAATGCTACTTTTTCTGTCAATTCTTGTGCCTCGGCTCATTTATGATCAAATATGTTTGTGCTTTTCATAATCTGTTTGTCTTTCATATCTTTTGATATATACAGTGTGCGAGAGATTGTACTGTCAGGGAGTCTCCTTGCGGTACTCCTCATGATTGTGAATTATTTTCCCTTTACGCGTTTACGAATCTCACTTGTCGTTTCACATCATAGAAGGATATTGATGAGGTAGAGTTCATCATTTGAGATTATGTCTCCCAGCTGTTGGTCATCTAAGTTTGTATCTGTCTACTGTGTTGAAGGTTTTTGGCATGTCTAGAGTAGATCTATAGTAAAGTTATTGCTTTTTACTTTTGGCTGGCAATTGTTTGAGCGGTGCGTTTTCCTTCTCCGTGTACGCGGCTTGATGTATTGTTATATCGTTGTTTGCTCTTTCTTGTGATTCCTTTGATGGTACAGATTATGCTAGTATTTTTGTAGTTGGATAGTAGTATTATTATTTGCAGATTTTTATTTAATTCCTTTCCCCTGGTTAGGGTATTCTGATTAGAATTCCTTTCTTTTTCTTTTCCAGCTACTATCACAGATCTAAATGTGTCGTATTTTTTTAAACATATTTCATTTGTGAATATATTCTGTAGAGTCGAGGTCTTTTACTGTTCTTTAGTGATTTTATGGCTTTTGGTGTATAATTCTCCCTGAGTGAATAGATTTCTCATCTTATGTGTGTTTCCTTCTTGTAATTGGTTTTCTGGCATGAAAGCATTTTTTGAAGTGTTCGGCCCCCGACTCTTGGTCGCTGTCTCTTGGTTTGAAGTCAGTCCGCCTTCACTCTTCAAGATCAATCGTTGCTACATCTGTCTCAGTCTCTGTTCATCTTTCTCATTGCTTTGAAAATTATGCTTAAGTTATCCATTGTGTTTTCTGTCATTGATTTCTCGACGTTGCTTCTATATAGTTTGGTCCTTTACTTTGGATTTTCACCATGATTTAAAGGGATGCTAATCTCATCTCAAATGTTATATTGTACTGATAGATTATGGCTAATAGATTCCATTTCATTCATATCCTGCCCTATTCCCCTTTCTGTATTACAATTATCTGCTTTCTAATATCACGTAAATTTTTAACATCGATCGCCACCATTTTGTCTGCTCCAGTGATAGTGCATGATGTCATGTAAGTGTCAATGAATTACATTCATTATTATGTAATACTCATCCCGTTGAATATTATGAAAGTAATTAGACTTGAAGTTATTGCTGCCTATGGCAGCAACAATTTCCAGTCAAATTACTTTCAAAATATTCAACAGCTTACCTCTATGATTGCTTTTATGCCTCATTTCCAATCTACAGCCGGCACTTCTATGACAGCTCATATACCGAAGCAGACGCGCTAGGTTTCTGATTGGTTGAAAATTGAATCATGACAGCCAGCACAGGCTGTAGAAATGTATCAACATTTAGCTACTAATGCCTGAATATCTTCCGTTGTCGGCATGATAAAAAGCTAGAATGTCAAGGATGGATCATGGGTGGCAAATTCTATCACCTGGATGGTTAGCATAAGATAAGGTGAGATTTTCTTTTAATTATCTTCTTACCTGCAGGTCTGTGCATTTCTTGTACGATGCTTTTGTACTAATTTGGAGTTTAATTTTCCATTGTTCATTATGAGACAGGTGTCTAATACATTATCTCTGTCTCCTTGTTTATTCCTTTTATCTTTATGTCCATGACATTCGTCAGACAGTTTTGTGGGCGTACACCTATGATCTTGTTCCGAAGAATTTGTGTACATGTTACATCGTTTTCTGGTTGTTGTTTTTTCCCTCTTCATTTGCAGGCTATGAATGTTCCATGGTCCTGGTTCAAATTCTAATGTTCCACATGAATGATGGTGCGGCGCACACAGTATGCACACAGTCCGTTCCACATGAACTAGCTTGTTTAGTCTTTAACACAATATTAGGAATTATTGTCTTGGGTGGGAGTCGAAATAAAAATTTGACATGGAACATCACCTACACTATAGCACATGACCTAACGATACTGCATTCAAGACTTTTTAATTCCATCTTGACAACTCATGTAAATAAGATAAATAAACTGTCAAATACAATGACAGGTTTTTGGTTTAATCGAAATATTGTCAAATAGAATAATTCATAAGTTCTTTGATTTGACATGTCAATAATATATATTAAAGAAAATGTATGCGATCTGTTTCACTAATTCTCTGTTTACATTCGTATGATTGATGGGCTTAAATATGACGGAGACGTACAAGTGTTTTATTCGGAATCTGCTTATAGCCGATTAATCAACAACGTATAATGTTTGGCTTCTGAGCGTTTGAGGAATTTCATATTGGAAATGGGTGAAGGTAGTGAGGTGGGGGTGGGAGGGGGGGGCCAGTGTCAGTATTCCGCAGTATCTTGGTAAAGTTGTCTGTCATGGTACTGTTCATTTGCATTTGGTGGAAAAAAAATATTAGTTTGTATAATCCGGTTTGGATGGGTGACAAGCATGACGTATGTACCTTTTGTTAACAAAGTTTGAGAATGGTCTATATTGTGGAAGACAATTTTTACTATACACTCATTAAAATTACAATACATGTATATTTTAAAAACAATTTAACTGAAAATTGTTGATGCCAGTGGTAGCAACAACTTTCAGTCAATTGGTTTCCAGCCTATTCAGATGAATTCTGATTTAATGCTTCATTTAAGGCCTGAAATTCAGAATAGAAGCGGGTAATAATCTTGTCTAGGGAAACATATGAGGGAACGTGATGATTTATTAGACAAATGTTGCTCAGGTTTTTCTAAGCGATGGTTTTCTTGGCACAAATCATGTCATATTTGTAGCTTTCAGCACCGCCTTTATTATTATGGTAAAAGTAACAAACCTAGTCAATCGGAAAGATTAGGTTATGCTCTTCCGTTTCTTTAACACTTTGACCCATATTCAGACCAGAGATGATATATTCTTTACGATATTTATAGGGCATATTTTTATTGAATATTTTGAAACTAATTTGACTGGATCACCGGTATTAACAGGTTCCAGTTGAATTAGTTTGAAAATATTCAACATATTTTCTGTATAGCTGCCTTGAAATTGTGGGACTTTAATTTTTTTGGGCCAGCAAACAATAATTCAAAGAGCAAAAACTCTTGACATGCTGAATATTTAGAAAATAATTTGACTGAAAGTTGTTGGTGGCTTTCATTCAAATTGTTTTCAAAATATTTAGCATCTCCATGGTGTGACATCATAACCCATGGAATCTGTCGTCTGCAAAAACTTAGCAGTCAGACAGTTAAAGGGTGAAACATGGATAGCTTTTAGGGTGAAATTATGTATTGTATTCAGATTAGGTCCCTGAGCTTTCGGCAATAATGCAAGGCGTTACCACATTCTGATCCAAGAGAGAAAATGTAGGGATCCGAGCTGTCACTCAAGACATCTGATATCAAAATCTAATGTGTCACATGTTAGCTGATGTCACAATCTAAGGTGGAAAGTCAATCAGGAGGCCATTTGCAGTCCTCAAGTTAGTGTTGTAGCCACCAAAGGCAGTCCCTTTTCAGTCCTCATTCAAATTATGCAAATGAGGACTGAAAAGGTCCATTTTCAGGCCCTATGAAAAGGTCACTTTAGGAGTCCCTTTTAGTCCAGGAGGGAAAATGGACACAATAGTAGTCGGATTTCAGTCCCTCAAATTACCCTGGAACCTTGATGAGATAGTTAGGAATGTTCTATAATGGCCTCATGCTTTCAAGCCCAAAATTAAAAATGGTACATGTAATCTTTTGACATGCATTGAGTGAGCTAATAACAGCTAACTAGTTAAATTTCAGCATTAGGCATTTAAGTACTATAACCAGAGATTGTTAACATATTACATGTTGTAGAAAGTCTGGTCACTACATAAAGAGGTTAAGAAGTTGAACCAAAACTGGTAACTACTAATAAATTTCAGCAAATCAATAAAATACACACCTTCCAAAATATTTTTTTATTTCCATTCTAATGTTACTTGTGCTAACTGTTCTATCTAACAGTTGTTTCAGCACTTTCAAAGTATTAAGTTCCACATTGTATACATAGCTCATAATACATTACAATGGGCTGGATTTCTTCAGACAAAGACCTGAATTTGCCACCAATTTAGCAAGTCATGAGGTTTTATTTTAACTAGAAAATATAGGCAAATGAGTCATAGAAGGTGCTTTTCAATCCCCCAATATTATTAAATATTTAGCAGAGTCAGAGGAGTACTTTTCAGTCCCCCAGTAAGATAATTAAGTCCTACAAGTCCTTTTTCAGTCCCCCAAAATTATTATAAATTTAATAGAGTCAGAGGAGTTCTTTTTCTATCCCCCAGAAAGTAAACTATATCCTAGAAGTAACTTTTTAGTCTCCAAATATTATAAGAAATTTAACAGAGTTAGATGAGTCACTTTTCCATCCCCCAGTATTGGTAAACATTTCTTCGTGTTTCAGTCCACAGAAATCAGTAGCTTTTCAGTCCACCTACTGCAGGAGTCACTTTACAGTCCGAGACTCCTTTTGAGTCATTTTCCATAAGGGAGGCTAAGTATTTTTATAACAGGTTGACTGAAAATTATTGCTGCCTATAACAACAGCAATCTTACGTCAAATTGTTAAATCACTAAGGCAGCTTTATGACGTAGCGGTTCCCCCCCTGACTAAAATGCTTTACAGATACACTTGTAGTCTACAGAATAACCCTTTTCAAACAACAAATTTGATCAGAAATAATAAAACTTTCTCATAAAAACTTGATTTGTAGACCAGGAGAATACACTTTTTTTAAATCTATTGGAATGACTGGCTAGATTATTGAGGAAGTTTAATTCCAGCGCTTGGTAAGTTTAAAAAATACTGTCCTCTCATGGCCTGTAAATGGGCATTTCCAAAGACCACTGCAGAAGTCTTTAGTTTTCTAGGATTCATTGCCTGCCTGTATGTCTGTCTGCCTGCATGTCTGTTTGCCTGGCTGCCTGTGTGTCTGCCTGCCTGCCTGCCTGCCTGTCTACCTTCTGGCCTGCCTTCCTGTCTGCCGCCTGCCTGTTAGAACTCTGTCAGTTGGTCAATAGGTCAAATTTTTTATATTTCTGGGAAGTGGCCTATGCAATTCCAACATACTCTTAGTAATCGCACACTTGTTTGCAGCTTCTCAAGAAATGTTTTATGGCGACATGCTGTACGCACCAACACGAACAGGATGGAAACTCTGTCGCTATTGTATAGGCGGAATTGGTGACTGCACAATATGCCAATCAATTTACTGTGTGAACGGAAGGGCTTAATCGTTAGCAGCGGGAAAATCTGCTAGCAACTGCTACTGTTATAAATACATGCTTTTGTGTTCAGTTTCTATTGAATAAATAAAATGAATAATAGAGATGTGGGTGATACCAAGAGTGACTACTCTGAAACAATCAGATGCGTGTATAAAAAACATTTATGTAACTAGGATTAGGGAATAGTAGGAGTGCTTGAGAGACACCTCAATATTGCCAAGTTCCTTACCAAAATTAACCCTTTCAATGACAAATCCGGTAAAAAGTCAATTATTTACTATGCATAGCATTATTCTGTTGACTATTTTAAAATTAATATGATTCGATGCCATAATGCAGCATTTGTCTCCATTTGTATTAATTTAGTTATTTAACAGCTTTCTTGCTTTTTTACCACTGGTGGCAATATTCTATCTTTTACGGTGTCAATAGCAAAGAAACTAGTGTACATTTTTCAACAATTTTTGTGGAAGATGTTGCTGTCTACGACAGCACCATCTTCCACCAAATTTGTTGAAAAATAAATGCCAGTACATCTTTTACTTTAATTTGAAATTTAAATTTTTTACATCGGAGTGGTAAGGGTTAAGACAGTCTTGAACCACTGACATCTATGTTAATGGTGTCGTAGCTACAGTTCTTCCTAAGGGTAAATTTGTGCCTTGGGTATTCCATCCTCCACCCCACACACACACACACACACACGCACACACGCACGCACGCACGCACGCACGCACGCACGCACGCACGCACGCATGCACGCACGCACACTATTACAGGCTTTCTCCAATTATCGACCAGATGTTCCAGAAAATTAAAAAAAATTCTCTTCTCTTGGCCTGCAAATGGAAGCACTTTAAGGCCAATGCAGTGGTATAAACAATTATGCAGTCTCATGTAGTGTAATGTACATTATCCTGAGTGATGGGCAAAGATCGAGGCATTACTCTGTCTTGGACAAACTTGACCATCAGAGTTATGGAGCACTACTGTATTGGAGTAATCCAAATACATTTATGTGTAACTGTTTAACCAACCAAAACTCCCACATGTGCCATTATACACCTGTCCTTGGAGCGCAAATTAATCACATTCATTTGTGTCTATCCGTCTGTGTTTATAAAGTTTATATGAAACTAATTATCAGGAACATCTTCCTGCCTTTTAGGAAGCAATATAGTCCTGTCATGTTATTTTCAAAACGTTTATTGTTCAACATATTATTTCCCTCATTGGATCTTGTATGAATGAGGTGGTTCTTACTTGAAATAATTATTAACTCTCCAATTTATGAGTTCTTGCGGATGACATATTCCAGGGGTTATATCTTTGGAACTGATGAACATTTTGAAAACAATTTGACTGAAAGTTGTTGGTGGCAAAGCCACCAACAACTTTCAGCCAAATTGTTTTCAAAATATTCAGCAAATTAAAAGATTTTGCTCATTGAAATTATTGTCAGCTGACATGCAGCAGCCTAAGACAGTTAAGAAAGTTTATGTCCCTGGTTGCATGCTGTGCACAGCTAAAGACGCTGAACAGTACTTAAGCCGTTCATCATGTGTGGGAGGCAATTATATAAGCCACATATTCTGGCTTTTTCCAAAATGTTAATGCCAGTTTATTGTGCAAGAATTCTTGGTTTTTATCTTGAAGACGTAATCACCAATTATAACTCGCGTGCAGTCCTTAATTGCACTACTGTTATTGGCTATATACTCATGGTACAATGTATATATGGATCTGATGTATTTGGAAATTAATTTTTCACTTAGACACATCAAACAAAATCATTGTGATTATTTTTTGTACTAAAAATGTTCCTACGGTATAAATTAATGCTTAATGTTGTCGTGGAACACCTTTTAGTTAATACATGTAAGATTACTTAATGGAATCCTAATTTACTGCAATGGAACCAGATACTGTGTATTTCACAGGTAACGCAACATGCAATAAAAGTTTTGCAGTGTCCGGAAACATAAAGAAATGCTATCGGGTATGCATGTACCTATGTGACTCACAAATGAAAGGACTTGATTGATGGTCAGATAGGAAATTATGCGAATAATTTAAAAGTAGAAAATTGGAAACATGATATCATTTCTCCTACTGAGGGTGATCGAGTAGCTTGATTTAAAGATACATATTCACACCAAAATGCTTGAAAATTAAAATTTTTAAATTGTATACTTTTAGAGGCTTACCGTAATTTGTGTACCTCAGTATTGAATGAAGCGAAATTCAGTATAAATTATTTAAAAAAATTTCCTTGTGAATTTGAATTAAGGGACTCGCGTCTTTAATTAAATTTCACAACTAAAATTTACTATTGATTTATATGTAATGAAATCATCATTGTTAAGAGTTCTTTCAATCATTACATCTAGGCACACAGTCTAAGCCTAATGAAAGTATACAATTTTAATAATACTATTTGCAATCAATCTGCTGTAAATATGCAGCTTTAAACATCTGCAGCGGAATGGACTCATCAGTGACAGAACTCTAGAGGTACTTAACCTTTTAACACTCATATCAGCCCAAAACAGCTTCTGTAGTGGTCTTGAGAAATGTCCATATGCAGACCAAGAAGACTATTTTTGAAAATTTACCACTGGAATGGCGGGCTCGATAATGGAGACAATCCTTCGAATGGTAAATTTTCAAGAATGGTATTCTCTTGGTCTGCAAATGGAGTTTCTATGGGAAAATTGAAATTTTCTTGAACAAATTCGAGGGATAAAGAGTTGAAACAAATTATGCCATTGGTTGGTGTTGGACAATCCATCTGTCATATTTGTGACATTTCTGACAGATATAGTGCTAGCAGTGTTATCACTAAAAGACACAGTCGTGACCGTGATGAAAGGCAGCAAATTCATAATGAATAGTTGTCAGCAATATTAACCCTTTGACCGTCGAATTTGTTCATGAAAATTTCAATTTTCTCAAAGAAAATCTACATTTACAGACCAAGAGAAGACTAATTTAGAAAATTTATCTTTGGAATGACTGGCTCGCTTATCGAGCCAGCCATTCCAGTTGTAAATTTTCAAAAATTATCTTGCTCTTCATATGGACATTTCTCAAGACCACTACAGAAGCCGTTTTTGGCTGATATGCGTGTTAAAGGGTTAATTTAGACAGTCAGTCTATGGATGGAGAGTTGAATCAACAAAGAGATTGATCAAGCTTAAATTCCTGAGTATATTTTGGAAATCTTCAAATAGTTCATTACCGTACCATGCACTTGTCCATCATAGGATATTAAGTCGCATAGTATGATTTAGTAGGTAGCTTAATTCACAGTGGTCCTATGGTTTGAACGCACAGATGCATACACACACAAAATTATGCTCAGGCATGCACGCATGCACGCTCACCTGCACACAGGTGTGCACACACTTATTTGAGGAATTAACAATCTTAGAAAATTGAATTTGAAGAATCTCAATTGCAGTGTAACCATAGATTCCACTCAAATTGTTTTCAAAATATTCAAAAGTATGTTTATTAACCCTTTAACCCTTGAATTTGTTCAAGAAAATTTAAATTTTCTCATAAAATGCCCATTTGCGGACCTAGAGAAGACTATTTTTTGAAAGTTTATCAATTGAATGACTGGCTTGGTTATTGAGCCAGTCATTCAGTGATCAAATTAAAAAAATAATTTCTTGGTCTAGAATTTGATATTTGCATGCAAACTATAAATTGTCTAGCTATTGGCAAAAATATATAGCGATCAACTCTTTCACCGATAAATTCCCTGTATCTCAATCTCAGAGCAAACAAATAGGAAAGCTGTTGAATATTTTGAAATTAATATGACTGGATGCCATTGCTGCCTAATCCCTGTATCTCAATCTCAGAGCAAACAAATAGGAAAGCTGTTAAATATTTTGAAATCAATATGACTGGAAGCCATTGCTGCCTTATTCAATAAAATATGATATACATTGTAAAGAATGTACTTTTTCAGGGATTTGTTGTTAAAGGGGTTGATGATAGAATTTTTTAAATCAATTATAAATTACAATCGCATACAAATTTTGCGTAGCAGATAAGCTATGCATGCTGCAGAATGTATAGCAGCTGCTTAGATATGTGCAGTGAATTGAGATGCAATACCAGATAAATTAGTCCCTGAAAGGGTTAAATTGCAACCCCATCAAGGATATACAAACAACTTAAGTGACATGCTTTTGGATGCTGAGAACAGAGTAACACACCACATTATGATTGTGAAGATGTGAATTGATTATGATGTCAGGAAGTTATTTATGAGTGACAGATGTGATCTGTCCATTGTAAATGAGTATTCGAGTTAGTCTTTTTCCCTTCAAAGCGTTAACCCTTTCACCAATGAACTCCCCATAACCATACAGGAAAACTGTTGACTATTTTGAAATTAATTTGGCTGGAAGGCATCTAACCAAATTGATTTCAAATTATGTCAACAGAATACATTTTGTATCGAAAAGAATATGCTTTTTCCAGGATTTGTCTCTAAAGGGGTTAAGGTAATATATATCGATATTCCTGACTGCGCACTAATCCCATCAGTGACTCGGTGAAGTGTTATAAGCATGTTTTACAACAAGACTTAGCATCTTTCAACTGTCCAGCGCAGAAGGTGCCAACTGACCATCTTAGCTACATGTCCCTGGGCAGGTTATTTGGACAGGACATCAGCTCTATGAGTGTCCAATCTCAGAATTCTCTCTTATCAGGAGAAATCCAGCAGAATTTCTATTTAGCCGCCTGACTGCTGAATTAATGCAGACTACATTTTCCATGGAGTGTAACACTGGATATGCTAAATATTTTGGAAACAATTTGACTGAAAGTTGTTGGTGGCTTAGCCACCAACAACTTTCAGTCAAATTGTTTTCAAAATATTCAGTAATTCAAAAGTTTTTACGCATTGAAATTATTGTCTGACAGAGGCTTGCAGCAGTCAGATAGTTAATAGGACTAATTAATGTATCTTCTCTGACTCACTCACATGTAGGCCCTACATATGCATGCACACATGCGAGAAAAACGGAAATATATAAGATACACACAAGAAAATTTCAATTTTCTCATAGAAAATGTAATATAATTTAGCTAGAGAAAAACTGGTTTGATTTCTGCCTTCTGTTTTGAATTAACCCCTACAAAATGTTGATCATAGTATGATGGTTAACATGGTCGACCCTGGTTTGACCATGGTCAAACTTGAAAATTGTCAAAATCTGACGTGAATGTTGTCCATGGTAGACTCTGTTTTGAGCATGGTACTGACCGTGATATAACATTCATCGACCATGGTCGATCATGTTTTGACCATGTTTTGACCATGGTCGGACAAAACATTGTTTAAATCTGACCATTTTCAACCAAGTTTTGACTAAGGTCAAACAAATTTCGGTATGTATGACATTGGGCAACCATGTTTTCATCATGGCCAATCTTGATTTGAAGTAATTATTTCACATTGGTCGATCATGCATGTTTGGAATAGGGGAGATAACTCTTTAATTTAACTTGTCTTTCTGCATGTAAAAATTCTTAGTTATTTTACTGCACATAAATTATATAATCATCATTAAATATACCATTTTGACTATTAAATACCATATAGATAAAAACAATAATAAACACTGAATTCTTATCCAAATATTTATCTCAAACAATGCTAATGCAGGTCAACCATTCCAACATTTACTTAGTCTTTTCTATACAGAAAATTTGATCAACATGTTACTATGGTAGCTTGATAATGGCTATGCTTGGAGTGATGTAGGACTTTATTACGAAGATGGACCTGTATTGCGGACTATTGTTTGATCATCAACCATGGTTTGAACATTATCAAGTCATATTAGGTCTGCTATTCTTTGAGCAAACCATGGACGACCATGATAACCATGTTCAGCCATGGTCAATCGTGGTCAAATATATATATTCAAACCATGGTTTGAACTTGGTCCACCATGGTTTGACCATGATCATTTTACAGGGGTATTTAGATGTACCTTGGCACGCCTCATTTCTTCCGAAATAACTGATTAGAATGATCCGATTGCTGAGTGTACTTAATCAGCACTTGATCAATGCGTGTTTGTTCGACCAGTCTTCCCCAGTGGCTCTGCTTACAATATTTTTTAAGACAGACATGTCAGTGATCGATTTAGTTGAGTAAATTATAAGAGCTACTCCAATTTCTTATCTCGTTCGAGAATGTTTTTGGCTGGCTAGACACTAGATCAAATTAATATTTCTGGATAAAATTAATATAAACATCATGGTTAATTCCATCCATTTGTCTAGCGATCTGTCCATCTTTTATCTGCACAGGTATCTAGACATGGATGCGTATTAGCATAAGCACACCGTACGTGCAATCATTCTTTTATCCAGATAATGGCCACCATCTGAAAATCCTCTGCCAGGAAATTTCCTTATCTGTGTTAAAACTTGAGCCAGATTCAATCAGTAGTTTTTTTAATCCAGCTCTGACACATAGATAAACAGGCACACAGAGCTAGACAGACTGTATAGCAGTACCCTGTTCTCCATACTAGATGAGAGTAATATTACGTTTCTAGTTTCTTTGTTGTTCTGAGTTTCTTTGTTGTTCAGTCAATGCTTCTATACTTTAGAGTACAGGGTAAGCTCAACCATAGAGCATTTCAAAGAAACAAGAAACATTCAAAATGTGAAAATCCATAGCATTCTTAGGATTCCATGAATGATCAAAATGAAAAAGTGTTAACTGCCTCACTGCTGCAAGTCACCAGACAATAATTTCAATGTGTAAATGCTTTTAACTTGTTGAATATTTTGGAAACAATTTGACTGAAAGTTCCTGGTGGCTTAGCCACCAACAACTTTCAGTCAAATTGTTTTCAAAATATTCAGCCGGTTTAGAGATATAATCTCTAGAATATGAATAAATGTCATATGCAAAACTCAGCAGTCAGGAGGGTAAAGGAGATGAAATCACCTCATTCAAACCATTAAAAACATGAAAGACCAGAACATTCTTGACACATTGATAATATGATAGGACAGTATACAAGAAGTCACCTGAAACTATGTAAAATAGCTGTGGATATTTTGAAACCCTGTCAAATTACTTTCAAAAATATTTAAAAAAATGATTTTCAAGTGATTTCTTGGCTATCAATGTTAAGAAGTTAGCTGTCTGACTGCTGCAAGCCAGTCCAAATGATAATCTTAATGGGTAATAACTCTGGACATGCTGAATAATTTGAAAACAATTTGCCTGAAAGTTGTTGTTTGATTAGCAACTAGCAACTTTCAGTCAAATAGTTTCCCAATTTATCAGCATATCCATGGTTAAATTCCATGGAAAATGTAGTCTGCTGCAAGATTCAGCCGCAAGACCGTTAAGAAAACTGCCAATACAGCAGTAAAAGTCTGACCACAGTAGTCATGGGAGTTATAAAAGAAATCTAGTTCTGTATCTCAGCTTGGCTTTCACGAATATTGATCAATCAATAAAACGTAAATCTTATTATTGATGTTAATAACGCAATAGATTGTGGTTTGAATATAAACCACCATTCATATGACCCCAAAGACTGGCGCATCTATTTGCAGATATGTGCATACACTGGTGTACAGTGTAGCAGATGTACATAATTTCCATTGTAAGTGGTACAATAGACTGTCTGGCCTCCGCAATGGAATGGTTTTATTTTTCGCACCATAATTATGCCACTCAGCCAAAATTCATCCCTGGGAGCACATATACTACCAGTTTTCAAAGATGTTAGTATCAGTCTTATACACAATCTAATTGTGTTAACCATTTCGATAGTTCAGCATTGTGGATATGAATATTTTATCTGTGTTTTATCGCCCTTTATGAGTAAAGATGGAGCAATATTCTATCCACATAGACATAAGTGTCTCTAAATAGATCGCCGTTAGACCATGCACACTTTTATAGCTAACAATATTTTCAGTTTATATCTCAGAGGTGGCGTATAATATTTGTCTGAGCAAATTCGCTGCTATGATTGGCTCAAAGTTCTAATATGTGTATTTAGTATAGAGTAGAGGCTAAGAAATAACACTATGTTTCCAAAATACAATGAAATGTACTGTTGAATATGTTTAACGTAATCCACCTCTCCAGAGTATCCACCCATCATGTGACATCATAATCAACTACGCGATGTGTAGAATGACAACAGAATGAGTGACGTCATGAATGGGGCAAAACGTATCAGCTTATATTTCAGGATTGTTTAATCTTATTGAAACTAAACTTACATACATGGTTACATATAATGTTATGAAGCAGCATGTTGATACTGAGGTTACAAGGTCAAAGGCCAAGGTCACTGTGATCTTAATACAAAACTCTGGTTGTTATTACACCACAAAAACATCCATTACCGTTCAATCACTACTTGCTAAATCAATTATCTGCATTTTGCTATCAGAATAAGATTTTTATGCCTGCATACACACCTCCCCATACCTAATCCTATTCCTATGGACCCTCAAGCAGGCTACTGGTTGAGTCCCATCTCCAGCCTACCATCAGGTATAGACTGGCACCAGTCTATACTCACCTCATAGTGACGCTTGTCGCTAAGCGCGCTCGCGCATGCGCATTAGAGCCCGAATAGGAAACAGATTCACTTTTCAATTATTCTGCATGCAGAATAGTTGTCTAAAAATATTTGTATAAGTTTTTGTGTTTTGCGCTATGTCATTGATACCTTTGACTTTATATCCCGGAGAAACATGCCCAATATGAAGTCAATCCTCCCTAAAATACGTCTAGGAAGTATAATTGTGTTTATACGGTATCTTATAGATGAATTTTATATATTACCGGTTTTCGTGAAGATCGTTTTGCTTCGTGGTATCTTGATTATTATGCCTATCCTTAATTCATCATCATCATTAATAATGTCCAGTCCATTTCTAGAACCTGTAACGAAGTATAATTTGGTCAGTCGCTGAAAAGAATTAGATTCAGTAAAGGTTTCATAGGATCATTATGAGTACAGGATTAATGTCTACAAGTACATTATTCGCTTAGAAAAGATAATCAATTGGATAAGGGGGCAGGAAGGAGGAATATGAGTCAGATTCTTCTTCTGCGTTGACATAGTTTCGGTGAGTTCGTTTTGTTTTGTTTTGTTTTGGGGGGTTTCCTCAGATTTTTGTTTGTTTTCCCTATTTTGACTGGGTTGCTGCAGGCCTTCGGATGGTGGTTTCTGGGGGGGGGGGGGGGCTCGGGATTTGCTGGGTATTTTGGGGGCAGTTTGGCTGAGGGTTGTTGGTGATGCCACCAGCAATTTTCGGTCAGATTATTCCCGGACTATTCGGTGAGTCTTGGGTTTTTGCTCGTTGAGGTTGTTGTCTGGGGACTGGCGGCGGGCCGGTTGGAGTGGGGTTGGGGTTGCGCTGGAGGGGGGAAGAGTGGCCGAGAATCTTTGGATTTAAGCGTCCACCAACTATTTTCGGTCAAAATGTTTTCTAAATCTTTGCAAGTCCAGAGATATTACAGTTGTAATATGTCGTCTGCAAAATTCAGTATTCAATCAGTTAAGATCTAGTATCAGTGTTCAATCTTTCCTTTTATTGGGATTTCTAACACAATGTCATGTGTTATTACAAAGATGAAATTATTGATGCTAAGATTATAAATATAAGAATCAATAAATTTATTAAAATCCTTTAAGTTTTCTGCCTCTTGGCATAAATATCAAATTGTTTAGGATATCTAATTTATCAGCAAGCCCGAGAGGCTAGGCAACCGTTGATGTATTCAATACAATTTTTATTAAATCTCCATTATTATACAATTTTTAAATTAGATAGTCTAATGTTGGCCATAGTTCTCTTATCAGGACCTTGTCATGTATTCTATTCATAGAATTCTGATGACGGTCATCACTAGTAACTTTCCCGTAGTTCATTTAGATCTCAGCCACATGATTTGGCTATATCTTGACTCTAAGCACTCCCATAGACTTACTATGGGGTTTTGGTTTGCCACAATCTCTGGTTAAATCTCTGTAAATAAAATTATCTATAATTTTTGCAGAGTTTTTAGCAGTATTAATAAGTTAGGCTATACTGATATGACCCTTTTTGGTCTCCATTCAGAGTAAGCGGTATTATTAAAATATCCATAATAAACGTGAGTTACCTATTTAGTGAGGACTAAGCATTATGATATAGCCCAGGATTTTTGGTTGGAGCATCATGGCTATGTAATCTATGTGTTTTCTATGAGCAGTTCTCTTTAGCATATAGTAAGTTTGACACTTCTTTAAGGGTGGCCCTTATTAAAAGGGCTAGATATTCTTGGATCTAGAATCCTTCTATGTAGTCTCTTCTTCCAAAATGGTCTTCTGTTCCTTATTATTAGAAGCTATTAGCTTTAGAGGGGTTGTTGTTTGTCTAGGATTGTCAAGGAGTCTATAGAAGAGGCTATTCATTGGAAAGTAGATCCAGGCTTCTGTGCATTGGTTGGATTGTCTGTTAGGCATCTAAATCTCGATTCGTTCAGTCATTGCCATGGGGTTTCTTTCATTTTTAGAAGGAGGAATGAGGTTTAGTCTTATGGATTGTCCTCTAGTAGATCCGTTCGCGGCCTCTCTGAATGCTCAGATCTTCTCTTACATGTCTCCTTTTCCGGACAGTCAAGCCCTGGGGGTGGATGCTCTGTCTCAGTAGTGGACAGGAATGTTCGCCTATGCCTTCTCTCGAACGATTTTGATTCAGTTACTTTTGAAGAGGGTCAAGGATCAAGTTTGCGAGATTCTTCTGATAGCTCCCTTTTGGCCAAAGAGGATTTGGTTTTTAGACCTTCTAGATTTTCTGGTAGATTTCCCTCTTCTTCTGCCAGTATCCCAGGATCTTCTATCTCAAGTAAGAGGTCTTTGTGTGCATCCAAAGTCCTCGAGAATAAGGTTTCTTCTGATCTCAGGAAATGATTGACTCTGCAAGAAGGGATTCGACCCGTCGAGTTTACAAGGGTCGGCTTAAAAATTTAGGTGAATGATGTTCAGACCAAGGTTTCGTGCCCGATTCTGTTTCTATACCCAAATTATTAGGTTTTTTTTATCTTATCTGTTTGGTTATTTTCATTTGTCAGTTATTACGTTCAGGGAGTATAGATTTTCTCTGGTGTCATCCCTTCCTGGTCTTCTGTAGGCCGATGTCAAGGATACTAAGACTTTTAATAGCTTTATTAGAGGTCTAAGTAATATTCGTCCTCCGATTGCTAAGCCGTTACCTTCCTGGAGTTTGGCTTTGGTTCTTCAAGTTTTGGCAGGTCGCCATTTTGAACCTATTTCTTCTACCAGTATTAAGCTTTGTTTTGTTTTTAATTGTCAAAGCTGTTTTTTCTTGTTGCTACAGCCTCTGCTAGAAGGCGTTCAAGAGATTCATGCTCTTTCTGCTGAAAAGGAGAGATTTATGGTTTCAGGAGATGGCTTGGTTTTATATCCCAGAAGGAATTTTTTATCTAAAACTCAAACTAACCGCTATCCTGCTAGTCCCATCATTTAAAAATCTTTTTCGTCTGTTGCCATCCGGAAAATTTTGGTGTCCTATTAGGGCATTAGGAACCTTCAATCAGCGATCAGATGTTATAAGAGTCGATCCATCTCATTTATGTTTTTCCTACGAGGAAGAGTTATCTAAGCCGGTCTCAAATTATTCGATTGTCAGATGGATTTTTGAGAGAATAATTAAGCTTTGTTATGAGATAGCCTCACTAGATCAAATTAATCTCTCCCTTATTAAAGCTGATGACGTTAGAGGTATGGCTACTTCTTTCGCTCTTTTTGAGGGTTCGTCTTTAGATGAGATCATGCAGGTGGCAGGAGGGAAATGTGAATACACCTTTACATCCTTTTGTCTCAAAGACCAGAGTGCAGCAGCTTCCTTCTTTCGTAACATTTCCACTTTTAACTAAAAAAGCCGAAAACTATTTACCAAGCACTTCCCACCATTTTTGTTAGGACTCTGCGTCTGTGAGAAATGGTGAGAGTCTTCTGTTGGTTTTTATTTATTTCTTTAAGTTCAAGTTATTCTTATTTGCTAATCATGGTGCGATTGAGCTAAATGCACTATTAGGTTATGTTATTAGCATTTGGATAAGATTGGTTTAATTTTATCCTTGTTTGTTAACTAAAAAAAGCCGAAGACTATTTACCAAGCACTTCCCACCATTTTCGTTAGGACTATGCGTCGGGGAGAAATGGTGAGAGACTTCTGTTGGTTTTTATTTATTTCTTTAAGTTCAAGTTGTTCTTATTTGCTAATCATGGTGTGATTGAGCTAAATGCACTATTAGGTTATGTTATTAGCATTTGGATAAGATTGGTTTAATTTTATCCTTGTTTGTTAACTAAAAAAGCCGAAGACTATTTACCAAGCACTTCCCACCATTTTCGTTAAGACTCTGCGTGGGTGAGAAATGGTGAGTCTTCGTTTGGTTTTTATTTATTTCTTTAAGGTCAAGTTGTTCTTATTTGCTAATCACGGTGTGATTGAGCTAAAGGCACTATTATGTTATATTATTAACATTGGGATAAGATTGGTTTGATTTTTATCCTGCTTTATTGATTCTCTAATCTCCTCCCACCTTATGTGGACATGGGGCACTGACCAAATCTACGGGTTTAGCAAGTAGGGATTGAACGGTAATGGATGTTTTTGTGGTGTAATAACAACCCGCCACAGACCCCCCCCCCTTGCGGGTTGGTCTGTTGTTTTATTAACGACTATAAAAACATACTTACCGTTCAATCACAACGACCCGGCCTCAACCACCCCGCGTGGTAAGATTTGAGAATCAGACTTTAAATATATTGCACTTAAATTTAGAAAAGTGAATCTGTTTCCTATTCGGGCTCTAATGCGCATGCGCGAACGCGCTTAGCGACAAGCGTCACTATGAGGTGAGTATAGACTGGTGCCAGTCTATACCTGATGGTAGGCTGGAGATGGGACTCAACCAGTAGCCTGGTTGAGGGTCCATAGGAATAGGATTAGGTATGGGGAGGTGTGTATGCAGGCATAAAAATCTTATTCTGATAGCAAAATGCAGATAATTGATTTAGCAAGTAGTGATTGAACGGTAAGTATGTTTTTATAGTGGTTAATAAAACAACAGACCAACCCGCAAGGGGGTTCTGTCGGGGTTTTTTCAATGTTACGTTTTTGCGTTTAGCAAAACTTCTCAGCTTAGCTTTCAGGATTGGTTAATCTTATTGAAACTTAACTTAGATACTTTGTTACCTATAATGTTAGGAAGCAGCACGTTGATACTGAGGTCACAAGGTCAAGGTCACTGATCTTGATACAGAACTGTTTTTTCAATGTTAAATTTTGCTTTTAACAAAACTCTTTGGCTTATCTTTCAGGATTGGTTAATCTTGTTGAAACTAAACTTAGGTATATTGTTACTTATAATGTTAGGAAGGAGCATGTTGACACTGAAGTCACATTGTTGAAGTTCAACATCATTCTGACCTCTACCAAGTTTTGTTATTTATCAATGTTAAGTTTTTAGGCTTAGCTAAGCTTATCACCTTATATTTCAGGATTGCTTAACCCTAATGGAACACAACTTGGGTACATGGTTGCTTATGCCAAGAGAATACAGGATGGTGACATGGAGGTCACCAGGTCAAAGGTCAAGACCATTCTAATATTGCTATTTAACCTCTGCATTTTCAACCTTAAATTTTTTCATTCAGCAAATCATATATATTTCAGGATTGGTTAATCCTATTGGAACTTAAAAATTGAATACATGGTTACCTATAATGTTTGGAAGCAGCATACACTGTACAAGGTCAAATGTCAATGCCACTATGATAATCAGGAGAAAGGCGAGACATTTAATTCTGCAGAATTCTTGTTGTCATGTCTTTGATGAATTTGTAAATTAACCCTTTAACACTCATGTCAGCCAAAAACGGCAGGCAGTGGTCTTGAGAAATGTCCATATGCAGACCAAGAGAAGATTATTTTGAAAATTTATGACTGGAATGACTGACTCGATAACAGAGCCAGTCAGTACAATGGTAAATTATTTTAAAAAATAGTCTTCTCTTGGTCTACAAATGGGCAGCTTCCATGAGAAAAGTGAAATTGTCTTTGAACAAATTTGATGGTTAATGGGTAAATAAGCATTCTGTTGAATATTTTGAAACTAATTTGACTGAGAGTTGTAGCTGCCACACACCCGTGTCAAATTAATTTCAAATTATTCAACAGCTTACCTGTTTATAGTTACCATGACATTTATATTCTGTGCTATATATTGACGTTTAAACGGTCCAAATCAATTCTAGCGTGTACCACAAGCGGGCGGAGATTAGCTATAAATTTGCATGAGATAGCTGTAAAGATGGATCCCTATATTTTATGATTTTGTTTCCATATTGTAATAATCAATCATTCCATGGAGGACATGAACACTTTAACACTCAAATTTGAATTTTTCAATTTTCTCATAGAAGATGTCAATTTGCAGACCAAGAAATTACTGTTTTTGAAAATTTACTACTGGCTTGGTTATCGAGGCAGTCATTCCAGCAGTAAATTTTAAAAATAGTTTTCTATTGGTCTGCAAATAGGCACTTCTGAAGTGCACTGCAGAAGCCGACTTTGGCTGATATGAGTGTTAAAGGGTTACCCCTTTAACATAATATATCATCAAAAAAAGGTTTCTGCTCTGGTCTTTAGAAATGTTCATTTGCAGACCAAGAGAAGACTATCTTTAAAAATTTACCACTGGAATGACTGGCTCTATAACCAAGCCAGTCATGCCAGTGGTAAATCTTTAAAAAATAATCTCTTACTCTGCAAATGGACATTTTTTATGAGAAAATTAAATTTTATTGAACAAATTCAAGGGCTAAATGGTTAAGGCCATTTGTGACTTTGTATTGAATTCTTTCCATAGTGGCACTCTTTAATTGTGTTCGGAAGTGAGTTAATAAATTTTTATGGAAATTGCATTAAAAAAAATAAATAATGATTACAATTTCTCAATTTTCTTATGACGTCATAATCAACTACGTCACATGTAGGTTAACATCATAATCAATTACATCATGAATGATGTAGTTAAGTTCGTCATGAATGGGTAATTGATGATGGACTAGGCGTTGTTGTACAAATTATGTATGTCTACTATTTAATAAACATTCTGTTTAATATTTTGAAACTAATTTGACAGCAACAGTGCCCAGTCAAATTAGTTTCAAAATAATCCACAGCTTACCTGTATAGATTTCGGGAAATTGATATTCAGAGAATGCAATGGATCGATTTATTCCAACGTGGTCAATGCATGGGTGGAGTTTTAAGCTAGAGATGAGCGGGTCATATATAGCTAAAACTGGATTCATCCATTGACCATGGGTAACTAATAGAATCTCCCTAAGTGCTTTACCGCAAACTATAATGCGTCATCGTTAGTAGAATTGAATGCCAAATCAGATATACCATATGTATTCTCGCCAAGTATAATTTTGATGTTTATCTGCGCCTTGGATCAACTCAGGGTCCAGAGCATTGATTGCTGAAATCCACTCAATCAACAGTGTTAGAATTGTACTGGTGGGATAATTAAGTGAAAACATGAGTATGTAATCTGTAATACAAATCTTAAGCCTTATTGAAGGTTCAGTCTATAAATATTTGGATTATTACCCCGCGCTTTGCTTTTCAATGAATAGGTATTAGCTGTTGCATATATAATGCAAATGCTTAGATCTGTAATTGCAGGTAGTCCCTGAAAAGTTGCCTGAGTATGTTCTTAGTTTTGGCCTGAACTGTTTGGCTGCTGCTTTAAGCAAAAACTCTTTTGACTTGCTGAATATTTTGAAAATAATTTGACTGAAAGTTGTTGGTGGCTTAGACACCAACAACTTTCAGTCAAATTTTTTTCAAACTGTTTAGCTGCTCCAGAGATATAACCCCTGGAATATGTCGTCTGCAAAAACTCAGTAATCAGACGGTTAATCAGGCAGTCATAATACATGGTATTATTGAGTTATGCACATACACGGACATAATAGCAATGCGTTATATGATAATTTCATATATGCAGATGAATAGCTATTTACAGTAACCTTTAATATACGATTGTATCAATTTCAAAACAAGAATAGAGGGAAACAGTTGATTATTTTGAAGCTAATTTGACTGGAGCTAGTGTTGCTTCCTAACATGCCACAAAAAGTGTATGATTTGTATGTCTTTTATTAATTCAAACTTTAATAAACATTCTGTTGAATATTTTAAAAAATGAAGTTGACTAGGAGCTGTTACTGCCATAATAGGAACTGTCCTGTCTGACATGGGAGGGTAAAATTCTCTCCCAGATCCAGGTCCCACATATGATGACTCACCAATAAGAAATTTCTTGCTACACCACTCAACAGTTTCTGACTACATCACTCATTCAGGTAAGGAATGTGCTTGAGTAAGAGCAATTGAGTGAAACAAAGCAGTCAACTGTATTCAAAGATTTAAAGGATAGCTGAGCTCATCTCTTGATAGCTTTTCAGGTGATCTAATATGCCACTCATGAACTATGCAGGTAATTTTAAGCTTTTTTTCATGCCACTAAAGAAAGATATCAGCCTTAAGTAGTAGCTAAATTTTGGTACATTTCTACACCCTACGATGGCTGTCATGAGTTACTTTCCAACCAATCAGAAAACACTTGCAGTGTCTGCCTCGGTATATAGAGGTGCCATCTATAGTTTGAGAATATCATGTAAAAGCAACCATAGAGGTAAGCGGTTGAATATTTTAAAACTAATTTGACTGGAAGTTGTAGCAACATCTTCAAGTCAAATTAGTTCCAAAATATTCAAAATTATAAGTATTACATAATAAAGAAATTGCAATGAATTGGCACTTACATGACATCACACACTATCGCTTAAGGAAACAAAATGGCGGCGGTCACCGTTCAACATTTACGCGGCATTACAAAGCAAATAATTGTGATACGGATAGGGGAACGTGACAGAATATGAATGATGTTCTATCTATATACCATAATCTATCCGACCAATACAACATTTGAGATGAGATTAGCATCCCTTTAAGATTGCAAAATCCTGACAGTTTATGCTGCAGACGTCTGCCTTCCACACTGATCACACCAATATCGTCTTCGGTCTTTTAATCCGACCATTATCCTGTATTACAATGCAATCACTCTATTGACAGAAAACATTACTTTGATTTTTCTGTCGAATCTGGAGCAGAGATTTGCTATATTTGTCTCCGCAGGCGAGGCGGTGACCCGCTTGTGTCATCAAAGCTCAGGGCCAAAGATCATGCCACCGAAAAACAGTGTTGCTTATTCCACGCATTGTTTCTTTTTGTACTTTCTTGGACAAAGCCATGATAAATGAGCCTAAGTGATTGACATGGCACGGAGACTGATAAATTCCATTTCATGCTCCGAATAAGGGGACATTTCTTCGGTAAGCGTCATCGATATTGACAGATTCTTGTCTTTTAGTTCTTCTCATCCATCTATCTTACTCTCTAAGATTATAGAACTCGCGTACAGGTGGTACCTTTGCCATATTAACTGTGTTACTGCTGCAAGCCACCAGACAATAATTTCAATGAGAATAAATTTCCGACTTGTTGAATATTTTGAAAACAATTTGACTGAAAGTTTTGGCTTAGCCACTAACAACATTCAGACAAATTGTTTTCAAAATATTTAGTAGGTGCAGAGATAATAACCCAGGGAACATGTCATCTGCAAAAACTCAGCAGGCAGACGTTTAACCCTTTCAATGATAAATCACTGAAAACGTAAACTTTTTGCCATAGACAGCAACGACACCCAGTCAGATTGGTTTCAAAATATTCAACAGTTTACATGTATAGTTTTCGGGAAATTAAGATTCAGGGAGTTCAGTATTATTTGGTCGATCCTAACACAGAAAAGGCGTGGGCTGAGCTTAGCTAGCAATGGCTCAATCACATAGGGGCAATTTGTAGTTTGGCAATATGCTGTAAAAGTAATATTTAATAGGTATTAGCTGTTGAATATTTTGAGACTAACAGGCAGCAACAACTTTCAGGTAAATTGGTTTCAAAATCATTAAGACAGTGGTGATGCCATACAGAATGTGTTGCATCTGCACGTTAAGGTTATATATGACAGTTTTAATTATGCTCCGCTCATCTTTGGCTAAGCTCCACCCACACTTTGCCCATGTTGGGATCAATTGATCCCTGAACTCCCTGACTATTAATTTCCAGAAAACTATATAGGTTAGTTGAACACATTGAATATTTTGAAACTAATTTGATCTGCTGCCTTAGGTCAAATTGGTTTCAAAATATTCAACAGCATGTTTATTAAATAATAAAGACATACAATTCATACAACGATGCTTAGTCCGTCATCAATTAATCCTAAGTTGAACCTTCGAATTTGTTCAAGAAAATTTAAATTTTCTCATAGAAAATGTCTATTTGCAGACCACGAGATTATTATTTTTAATTTTTTGCTGGAATGACTGTCAAAAAATTCTCTGCTCGTGGCCTCTCAAATAGGACATTGCAGAGTTGTGTTTTGGTCAGTTTGACCATTAAAGGGTTAAGTTGACACAAGAGGGGTTAAATAAAAGGGTTGCGTAAATAAAACCAAAACCAGTAGACAGTTACACCAACCATCACTCCGGACTATTTACTCTTATCCCTCAACACTTTAACACTCATATCAGCCAAAAACCGCTTCTGTAGTGGTCTTGAAAAATGTCCATTTGCAGACCAAGAGAAGACTGTTTTTGAAAATTTACCACTGGAATGACTGGCTCGGTTATCGAGCCAGTCATTCCAGTGGTAAAATTTAAAAAATACTCTTCTCTTGGTCTGCAAATAGACATTTACTATGAAAAAAATTTAAATTTTTTAAACAAATTTGAGTGTTAAATGGTTAAGAGAAAGAGGATATGGTTCCTTTTGTGTTTGTTTGTGTGTCTGGGATGCTTTCTATGAAACTAGGAAACTTAAGGGATGTGAATTGTCTCACATATTTTAACACATGAAAACGTGTTCTCGTAAAATAAGATTTCCCAATGTTTCTCTTGACATGAAAAAGAAATAATTAGGAAACTTTAAATTTTAGAAGATGAAGACTGATTGTATCTTGTGCATTTTGGGCCTGCAATTTTTTTTGTTTTGTTACTTACACGTTGGTCAATAAAATAATGATGATTGCATTTAATGTCTCTATGTGTTCCAAGCATAGATAATTGTATATACTGGCTAGATCACTCATGACCCTCTCAAAAGCGTTATTTCAGAGATCAGTATTTTATGCATGGTCTCCATGCAAAATAATGTTTTTGTTACCAAACCATTAAGCGTAGGATTAATATAGCCAATACAATTTTATTTCTGATAAAAATATGTAAATTTGGGTATGTTCAATATCACCTTAAATTAACAAAAGATAATTTAGTAATTTTTGAAGGCTATATATGAAGCTGATCATCTGTGACAGCCAGTAAATGATTACCCGGTCATGTGCAATTGCGATTGACTGAACTCACATCATTGGCGGTCAGAACAACTAGCCCCATAGTGAGGGTATGTATGCACATGTAGCCAGTATATATGATATCTATGGTTCTAAGGGTGACTGCATTCTGCAGTCCAGACCCAATTTCACAGAGATCTGGACTATTCAGCTGCAGTAACCATAGTAGTATCATTGTTTGCAATCAAATACATTAAATTTCACCGTGGTCAAACAATTCTTTTATCATTGGACAGAACAGGGTTGATCATGGTCCAGTTTGTCAGTCCATGCTCAGACTATATATGATTAAGCCAACTATAACTTGACTGACTTTCGGAAATTTTGCAGGAACATAATTAAAGTTGATGACACAGTGAGCGTTTCTGCATGTAGGACAGCAAAGTCATGCATCCCAGAATGACTGTTAAACGGGGGATAAATGTATTAGGTTAATATGTTGTAGGGAAAGACATTCGATTTCCAAAGTGAATGTATGACCTTGCCAAATAGTGAACACAGTTTCTGTAGTGGGCCATTAATTACTGTTTTATAACTGGCAGTTGAATTACCAAGGTCATGTGATTGTCAATTAGGTCCAAACACCTAAGCCACAAATTACCAACAAAATATTAGTGTGAACATCAAAGCCAATATGGTCATAACCCTGTTTATCCTCAATTCTGTTTTAAAATGTTTTAATTTTCTCATAGAAAAGGTGCATTGGCAGACCCAGAGGAGAATATTTAATTTAAATATCTGTTCACTTGGTTTGCAAATGGGCATTTCTTAATGAGCACTGCAGAAGCCGTTTAGGGTCAGATTGGGTGTTTAAAAAACCGTCTGACTGCTTATTTTTTACAGACAACATATTCCAAAGGTTATATCTCTGGACATGCTGAATATTTTGCAAACAATTTGACTGAAAGTTGTTGGTGGTTAAGCCACCAACAACTTTCCGTCAAATTGTTTGCAAAATATTCCGCAAAGTTAGGAGTTTTTGCTCATTGAATTTATTGTCTGGTGGCTAAGCTTTCAGCAGTGAGACAGTTAAAGCGTTAAGACTTAGGATATGATTAATATCTATCAAGCTCGTGTAGGACCCTAACCCAGAGTCATATCATATTCTGAATAAAACATGGTATTGCTGTCGATCTGGGTACCATTGTGGTCTCCTCGTTTGAACCCATACCATATACTACTGAATGAAAATATTGGGTCAGGTGTTTGTAAGTCTGGGTGTAGTCAACTTCAGTATATAATGATGTTGCCGCAAGATGTTGCAGGCTGTGACACACCATTGTCTAAGCGGACATTGATTAAGGCGCTGCACAGAACCCAGATATTACAAGTGGCAGAGTCTGCATTATGATCGGAAACATTGTTGTACGTACAATTAGAGGCACATTTGAAAAGCTGGCTAATTTGTAATCGCAGGATATCTTGGACGTCACGAAGGAATAGGATTGGCATTTGTTCTATTGACGCTGGTCGTGTTTGAAGAGGGAAGTGCTCATTAATGGACAAAAGAACTTGGTTTTTAAGTGGTCAATGTCGCATCAAATATGCTATGTCTTCGCTACAGAGGTCCTCGATCGACTGTTTGCTATTGCAACGATTTCTGAGCTGTTTCCTGAACTATATTGATTTGCAATATGTATGTTAGTGGGGCTTAATATGATAATGATGAGTTTTTATAGGACAGGTTTGCAACAGATTGCATATTACTATTGCTGCATCTATTTAACTATTTAGCCATCAAATTCATTAACTAAAATTTAAATTTTCTCAGAGAATGTCCATTTGCAGACCAAGAGTATATTATTTTTGAAAGTTTATCACTGGAATGACTGCCTAGGTTACTCGAGCCAGTCAGTCCAGTAACAAATTTTCTGAGAAAGCTGTCTTCTCTTGGTTTGCAACTTGATATTTCTCAAGATCACAGCAGAAGTTGTCTTTGGTCCGATTAGGAGTTAGTGTTAATAATAAATTTTAGTTTTCCAAACTAGTATAGATGGGCCCATTGCTTAACAACCCATCCATTTCTAGCTACTCTCTCCCCTAGGTTTGCGCGATTATTGCTTTGAGTGATCACGATCAATTATTTCAAAACAACTGATTACTTGATTAATCAGCCTGGGTACAAATTAACCAGCCATGTAAGCACAAAGGCATATCAAGTATGAAGGCTGCCATGGTGTTTAGAAGTGGCCATTTGTAGGCCAAGAGAAAAGTATTTTTGAAAATGTATCAATGGTCGATGCCTGGCTCAATGCTCGAGCCAGTCATTCCAGTGATACATTTTCAAAAATAGCCGTCTCTTCGTCTGCAAATGGACATTCACTGAGCAAAATCTTAATTTTTGTAACCGATCACATTAAAGAGTAATTAAAAGGTAGGATTTTAAACATTTTTTGCAGTAGAAATTGTTCATGATTATTCGATTTTATTAATTGTTTAATTTTATAAATTCATTATTTAAAAAATAATCTTGATTTTTGATTTAATCACGTAAGCTTACTCTGCCCACTGTGTATGCATTTGAATCAATTTCAAAACTGAACATTGAATTCCCATAATCCCATTTTCAAGGTGTTGTAACGAATACAAGAAAGCTGTTGAATATTTTTGATTCATAATACAGATGCAAGGTGGTGAGTATCAGCAATGGATTCCATTAAAATTCTTTTCAAAATATTCAATGTAATATTTATTATGTCATAACTATTTTCTTGTCTGGCCTGTATGGTTGATTACTGATATACCCATTGAGCAGCGTCATAATTTGTTTGTGCTTTAGAATTGGAGTTTAAATGTGACATGACAGCTTTAACCCATGACACTCTGATGTCAATATTCTATCTTTTACTGTGTCAATAGCAACGAAACGGGTATGCATTTTTCAAGAACTTTTGTGGACGATGTTGCTGTCTGTGACAGCAATGTCTTCCACCAAATTTGTTGAAAACTGAACACCAGTTCATCTTTTAATTTAGGTTTGAAATTTTAAAATTTAGACATCAGTGTGCAGCTAAGTGTTTAATGCAAAGAATTATTGATATACGTGCAAATATTGCACAAAACTACATTTGATTAAATGTTTCGGAAATAATATCACGTTCGCTTATTCAAGATCTTAACAGATTTCACTGGAAGATTTGTAATTTGAAATAAAATTCCCCAAAGAATGGGATTTGGTTTGTAAAGAAATACTTCCACGATCAAATAAATCTGTGAGTCTCCTCTGACTAATAAGTCGTCAAGTTCGTCTTTATAATTATGCAACCATGAGTGTGTGAATCAATTCCGAAGGTAGATCGTAAACGAGGATGTCACACTCAAGGGATGGCTTAGATTATTTGCTTAAATCTTTGTACTAGATTCCATTAAGTGAAGCCATGCTTAAAATGATCTGACTTAGCAGCTACGAAAAGAAATATCAGCTTAAATATTGGAATGGTGTCTTTATGAGCCATGGCAGTCTTTCAGATCCAGCTTATCTGAATGTTTGACAACCATAAAAGTGGTTATTTCATAGTAAAATTTTGCCAATAATTCCCATAAGTTATTGGCTTGCAATTAAATGCATAACATAAAACATGCTGAGAATAAATTCCTGACTTCTTCAGGCAAACTGGTTTCTAATTAATACAGTATCTGCAAGCATTTTATTAAGTGCAGCTGACCTGAAAGGCCAAGTGAGCTTATGCCATGGCCACCATCCATTGTCCATCAGCCGTCCGTCATCCATCCGTCAACTTTGTCTTTAAACCACTGGACTGATACGACGCATCCTTAGCGCATAGCGATCCAACATTGTTCAAATGAAGCTGATCGGCTAATGTGGCTGGCCGGTGGCCAGTTTGGATTTGGCTGATTTATAGAAAGATCTTTAAATATCTCTGAAACCGCTTGGGGGATTGATTCAAAACTCATGAAACCACCTAGGACAAGAGGTGAACCATGTTTGTTCAAGTGAACTTGATTACCTAGGGTTTGCCGGCCATGTTGGATGACCTAGTTTTCATGAAAACAACTCCATAACCGCTAAAATTGATCAGACCATGATTTGGGAGATATGATTAGGGGCTATGTGCTATTAAAGTTTGTTCAAGGAAATTTGATATGTGAAACAACCATGGCCGCCGTGGACCAATTGAAATGTAGCGTGTTTGGTGGCTATATTGGATTTTTTTATTTGATGGATTTTGAAGCCAAAATTTGTTTTATATATTTTTTGGGGTATTCTCATTTCAATTGTTGGGTGAACAGTTTGGCGGCCATCTTGGACCAATTTTCCCACCAAAAAATCCCATATTCAGACATTATGAAATTTTTAATTTCTTTCTCTCGAGACTCCTGGGCTGATTTCAATTATATTTGCCAGGTCAAGCAGCCAAACCACTTGGGATATCAATTGTAACCTGGTTCATTTTCCTCAAGACCAATGCCTGCTTAAATAAGCTCATACTTTTTAGCTTTGTTCCTTGCAACGAACACTTTGTGGCACCACGGGTTAAGCGAAACAAGTAACTCATTGAGAGATCGATACATTGATGCACACATCAAGAACACGAACTATCACGACAATCGCAAATAATCAGTGAATCATAAAAGTTGCAGTACCGTACCAATATTATCATAAGCCAATTGTGTATTTGCCGTTATATAATTACCGCAATCGAATGTGTAGGCCTAGAACAATCGCTGTATTAACTAAGCATATATCCCCTACATCCTAATGCAACTAGAATTGTAAGTTTGTTAGTAAATATTACCTCTAGTCGCTTTTAATGAATAATTAAAGGACACTAATCTAGGACTCCAAAGCTATAGTCTATACAGATGTGAGCAGCCAATGCTTACAATCTTGTAATCCCCTAATTCTCAACCGTTGGCTAACAAGTGTAAATGTTGTATGTTCTACAGTCTGGTTTTGTTATGAAAATTGAGCTGGATTGCTGACTTATGGTCAACCATGGTTTGACCATGATTATTTAACTCTGTATTGGTCAAGACGGCCAAAACCGACCTCAGCAGTGGTCTTGTGGAATGTTGATTTCCAGGGCGAGAGAAGACAATTTGCGGAATTTTACCACTGGAATGACTGGCTCGATAACCGAGCCAGCCATTCCAGTGATAAATCTTCAAAAATAGTCTTCTCTTGGCCATCAAATGGACATTCAATAAGCAAATATTCTGATTCTGATTAAAAGGCCTGTTCATGGACTTCTTGAACTATTCTTGAATATGGAGTTCTAGAACTGTTCTAGAATATACGTTCTCATATAATGTTCAAGAACTCTACCTGAACTGCTCAAGAGCAGATGAAGCGCAGTTCAGGAACAGTCCAAGAATAGTTCTTGAACAGCTCAAGAAACATTTGCAATTTGGATTGAGTGAAAAGATGACCACAGGGTGACCTACATTTCATACGCTTCTCCCGCAGCGAGCGAGATTCTAAAAACCTAATGTTTTTTCTAGATGTGCAAAGTTAGACGTGTTTGTAAAAACAAAAAATGTATTGGTTTGACCTCACCGCTCATTTGTCACTCACATGCATGCACATATAAACATGCACACTGCATGCATGTGCACATGAAGCACACATGTACACATGCATGCACAACCACACCTCAATTGCTTCACAGCATTTGACATGGTGCCAAAAAGTGGTGCCAACTACTAACAGGCAGTCTGATCTCCATGAGGCTTCCATGGCACATATTAAATTGTCATTAATCTAATAATATGCTGACAATATTTCCTAGTGGTGTGCTGATGATGATGATCACCAAGTTGAAACGCTTTCAAAGATGAATGCTCCATCTCTCATTTTCAAGACGACCGTACGGGAAAATTGTTTAATCTTTTGAAATTAGTTTGACTGAAAGCCATTGCTGCCTTTCAGCAATGGCTTCCAGTGAAATTAATTTCAAAATATTCAACAGAATCATTTTTATATTGTAAACATTTTATTGCATTTTTCAGAGATTTGTGTAATGAAATGGTTAGCTGAGCAGGAGGCAGATCATTGGCAATAAACTAAAAAACATGGTATTATGTAATACAGGAGGCAATAAAACCTTCAAGATCCTCACAGATCAAAGGCTAATGACTATAAAGCTGTGATATCTCTTAACTCTCTGAATCTGACTGCTGAGTTTGTGCAGACAACATATTCTAGGGGTTATATCTGTAACCCTGCTAAATATTTTGAAAACAATTTGACTGAAAGTTGTTGGTGGCATAGCCACCAACAACTTTCAGTCAAATTGTTTTCAAATATTCAGCAAGTCAATAGTTTCTGTTCATTTAAATTGTTGCCTGAATTGGCTTGCAGCAACGAGACCATTAACCATTTAATGCTCAAATTTGTTCGAGAAGACTATTTTTTTAAATTTACCACTGGAATGGCGCGATAACTGACTGGCTCGGTTATCGAAAAAAATTTCAAAAATAATCTCTTGGTCTGCAAATGGGAATTTCTCATGACCATTGCAGATGAGACGCTGTTTTGGGACTATATAAGTGTTAACCCTTTAATTCTCTTATCAGCCAAAAACGGCTTTCTGTAGCTAAGCTCTCCCACACTTCACCATGTTGCGATAGCTCGATCCATGAAGGCCCTAACTGTCAACTTCCAGAAAACTATGCAGGTAAGCTGTTAAATAATTTGAAACTAATTTGACTGTATGTGGTTGCGCCCAGTCAAAGAAATTTCAAAATATTCAACATCATGTATATTAAATAGTAAAGACATACGATCCATACAACAAGGCTAATAGCCCGTCGTCAAATAAGCATTAGTGACGAACCTATATATGTCATTCATAATGTCATTGATTATGACGTCATCTACATGTCATGTAGTTGATTATGACATCATATGATGGATGGATAAACTCGAAAAGTCCATTGAGGTGACGTTAAGCAGTAGAAGCCTGGAGACAGTGGCGATACAGTGGCATTGAGCCAGTAATGCAGTAGATAGAAACCAGTCAGTGGAAGTTCAGCGATATTAAGGCAGCAGGAATGCAGCGGTTGCAGCGAATGCAAGCTGCTGCTTTAATCTATTTAACTGTGTGGCTGCTGAATATCTGCAGATTGCATATTCCATGGGGTTTTACTCTGGGTGCCCTGAATATTTTGAAAACATTTATGCTTATTTATTACACATTGAAATTATTTTCTGGTGGCTTGTGGCAGTCAGACAGTTAACACTTTAACCTTCAAATTTGTTTTAAAAATTTTTAATTTCTCATAGAAAATGTCCATTTTCAGACCAAGAGACGACTATTTTTGAAAATTTACCACTGGAATGACTGGCTCCATAACCGAGCCAGTCATTCCAGTTGTAAATTTTCAAAAATAGTCTTCTCTTGGTCTGCAAATGGACATATCTCAAGACCACAACAGATGACGTTTTTGGCCTAGTTGAGTGTTAAAGGGTTAAATCACTATTCTGTTGACTAATTTGAAGCTATTTGTCTGAAGGCTGCAACAGTCAAAATACATTCAACACATTTAACATGATAGTAATTGTTATTACACCACAAACATTTATACCTTTCAATCACTACTTGCTAAATACAATCCACCCTCATTTAGCCACACAGCGGGGTGGCTGCTGCAGGATCATAGTGAGTGGACTGTAAAAATATGTTTATGTGGTTAATAAAAGTACAGCTCAGTCTGTGGTTGGGGATGGTCTGTGGTAATTATGGTTCATGTCACTAAAAATGTAAGCCCATTAACACGGTTTTGTCAGTATCATTTTATATCAGTCAATTAAGAGACACGATAATGTTAATCAGAAAATGGCACCAAAAAAGCAATCATTGATTGAAATGTCTATTTATGACTCATTATTGATTTTCCAAAATGTGTTTCATCCATCCGGTATTGACATTTTATTTTAGTGCGTGAAACGTGTGACTGTACAAGTTTGTTGAATACAGTTAATTTATTTTTATTTCTGCATTTCCACAGCCGTTTAAAGATGTGTTGTGTCACGCAATCATGTTTCGCATAAATGTTTAATGGTTTATATTCTGTAATATAGCCATTAAAGATTTAACACTTACGGCGGCGAAAAACGGCTTCTGCGGTGATCTTGAGAAAATCTCCATTTGCAGAACACTCTAAGATGTATTTTTTTAAATTTGGCACTAGAATGACTGGCTCGAGCCGTAACATTCCCATGGACAATTTTCAAAAAAATTAAACTTTTTAAAACAAATTTGAGTGGTTAAAATGGTATTTCACCCATTAATAGTCAACGTTTTGTAAAGAAACTCAAAATATTTAATTGTCCAATGCGTATAAGATATAACTATTTTTGAGAATTTGCCATTGGGATGACTGGCTCAATTATCAGACCCGAGTCATTCCAGTGGGGAGATTTTCGAGACTATAGCCTTCAAATAGATATTTCTCAAGGCCATGCGCATGCTGCAAAGACTAAAATTTGTGTCCGGCTTGCAAGCACAACTTTCACAATGGTCTTATGGAATGTCCATTTGCTGACCGAAGGAAGATTGAATTTTTTAAAATTGAAAATTTACAACTGAAATGTCTTAAGTTCAGTAATCTATTTGTAAATTTTCAATGATATTCTTGTTTTGTGCTGAAAATGGACAACTATTAAACTTTTAACAGTCAAATTTAGTCAAGAAAATCTAAATATTTGCTCATTGAGTGTCGGTTTGCGGTACGATAGAGGACCGTTTTTGAAAATATACTACTGGAGTGACTCGATTATCGAGCCAGTCCTTCCAGTGGTATTTTCAAAAATAGTCTTCTCTTGGCCTTCAAATGGACATTCCTAAAGACCACTGCAGATGTCAGCTTTGGCCGGCTTGACCATTAGAAGGTTAAGCAAGAATTATTAACCATTACCTTGATAAGCGAATAATTGTAACAGTATATTGATTTCCAAAAAACCCAGTTTTGATTGATATATAATAGTCTTGAGTCCATGACCCCCTGTTAACCTTTTAAGACTCATGTCTCACAAAAACAGCTTGCAGTGGTCGTGAGAAATGTCCATATGCAGACCAATAGATAATTTTTGAAAATTTACCACAGGAATGACTGGCTCGAAAACCAAGCCAGTCATTCCAGTGGTAAGGTTACAAAAATAATCTTCTGGTTTGCAAGTGAACATTTTCTACGAGAAAATAGGAATTTTCTTGAATGAATTTGAGAGTTAAGGCGTTAACCAGAAAATGGAGGACTATTGGCTGTTTTATGCTCAGAATTGATCAAGAATATTGACATATTGAGTAACAGAGTGTCATTATGTCCATTTGTAGGTGACACGAGAAGACTATTTTTGAAAATGTGTCCGAAAAATGACTGGTTTGCTCAGCGAGCCAGGCATTCCAGTGATAAATTTACTAAAATTAAGTCATCTCTTCAGGCGTGTAAACTGACATTCAATGAGACCATTGCAGAGGCTAGGATTTACTGATTTTTACTTTAATTGGCTAGATTTCAAAACTGCCATCATAGTATTATAAGCTGTTGAATATTTTGAAAATATAATCTTACTGGAATTTGATGTTGCCTTTAACCATTTAACACACATATCAGCCAAAAACAACCTCAGCAGTGGTCTTGAGAAATGTCCATTTGCAGACCAGAAGAAGACTCTTTTTGAAAATTTACCACTGGAATGACTGGCTCAATAGCCAGTGCCGAGCCAGTCATTCCAGTGGTAAATTTTCAAAAATTGTCTTCTCTTGATCTGAAAATTTACATTTTCTATTAGAAAATTTTAATTTTCTTCAATAAATTTGAGGGTTAAAGTGTTGATATAGGTGTCATCATACAGTACAGCTGATAAATAAGGTAACAAGTTTCCAAAACATAAACAGATTCAACAATTATTAGGTAGGAAATTTTGAACATAAGGAAAGAATTGTTCTGTTTAATATTTTGGGCTCAATTTGATCAGAAGCCATTGTTGCCTATGTCCACAATATTCAACAGTACATTTTATTTTATATTAGAAACATTTTAAGTTATTTATCAGCTATAATGTACTTCGTTTCAATTTGATTATAAATATGTAAAAGGTTATTTTGCCCATCCTAAAAAATCAACCGGGATGAAAGAATTTATAATGTGTCGTTCCAACCCAAACATTTTTTTTTACCAGGAAATTAAGAAACATTAAATCTGTTTAGTGGTTTCAACCTAATCAGAGGGAAGGTAATATAATTGTATTGCTGGATTTGCAGCTGAGAAACTGCGATTCAGATCCATCCTTTGATTATAAAGTTACTGAAAACCGGCATATTTAGCCGGAAATTAAACAGCAGAATAGTAATTAAACCTTCAAATAATGAGGTGACAATAATTGAAACAAATGGATGCAACCGAGTTGTCCGGGGAATAAAATAGAATCATTATATCGCAACGTCAATACGACCTTGAAGTACAGGATAGCTCGTAAATAAGTTAACATGATTCGAAAACAGAAACAGAAATATGTTAGTAATAGTATAAGATGCCATGTGTGAAGAAATAGAGGGTCTCGTGCATGAGTTACAATGGAGGAATCCAGTTTCTCAGTCAATCATATGACTTCATAATCAAGTATGTGATGTGGAATCTGACATTATATTAATTATTTATGTAATGAATGACTCGATTTAGACCATCTTAAAAGCTTTAATAGTCTATCAGGTTGAATGAATTGTATCTCTACTATTTAATAAAGATGCTGTTGAATATTGTGAGACTAATTTGACTCACGGGACGCTGTATTCAACAGGTTACCTGTATAGTTTTCTGGAAATTCATAGTCAGGGAGTTCAGGGATGGCGCGATCCTAACATCTGCTAGAAGCTGCTAGAAGCTGCTTATTCAGAAAACTCTGATATTACACTCATAGGCGATTTTAATTTTAATCTTTTGATGCAAGCAAACACACACTACTAGGGTTACTGGCAAAACAGCAACACTGATAGATCATGTTTATGTAACAAACAAGGACAAATATCATTCAACACAAGTAGGGACACTAGCATGTAGTGACCACTATCCAGTCTTCACAGTACGCAACAGTAAAGTTTCCAGGAATCAAAATGTACATCAAATTATTAAGTATCGCAGCATTAAGCACTTTGACGAGAATAAGTTTGTCCAACATCTTCGAGCATATGACTGGAGTTTTGTGGATGAATTAAATAACCCTGATCAGGCTCTTGAAAAATGGCAGAAAATATTCACAAATATACTAAACAAGCACGCACCCATCATTGAACGGAGAGTTAAAAGATTTTGTCAACCAGGATGGATAAATAAAGATATTTTGAATACAATGAAAGAAAGAGATCGCCAGAAAGTATCAGGAAATATTACAAACTACAAAGACTTAAAGAATAAAGTTATGGCACAGATAGAAAAATCTAAAAAGGACTATTTTAGTGCAAAGCTAGATGAAGGTAAACACAATCCTGCCAATATATGGAAAATCTTGAAGAGTATAAACCCCAAGGCTAACAAATGTCCTACCTTTCTATGCGATAATGACGGTAATGAAGTTATGGACCCACAGATGCAATCTGAACTATTCAACACATATTTTTGTACAGTAGCATCTAATTTAGCTGAATCCATACCACAAGCAGATACAGAATTTAGTGAACTAAGAAAACATGTAAATAGTAAAGTGCCAGAATGCATCAAATTTCAAATACCATGTATTTCAGTAGATTCCGTACATAATGAACTAAAAAATCTAGACAAATAAATCAGCTGGATATGATGATCTTAATGCTTATTTTCTTAAAATCGCAGCAAATGTCATAGCCCCACCTATCACAAGTATCATTAACAAGAGTATAGATTCTGGAGTCTTTCCAGCAGTGTGGAAACATGCTAAAGTTATACCCCTACACAAATCCGACTCCAAAGACAATCTATGCAATTATAGGCCAATATCAATCCTACCAGCTATATCTAAAATTATTGAACGCCATGTACATGATCATGTTTATAAATTTCGCTGTCAATATGGGTTACTGAATGAGTCACAGTCAGGCTTTAGACAAAAATACTCATGCGAAACGGCTTTATTAAAACTTGTTGAAAAGTGGCGATTTTCAATAGACAATGGTGATCTCATAGGAGCTATCATGATAGATTTAAGAAAAGCCTTTGATCTTTTAAATCATAATATTCTCTTGCAAAAGCTTGCCATATATAAATTTGAAACAGGATCACTAAAATGGTTTTCGTCATATTTAACCGATAGGCAGCAATATGTCTCAATTGCTGGAAAGATCTCTAAACATGTATCAACCCACATCGGAGTCCCGCAAGGATCTGTATTAGGTCCACTCTTATTTATCTTATATATTAACGACCTTCCACTCTGTACATCTAGTAATATAGATATGTATGCTGATGATACTACTTTGCATGTTAACAGCCGAAGCACCTCTGAAATACAAGAACAGTTAACAAAAGATATGAAATCTGTACAGAAATGGTGTTTAAATAACAAAATGTTGCTTAATGAGGATAAAACTAAAATGATGATGCTTGGCACTAATCACAAATTGAAGAGCATAACAACAGATATGGTAATACCTACTGAAAATGGAAACTTAAATACTGTAAAATCGGATAAACTCCTTGGCCTTCACATTGATAGTACACTCTCATGGCAAGAACACATAAGTAAAATCTGTAAAAAAGTCTCTTCCTTAATATACATGTTGAAAAAGAACAAGAATTATATGAATGTTGAACAAAGGAATCTATTCTATAAAGCTTATATCCTTTCACATATAGATTACTGCTCTCTCATCTACTATCATTCAACTGATACATTAGTATACAAGCTGGAAGAACTACAAAAGAGAGCAGCTCATATAATACTAGATGCCCCTTTTAGAGAACCAACTGAACAACTGTATAAACAATTGAATTGGACTACATTGGCTAAGAGAATAAACCTCAAAACAAATAGCATGACTTATAAAGCCTGAAATGACCGTACTCCAAGTTATATTAAGAACTTGTTCAAATATGTAGAAGATACACATTCCCTTAATTTACGTTCAAAAACCTTTGGTCATCTACATCTTCCAAAATTTAAATCTTGCTATGGAAAAAAGAGTTACACATATAAAGCAGTTCAACTCTGGAATGCATTACCTCAAAGCATTACACAATCTCCGACTCTATCATCATTCTATCATAATATGCGGAAGTATATGAATTCACATTAACCCTTTAATGAAAAATTTGGTCAAAATAAATTTGCAGGTCGGGTGAAGACTGTTTCTGAAAATTGACTCCTGGAATGGCTGGTTCGGTTACCGAGTCAGTCATTCCAGTGGTAAATTTTCGGAAATAGTCTGCACATTTCTCAAGACCACTGCAGGGATCGGTTTGGCTCGGCTTCGTCATAAAATGGTTAATATACTAAATAACTGAATACTCAGTATTATGGATTCAAGGGAGATAACTGTTGAAAATTATATTTTGAAAGTCATTTCTTCCCAGGACATATCCAGTGAGTTAATGGAAACTTGTTCATATTAATGTATATATGTAATATAAAAATGTGTGAGTGAGTGAGTGAGTCATGAGTGAGTGAGTGAATGAAGAAGTGAGTGACTGACTGAGTCAGTGTGTGCGTATGTGTATAAGTGCATTTATGAGTGTGTTTGTATGTATGTGTTTGCTGCTTATTTAACTGTATATAGTTTATCGTGTTTGGGAGGGCCTCAGGAAGATCAGTTTACTGATGATATACCCTCGATAAATAAAGATTATTATTATTATTATTAATATTATTATCGGCGAAGTGTAGGTGGGGCTTAGCTAGAGATGGGCGGGGCATAGCTAAAACGGGATTCATACATTCTGTATCAAATGTATCACACAAGTTTGCTAGCTTCGCATCTTTAAACGACCAAAACTGAAGGTTAACCCTTTTATGCCGAAGCCGGCCAAAATTGGCGTCTTCAGTGGTTTTGAGGAATGTCCATTTGAAGGCCAAGAGAAGAGTGTTTTTGAAAATTTGCCACATTCCAGTGGTAACTTTTCAAAAAGAGTTCTCTTAGCCTACAAATGGACATTCAATAAGTAAATATTTGTATTCTTTTACAAAGTTTGGTTGTTAGAGGGTTAAAGGTCATCAATAAAGTTGCTTGAAATAGCTTCAGCAAGCTTTGTAACGTTGACTACAGTCCTGGTGATTAGCAAATTGAGAAGAATTTGATTGAACATTGTAGCGTCAACAATTTTCAGCAAAATACTTATCAAATCTTCACGTAGTGACGATTGTATTATCAGGTGATTATTTTAACAACAATTTTATGGAAAGCTGTTGTTGCGATAGGTAGCAATTGTTTTCAGTAAAATTCTTATAAATGCATTTGTTTTCACTTGCACCATAGGAAAAGTACAACTTGTATTGACCGATGGATAATAGAATCTGAAATAATGGTGCCAGAAAATATCTAACTAAAATGCCATCTACACACCTAAGTTAGTTAAAGTACCCATAAAGATAAATAAATATTCCTAAATTTATTTAGGATTCGCATCTTTTTTTAAAAATCAATTTATGAGAACTTTAACTCCAAAAGTCAATTGATGGAATTTAAGTGAACATAACTTTTTAATGTGTTGAAGAAAATATCCATTTGCAGAAGAGATAGATTTTTGAGAATTTACCACTGACGGGCTCGGTTATCAAAACAATCATTTCAATGGTAAATTTTCAAAAATAGCATTCTTGCTGTACAAAATTGGACTGTTATGCAGCGGGTGGATCTTTCAAGACCTGGTGATTGCAGAAGCCATTTCTTCAGGCCAGCATGAGTGATTACAAAGTGTTTAATATATGGCCAAAACTGAACCCTCTGAACCCTGAATTTATTTCCGTGGTCACCACGCCCACCCCATCATACTAACATTAAGCCCAGTCACATCACTCCACTGTATGTGACCCTACTTGCAGTCCTTTGACCTCTTGCTATGTGAAGTAACATTACGCTTATGGGATTGAGGGTAACCTCAGGTCATCATGCCTTTCTTATCGAGCAATTTCATTGGCTGAGACCCGCAGTTCATTTATATTTAGGACGTTTTGTTAACTTAGTGTGGATGTCAATAGCCTGCAAGCGTGGTTCTTGATATAGGAGCAGGGTGGGAGGGCGAGACTGTGCGATAGGATGATGCACCCACCTTGAGTTTATAGTCATGTAGCATTGCCAAGATTTTAATTTTTAGCCCACCTGGCCTGAAGAGCCAAGCGAGCTTATGCCAGCTGTTCATCATCCATCCAGCCGCCTGTCATCCATCCATCCATCAAATCACATCTCATATATGCTTTGACTGATTTCAGACAAATTTGGCTGGAAGGATCCTATGGTGGTAGGTTCCAGAACTTCTATGCAGAATTTTGATTGGTCAATTTTTCTGGTGGCCATCTTTAATTTTCAGAAAATTCTGCTCCTCCAAGATAAATAGTCTGACTTCAACGAATCTTGCATGGAATAATTATAACATGGTAGGCTAACCCATCTAACGAGAATTCTGATTAGTCAATATTTCCGGTGGCCATCTTGGATTTTCTGAAAATTTCTGGAAATCAGTTAAAGGCCTACTTCTCATTAACCACTTGTGAAGCAAACTCAGTTTCGAGGACCTTAGCCTGGTATGCTTCAGAACTAATTGTATACAGAATTTTGATGGGGCTATTTTTTCGGCGCCTATCTTGAATATTAAAAAAATTTGCGGGAAATTGTTTAAAGCGTTACTCCTCATTAACTGTTAGGGAAATTTCAATGAAACTTGGTTGAAAGGATTTTCCTGATGGCCATCTTGGATTTTCTGAAAATTTCTGCAAATCATTTAAAAGCCTACTCATCAACCACCTAGCTGATTTTAAGCACACTCGTTTAGGACGACCCTACGGTGGTATCCTTCAGAACACGTCTACAGAATTTTGATTAATTACTGTTTTTGCCTGTCAACTTGAATTTTCTGAAAAATGGCAGGAAATCGTTTAAAATTCTACTCCTCGTTAACTGCTAGGGCAATTTAACCAGACTTGGCTGGAAGGATACTAGGCTGGTAGGTTTCAGAACCTGTATACAGAATTGTTATTGGGCCATTTTTTCGGCGCCCATCTAGAATTTTGTGAACATTTCTGGAATAAAAGTCTACATCCCCCTTAACCACTTGGCCGATTTCAAGCAAACTCGGCTGGAAGGACACTAGAGTTTGGTTCAAAGCTTTTATACAGAATTTTAATTGCCAAATGTGTTCTGCACCCATTTTAAATTTTCTGGAAAATGGCTGGAAATTATTTAAAACACTACTACTCATTAATCGCTTGTTCCAGTGGCCATCTTGTTCTCCAAAATAACATCTCAGGAACTGCTGTACAGATCAGGCTGAAGCTCAGATTTACTTTCATCGATAACTAATGGTGATTAAACTGTGTTCACGAGAGTGATCATTGATATAATATGGTTGTCATGGACCAATCAAAATTTTGAGCTTGATGACCATATTGAATTTTTATATTGGCCGCTGGAATCCAAGGATCAATCTGATTGTGTGCTCAGCATTCATCATTAATTTCCCACTAAATATTGATTGTACTGAATTCTCAATTTTGTATTTTATGCCATGTTACTGCTGAATTAAAAATATGTCTGTTCAAATGCTAACGGTTCAAATACTAATGGTCCAGGTGAACGCCAAGGCCCTTGGGCCTCTTGTTAACATTATACTAAGCCCATATACACAAAAGGCTCAGGGAGAAAGTGAGAGACACACCTGAGAACCAGCCTCCATGTGTGATACTTAATTTTGTATGGCATCAAACAGCCTATAATTACAGATAATGTCCAAGGCTGGGATTCCTGCCTTTTGGGTATATGGACTTTCTCACTGAGACCCATCTTTTTGGGTTCAAAGGCTTATGAGATTTATGAATGTAATTAGAAATTGCTGCTTAGTAGAGCTACCAATGAGATGATACTGATGACCCTCTAGCAGAAATTGAAACAGAAGAACGGTTGCACAAGCAAATAACGATCTGCGACAATAAGTGAAACAAATCGATGCGACCAAGTTGTCCGGTGAAGAAATCAGAATCACTATTACCCCTGCTATCAATCAACAAAAGATTGCCAAAAGCGAGTATGCGATCATGAGGAGACCACTATCACTCAGCCTAAGGTGACACGCACAACAGTCTTTAAGATTACGATAGGATCATGACAGATTACGCAAACCTATGTTCACAATCCTAACCTAGGGCCTGTTGCTAGTAATGACTGTTCTTGTGTGTTCTTGAGCACGTGTTGATGGAAGGAGTGGATGGGGTAGGGGTGTGAGGTGGCGGGCTGAGCAAAGAAGGTGGAGAAAACCCTGTATCAGTGTTACTTCTGATGTATCATATAATGCTGACACAAGGAAGAGGATGATGGTGATGGAAGAGAAGAAGAAGAAACGGAAAAAGAAGACGATCAAGAAGAATTACACCCTTATAACAAATGCCAGTTGCGCTGTCAGATACAGTTGATTTGAGCTTACAGTGCTGGGGCTCAAATCATCAGCGGTCATGGCAGTGAAACAGTTTCCATTATCTGTCAATTGTTGGGCTTTGGAATTTCTATGATATTGGGATTTCAAGAATGAACGACTAATGTCCTTGTAATATGTTACAGGACGCAGCTGGCGTATAGTGGAACTTTGTCTGATTTCCCATTGACGTCTATCGTTCTACTTCTTCTATCGCTAAATTGATCGACGTTGCATACCAGGGTGTGATTTATTGTAATTGTGTTGCATAAGAATGCGAAACTTTGTCGTCATTTACTGACAGTAACAGTACGATTATCTTCCGCTACACAAAAGCCAGCTTTTATTTTTACCCTATAGCCCTGTAGGTGTTAGAGTGTCTGTCTGTCTGTCTGTCTGTCTGTCTGTCTGTCTGTCTGTCTGTCTGTCTGCCTGTCTGTCTTGCAGTCTCTGTCTGTGCCTACCTTCCTGCTCTGTCTGTCTGTATGTCTGCCTGCCTGCCTGCATACCTGCATGCCTTTCTGTCTTGCAGTCTCTGTCTGTGCCTACCTTCCTGCTATGTCTGTCTGTCTGTCTGTCTGTCTGTCTGTATGTCTGTCCTTCTGCCTGCCTGCCTGCCTGTTCGCCCACCCAGCTGCCCGCCCACCGAGTTGCCTGCCCACCTGTCCGTCCGTCTGTCTAGAGCTGTATCTCAAAAACTACTGATCCAATTCTGCGAAACTGTTAGCACAACAAAGGAACTTGCCATGCATGAGGAGTTCAAGATTTTGACTGCGATCTGGATAAAATAACTTGGACCCGGATCAAATTGAATTCTGGATCTGATGAATAGCTCAGAAACTACTCATCTGATTCGGCTCAAATCGTAGCAGTCAGGAAACATACATAGGGATTCCACAACTTTCGACACAGATCTCAAAAAGATCCGGAACATCTGAAAAGTTCCACAAAACCCCAAAAAATCTTTTTTTAATCCAAAAAACATTTTACAATTTGAAAAGTATGAGATGGTGAGGCTCTACAATATTTGATTGCTCTTGTTTTGATAATGAGTGAATGCTGGATATGACCATAGTGCTAACTGAATCATATTGCTGTTTCTGCTGAAAGTTGTTGCTCTTGTAAATACCTTTCACTTACAGCATTTACAGTAGCGCTTTAATGGTCGAGATTGGTCAGCTTATTAACGGTCAGACTGCTGCCAGCCACCAGATGATAAATTTAATGAGCTATTAAACTCTGAACCTGCTGAATATTTTGAAAACAATTTGACTGAAAGTTGTTGGTGGCTTTGTTTTCAAAATATTCAGCAGGTTCAGAGGTAAACCCCGTGAAAAATCTAGTCTGTAGAAATTCAGCCGACAGACAGGTAAATGTCCATTTGCAAGGCAAAAGAATAGAATTTTTTTAATTTGTACTACATGACATTTAAACTGGTTCCGAGCCATCGAGACAGATTGAGTAAGGTATTCCAGTAATACGTTTTCAAAAATAAATGACTCAGTCTTTTGTCCTGCAAAAATACACATTCTTCAATTCAAGCCTGCTGCAGAGGCTCAGGTTTTGGTTATCAAATGGTTAATTAATATTTCCTGTATATAATTATTATCAAATATGCAATTGATTAAGAAATTTGGCGAGAAACGAGGCTTTCATTATGTATGCTCTATAACTGGCTTTCATTATCCGTGTTCTATAACTAGCATCAGACATGCCGCTATAGTCATTATAATGGGTGAATCCAGTCTTAGCTATGTATATGCCACGCCCATCTCTAGGGAAGTTCCGCCCATGCTTAAATTGTTCGTGTTGGGATCGCTTGATCTCTGCATAATCTCAAGCTCCAGAAAACTGTACAGGTACATGTGTAAGCTGTTGAATATTTTGACGGTAATTTTGACTGGGATAGGCAGCAACAGCCCAGTCAAATTAATTTCAAAATATTCAACAGCATGTTTATTAAATGGTAAAGACGTACAATTCGTACAACTTGACAAACTTTTTAAATAAGCGTTTGTAATGGAGTAAATTGCGTCATTCATGACGTAATTTATTATGATGTCAACCTACGTGTGACGTCTTCAAGTTGATTATGATGTCATATGGTTGACTGAGAAACTGGATTCATCCATTATGAATGAGGGTTGCTAATCACATGGAAATTAACCCCTAATGATACTCAAATTAATTCAGGAAAATTTTTTTTATAGAAAATGTCCATTTGCAGAAATAGACAGCTGAGCTGTCCTCAGTCTAATTACTTTTAAAATATTCAACCTGTAACAGTTTATAGTGGTTTAGTTTATAATCTTAAAATTTCAATTCTGCGTATTTCGGTTTCAAAGTTTCAGATCGATCCCTGAACTCTGAGTGAAAGGTGGGCAGATCTTAGCTAGAAATGGATTCCTCTATTTATACAGACGGACATTTGACTAAAAATTGTGAAATTCTGGAACTTATACAAAAAAATGGAAAACATGCACAATCGCGGGAATAATCTTGCAGGTTTGAATACTTTTTGGTACATTAAGTCTTGTAGAAAACTCATATAAATCGTAAAGCATTTCTTAGAGGTGGAAAATTATCTTAGATTTTGGGGGATAATTCTTCAGTTTAAAGCTTAAAGATGCACCAGTTCACCTGTTGAATTACCTGTATCATTTAGCTTTGATGGGTTCTTTGGATTTAAATTTACTGCATAAGTTTAAGAAGAGATAGTGAGCATAAATAAGGGTGGATAGGTGGTGGTGGTGGTGATGGTGGTGGTGGTAATGCTGGTTGGGCTTGTGCATACATGTGTGTTATGGAATGTATTTTATGTTTACTGACATTCCTGTAATCTTGCAAAACCTTCAAGTACAACTCAGAAGACTGTTCTACATGGAGTTTTATGTTCATGCAGTAAAGCCAACAGTACCCTGCTCATAAATTATTTAACTGTAACTGGTGCAAGCCACCAGCCAATAATTTCAATGGGCAATAACTCGGGACCTCCTGAATATTTTGAAAACAATTTGACTGAAAGTTGTTGGTGGCTTAGCCACCAACAACTTTCAGTCAAATTGTTTTCAAAATATTCAGCATATCTAGAGTTAAACCCTGTAGAAAATGTAGTCTGCTGAAATTTAGCAGGCAGACAGTTAAATGTTTCCAAAACAAGAAAGAAACATGTTAGTTAGTGCAGTTTTGAACACGATGTAAGAAATGTTCTGTTGAATATTTTTGGACTTAATTTGATTTGAAGACATTGTAATGGCAACATTTAATGGCTTCTAATTAAATTAAGTGCAAAATATTCAACAGCACATTTGATTTTGTTTTGGAAACATTTAAAGTTATTTCGGAGCTTGACTGTCGCAATGTTTATGAGTCCTTTAACACTCATATCTGGCAAAAATGGGTTCTGCAGTGGTCTTGAGAAATGCCCATTTGCAAACCAAGAGAAGACTATTTTTGAAAATTTACCACTGGAATGACTGGCTTAATAACCAAGCCATTCACTCCAGTAGTAAATTTTCCAAAATAATATTCTTTTGGTCTGCAAATGGACATTTTCCATTCTTGAACAAATTCGAGGGCTACCCCTTTAACCATCTGATACCAGAAACAACAAATTCTATCTGAGTTCAGTTAATATTTTTCAAACAAATATGACTCCGGGACTTGAAGCTATCTATACCAAATTTAATTCTCAAAATATTCAACGACTTTGTTGTATAATTGTCTTAAAATTGAGACATTGAAATTTCAAGGGTTAAATGGTTTTAACCCATACATTGATCTGTACAGACACCAACTGTTGCAGTGAGTTAACCATTTTATGTCTAAATTTTAATTGCTTATTGAATGTCCATCTGCAGGCTAAGAGAAGAATATTTTTGAAAATTTACCACTGGAATGACTGGCTCGTTTATCAAGCCAGTCATTCCAGTGGTAAATTTTCAAAAATAGTCTTCTCTCGGCCTGCAAATGGGCATAAATCCTCAAGACGGCTCTACAGGCCAGTTTTGGCCGACTTCATCATCAAAGGATTAAACAATGTTTGAGAAATTTTGTTGAATATTGTTAGCATAATTAAAATATTCAATATCTTACCTGTATGGTTGTTCTATGATATTGAGACTTCAATACATTGATAATGAAAACAGGTGCTATACTAATAAAAGCTGCAAAATGTACCGGAGTCAGCATATAAAATGACTATTTCATGGCTCTCTGATATTACTTTCTCCCAGGTAAATCTGGTGATAAATCTACCCACCCACCCCACCCCATCCCCATTCCCGAAATTCAGCATTGTATATGATAGACACTAATGTTGGAAATATCTATGACAGCTAGTATAGAGTCATAAATAAGTTAAATTGTTTTCAAAACAAAAACAGACAGATTTAGTTAACCTTTCATCGACAAATGCATGAAAAAGGTAAATTCTTTTCCGTATAAAAATTATTCTGATGAATATTTTGAAATTAATTTGACTGGAATCCATTGCTGCCTTTAGATGTCTTCCAATCCAATTATCTGCAAAATATTCAACTGTAGATTTTACATTGTTTTGGAAATATTCTAAGTTATATCTTAGCTGTACTGTATAGAGCAACCTTGTACGCTCGGCCAATGACGTTTCCGGTATACTGTTTAAATGTTATAAACTTTACAATTCTGAGAAACGAAAAAAAAGCTTTACGCTGTAAGAAATATTCTTTTAAAAATTAGAAACTAATTTCACTGGGTGCAGTGACACTTGTATCGTCTACTGAGAATTTTGAGAACAGGTTGAAGGAAAGCTCTTTAACTGCTAAAAATAGGCAGCGATAATTTTTTATGAACTCGTTATCAAAATATGTAGCCTAGAATGTTTCATGCCTACCGCAGGAAATACACAATGTGAATCAAACTATACTTTACTCTTATTAAGATGCCGATCGAGGTAGCTCTGCTCACCTTAGAAGCCAACAGTATAATGACTATCATTAACACTACAGAATTCAGATTTGATGCTGAGAATTGCATGCCAGGTAGAAGATTCCCAAATAATCAACTACATGCAAATACCAAACTGAAATGGCAGCTAGATGAATTTTCTCGTGATTTAGTTCTATAGTCTTACTCTTTCAGGATAACTTTAAATTAAGTCTGACTGCTGCAGGCCACCAGATAATAAGTTCAATGGACAATAACTCTGAATGTGCGGAATATTTTGAAAATAATTTGACTGAAAGTTGTTGGTGGCTGAGCCACCAACAACTTTCAGTCAAATTGTTTTCAAAATATTCAGCAGATCCAGAGTTAAATGCTATGGACTATGTAGTCTGCAGAAATTTAGCAGGCATACAACTAAGCAAAAAAAATTTCAAAATATTTTCTTAACTACTTTAATGGTCAATATTGGTCAAGAAAATCTAAATATTGGCTTATTGAATGTCCAATTTCAAGCCAAGAGAATACAATTTTTGAAAATTTACCATTAAAATGACTGGTTCAGTTATCAAACCAGTCATTCCAGTGAGAAGATTTTTAAAATTGTATTCTATGGGCCTGTAAATGAACATTCCACAGGACCACAGCAGAGGCCGGTTTTGGCCGGCTTGACCATCAAAGGGTTGAATGTGTTGCCCGGCAGAAGTCAGACATGAGAACTTTTCTGAGGATTTTAACAAGATTTCTCCTTCATCAATGCATGATTTAGTTTCAAGTTCAAGGATATTTACAGCCAAGGCCACATCGTGACATATGGGGGATAGACAATGTACAATAATTTATATACACAGTAGCTGTTGGGGTATTATACAATTTTCTTTTCAGTGTTATCTTATACATCATCATCATCATCACCATCACCACCATCATCATCATCATCATCACTATCACCACCACCACCATCATCATCCTCATCATCAATCAGTTTCAAATTATTACGTAGTCAGGCTACTCGGGACACTGGTACTGGGCCAAAACATGGCCGAAATTTGATCAGGTACTGACGCTGAGTAACCTGCGCTGATCAGGGATTTGTGCTGTATAAATTAATCTTTCTTCCGCTATTATGAGACAGCAAATATTGATAACATGGCTGGTACTTATCATTGCGCATATTGGATTCATCATGTAAGACAATTTGCAAGATATTAACATCTTGCTGATGTAATCGTCGTAACCTTTTGATTCCCAAATTTGTTCAAGGAAGTTTCAATTTTCCCATAGAAATTCTCCATTTACAAACCGAGATATGACTATTTTTGAAAAATTACCACTGGAATGACTGGCTCCGTTATCGAGCCAGTTATTCCAGTTGTAATTTTTCAAAAATAGTCATATCTCGGTTTGCAAAAGTTTATTTCTCAATACTCCTCCAGACGTCATTTTTGGCCAAAAGAGTTAATCCGCACCTGTTGACTTGGATCCTATGTTATCCTTTCACCCCCAGGTAAATCATTAATCCAGCCATCATACGCCACCAAACTGGTTTTCTGCTAAATACTGCGAAAATAACGTGATTTGCAAATAGCAGCAACAATTGTTTCAATCAAATGCTTTTCAATGTGTACAACAGATAGCAAGTTTTGAGTGTTTCGCAATCGAAGATTGTCGCAGCAGATGGCGTTGATATCGATGAATATTACGTAAATCGTGTTAAGTTACGAGTACTTGTGGAGATGAAAGGTGATGATAGGTGCTTATTACATCAAAGTGTCAGATGTTTTAATGTGATGTTAACAGCAGCTGCTAAGAAACTGAGAAAATCATAAAAACACATCGTATAACGACTTTAGTTTCAATGTAATCATTTATTGGATTAGCGAATCCTGCCAAACAAAAACATCTGGCACTGTAGTGGTCTCGGTGAATGTTACGAATCGTATGCGATGAGAAGACTACTTTTGAAAACTTACCAATTCAATGACTGGCTTGATAAATGAGCCAGTCATTTCAGCAGTAAATCCTTGACTTTTGTTTCAACATAACCCTTTATTGGGTTAGCCAAGGTGGTCTTAGCGAATGTCGAGATTCGCAGGCAATGAGAAGATCACTTTTGAAAATTGTGTAGATTTTCTTGACCATTGAAGTCCAAAAACAGGCTCACTGTGCAGTGGTGCCAATAAATATTGATTTGTATGCAAGCAATTTTAAACAATTTTTGTGCATTCCATAGGTACATTTGTAAAAATACCTCTTAATTGTCTTCCATTTGGACACTCAACACTAACACTCATATCAGCCCAAAACACCTTCTGCAGTGGTCTCGAGAAATGTCCATTTACAGACCAAGAGAAGACTATTTTTGAAAATTTACCACTGGAAATGACTGGCTCGGTTACCGAGCCAGTCATTCCAGTGTTAAATTTTCAAAAATAGTCTTCTTGGTCTACAAAAGGACATTTTCTATGGGAAAATTTAAATTTTCTTGAACAAATTTGAGGGTCAAATGGTGGGTTAAATGATATCTGTAGTATTTTGAGTGATTTGAGGCGATGTTGATGATGCAAGGGGGATTAAGTCATCCATGAATATTATATGTTTGAGCATGATGTAATCTTGATGTAATCTTGATTTACTTTTGTTCTACTGGGAATGGATGCTCAGATAAATGCCGTTGAAACCTCACAGGGAAGGTAACTCGGCCATATAATTTATAAATGATTGTTTGCGACAGAGGAAAATTGAATTCTTGGAAACTATTTCACTAATTTGACCATTTAATGTTCAATAAATGTGTGGAGAAAACCTGAATTTGTGCTTTAATCACTTAACCCTCGAGTTCGGTCAGAAAAATTGCATGTCCATTTGCAGATGAAGTCAGGACTATTTTTGAAATTTATCACAGTTCAGTGGAAAATTGTCAAAAATAGTCTTCTCTTGGTCTGCAAATGGACATTTTACAAGATCATTGCAGAAGCCATTTTTGGCTGATATGAGTCAAGATACCCAAAAATGTCTTCCCGTTGATTTTAAAGTTATCATGGAGCAATATGACTATAAAGAAATTTCAATTTTCTCATAGAACATATCCATTTGCAGGCCAAAAGAAGACAATTTTTTACATTTTATCACTGGAATCGAGCCAGTCATTCCAGTGTTAAATTTTCAAAAATAATCTTCTCTTTGTTGTAAATGGACATTTTCCAGACAACTGCAGAAGTAATTTTTGCCCAGCTTTAGCGTAGAGATGCGTTTCCCATAATGCTAATGACAGTCATTGTATTGTTGCCTTCCAAGGTGAGGAGAGATGCCTAAATTCATGGTCAAATTTCATCAAGAAAACTTCAATTTTCTCTTAGAAAATGTCCATTTGCAGGCTAAAAGAAGATTATTTGAAAATTTACCACTTGTTTGGCTGGCTTGATTATCTGGTCTCTTGGCCTTGCAAATGGGCATTTCCCATGACCACTGCAGAAGCTGGTATTGACTGGCTTGACCATTACAAGGTTAATGATGTGTCATTAGTAAGAGTACAGTAGTTCGATTCTATTTGTGTATTTCCTATGGTAGAGCAGAAATGTGCTAGACTATATATTTGTATATTAAAATTTACAGGAAATATCTGCTGCCTAAACACCAACAACTTTTCAAATTGTTCTCAAAATACCCTGAGTGTCACTATAGGTGATATTGGGATAAATATTTGGCTGAAAATCATTGCTGCGACAACTTTCAATCAAATTCTTCTCAAAGTAATCAACAGATAGCAAAATACCCCCCCCCCTTCTCCCCCTCCCCCAGTCAAATTATTTTCAAAATATTCAACATAATATTCTTTGCATCAAAAAGTATATAGATGTTAATTAACCCTTTAAACCGCAAATTTGTTCAAGAAAATTTACATTTTCTCATAGAGAGAAGATTATTTTTGAAAATTTATCATTAGAATGACTGGCTCGGAAACCGATTTGATCGGCAAATGAACATTTCACAAGACCACTGCAGAACACGTGTTTGGCTGACTTGGGTGTCAAGTTGTTAAAATGGTTTCGACAAACTGACCAGGCGTATAAAAAACATGTAAATTGTTAAAACACATTTTACTAACATGCATGGTCAAACATATATCGCCAAATCAAACAACATTTCACTTAGAAACATTATTTAATCTGTTAGCGGCTAAAATTTGTAAAAAAAATCAAAAATATTTTCTCATTGAATGTTTGTTTACATGTCTAGGGAAAACTATTTTTGAAATTTTAATACTGGAATGAGTGGCTCAGTTATTGCGCCAGTCATTCCAGTGGGAAATCTTCAAAAATGGTATTTTCTTGGCCTGCAGATGGACTTTCCTCAAGATCACTGCAGAGGGTGTTCTGATTGCATGCTTGAGCCTTGAGGGGCTAAAGTACATATATACTGAATTCCCTCCCAATGCTTATTTTACAAATGACTATATTTTAATTTGCTCTTGTTAATTTTAGATAACCATACTTTCATCAGTCAAATCATTATTAAAATAATCTAATAATAGGTTTTAATATAAAATTTAATCTTTAATAACATTTTCTGTTAAAATTGGTTAGAGATCAGACGGTAACCAGTAGAGATATTTAAAATGCATATAATATGAGTCTCAGAATAATTTTATCCACAGGCATTTGGACCTCAGCTAGCGGGTAAACTATTAGGTATTTTAAAAATAATTTGAGTAAAAGTTGTTGCTGTTATGCGACCCAATAAATTTCAAAGTATTTTTTAAATTTTGAATAGAATACTATGAGTGCTTATTTTAATTTGTCTGGTGTTTGTGTGAGTGGTTGAAGGAATGTTATTTACTTGACAATATAAGCACTGTATTGGAAAATCACAAATACATTATCTTTGTCTATTGCCTATTGAAATAGGCTATTCTTATGGACTCTTAAGGTCCTTGTTAAAATACTTCATGTTTGAAAATATTGACAGACGCTCTTACGGTCCAGTAAAATGGAATATGGATTTCTTTATATGTATATATATAAACATAGGTCAATGAGTTCCTAAGTAGCGTGTCTAATGGAATGATCTGATATGTCACTCACTCACACACACACACACACACATGCACGCACGCACACATGCATGCACAGACAGACAGACAGACAATAACATACATGCACACATGAACGCAGACAGACAGTAACTCACACACACTCACACAGACAGACAAATGTGCAGACAAACAGACAGACAGTAAGACACACAGGCGCACAGACTAACATACAGACAGTAACACACAGATGCACAGACAAACAGACAGACAGTAACACACAGATGCACAGACAAACAGACAGACAGTAACACACAGATGCACAGACAGAAAGCAATACCATTTTCCCCTTATGGGGCGAGTCTAATACTATATTTAGCTCTGTCATGAAAATTGAAAAGTCTGTCAGAAAGTGTATAAATTGTACGTCTTTGATGAATTTACAATTTAATAAACATTCTGTTGAATATTTTGAAACTAATTTAACTGGGAGATGTTGCTGCCATATAGGCATCGACAACTCCTAGTGAAATTAGTTTGAAAATATACAAGAAAAAGTTATTAAATTGTGTATTCAGCCTCCAGCCAAATTAGTTTCAAAATAGTGAAAAATTTCACTATATTTGTTGTGAAATTGAGACACTGGATTTTAAGGTGAAAGCAATTTTAAAGCGAGATTTCTTTCAAGAAAAACTTGGATGGAGTTTGACTGAAATTTGTTGCAAATTACTCACAAAATATGTCTAAAGCAGGCTTAATTTCGCAGAATTGGAACGTTTAGTTAACGTAATACTAATTATAACAACAATTATTATAATAAGCCAAAATTGCAACGTAATTAACTGTCTCGCTGCTGCAATAGCCACCAGATATTAACTTCAGTGAGCAAAAACTCTTGACTTATTGAATATTTTGAAAACAATTTGACTGAAAGTTGTTGGTGGCTTAGCACCCAACAACTTTCAGTCAAATTGTTTTCAAAAATATTTAGCAAGTCCAGGGATAGAACCCCTGGAACATGACGTCTGCAAAAACTCAGCACCCAGACGGTTAACACTCATGCTTTTACAAATATTTCCATAATCATGCATGCATTCTCTTAATGTAGCGCACAACATGCACACAGACTATTTTTATTGATTAACGTAAACTCACCAATTCAAAATGTTGCTCTAATGTCACCTCATTCAGTCACATTTAGAAATCGTATTCCACAAGATCCTGGATTAAGCATTTCTCAGATCTAGATTTATTTCCAATACTGTCACAGAAGTTTTTTTTTAAATTATCCTATAAGTTACAGGCTTTCCTTCGAATGATTTTGTTTTAATGTATAAAAATATGTTCCAAGTTCCTGGTTTTATGCGCGTTTCTCAAGTTCAACGTATAACAACGATTCTGATTCGCTAATGGCTGGTAACGGGTAATCTAATTACACACCCATAATTAAATTAACGAATCATGTGAAGAAATTTTATACACAATTTCAACCGGGAAAACACAGGAATATTTTTTGTGAACGATCATTTTGGTAAATTCATCATTTTAGCTTTTTCACTACAAACTGCCAAAAGATTTGTCTAGTTATTTTGAAAATAACTTGAATGGATGTTATTCCTGTCTATTTTAGCAACAGCTTTTTGTCTAATTATTTTCAAAAAAATGAGTACAAAGTTAATCAATTTATTTCTCTGACTATTGAGACTTTATATATTCCTACAATAAGAATAAAAATAAAATCCTAACCCAAATACAGAAATGCAGACAAACTAATTTTACCTTCCTCAGTTGGTGAAAGAGATTTTTCCAGAAACATATTTTCTGTCAAAATAGTTTAACAGTTCACAAAATACCTTTCATCGAATATACCAGCACTATCTTCCATAAAAAACCCACTGAATGATCCAAGTTTCTCTGCTGTTGTTCAAAGTTACAAACAAACTTCGTTCGATATGTATACTGCTGCCGCCCCATGTGGCGGCAATATAGGCATGTGGTTGGTCGCCGATTCATGTCTGCGTTATATGCTTATTGTCCCGATCATTGATTCACAAGAACACATTAGCGGAGTGGTAACGGGGAACATATATCGACAGCGATGAGTGAGTGAATACGTGATCTGGAGTACTTAGCGCTTTCTCATGATCAGGTATTAGACATCCCAGTTCATGGCAAATTATTAATAGGTCAATCGTTTTTAAAATTGAAAACTTATTTTCTTCCCCCAAATTATTATTTTGAATTTATTTGATACTCTATTATAAAAATTTAAGACAATTTTGAAAAAAATATGAGTGAAAGTTGTTGCTGCCTATGACAGCAACAACTTTCAGTCAAATTGTTTTCAAAATAATTAGGAGGATTTAAAACCTTTGAACCCTGAAATCCCAGAATCTCAATTTCCAGGTAGCTACGGGTAAGCTGTTGAATATTTTGAAACAAATTTGACAGGAACCTCATGTTGCTGCCTTAAGGCAGTAACAGCTCCCAGTCAATTTAGTTTCCAAATATTCAACAGAACATTTATTAAAAGGTAAAGGATTTTGGTCAGGTTTGGTATTTCTGGTTTAAGGGCTTAAACTTGAAATGCATGGTAATGATAGCAGCATATGCAAGAATTGTCTACCTTATAGTGTAACTGATAATTGTTTTCATCTTGAAATGTCCCTGGCAGCAATGCTTCAAGACCACATTGGTAGATGAGACTGCATTCTTAACTGTCACTGCTGCAAGCCACTACACAATAATTTCAATGCACAAAACCTATTAAATTGCTGAATATTTTGAAAACAATTTGACTGAAAGTTGTTGGTGGTTTAGCCACCAACAACTTTCAGTCAAATTATTTTCAAAATATTTAGCAGGTACAGAGATATAACCCTTGGAATATGTTGTCTGCAAAAACTCAGCAGTCAGGCGGTTAAATGATGTACAGATTGTTTTTGTAGACATGTTTCAGTTAACATCTCTTAATTATATACACTAATGCTACAAGGGAATCTCACCTAGCATCAAATATTCGTTTGTCTAGATGATAATGTAAGCTTTTCCGTATGCCCTAGCGAGTCAGATAATAAGTGTACATAATTTTATAATTATCCATAATAGTTATATTTGACTGAAAATTGGTACTCTGGCTCAGCCGCAACAATTTTCAGTCAAATTATTTTGACAATTATTTTTAAAATACTGCTTGTAATTACTTTAAATGCAAATTTGTAGACAATATATAGTTCAAGTTAATTCCACCAGTCATGAATTTGCAGGGCATCATGGGATATTGCTTGTTGTGGGAAGAGTAACACCAATTAAAGGTGCACTAAGCACAGCAGAATGTTTGAAAATAAGATTATTAAAATTGTATAATTTTAGAGGCTTAAATTGTGTGCCTAGATGTAATGAAATGAAATAAATCTTAGCATATGATGATTTCATTTCGTTAATTAATATACATTTTTAGTTGCTAATTTTAATTAGCAGTTCGTGTTGCTAATTCAATTTCATACCTTTAAAAAATAATATTAATTTATATGGAGGGAAATTATCTTATGCTAAGATTTGTTTAGTTTCATTACATTTAGGCACACAACTTAAGCCTCTAAAATTATACAATTTTAACAATTTAATTTTCAAGCATTCTGGTGTGACCCATGCACCTTTAATGGTTAAACTGGCCTCTGCAGATGACCTGGGAAATGTCTCAGTTTTGCAGGCCAAGAGAACACCATTTTTGAAAATTTAACACTGGAATGACTGGCTTATTAATCGAGCCTGTCATTCCAGTGGTAAATTTTCAAAAATGCATTACTCTTGGGCTGTAAAACTGACATTTTCTAAGAGAAGATTGAAATTTTCTTGACCAAATTTGAAAGGGTTAAGAAAGATAGAGATTCTTTCCAAATAGATGGATTCTATTCTAGCTCTGCCCCGCCCATTTTAGCCAAGGTCCACCCACTTTCTATGAATACTGGAATCGATAATCTAAAGGTAACTATCCAGGTATGCTGTGGACTATTTTGAAACTAATTTGACTGGAGCTGTTGCTGTCAATCAAAGTAGTTAAAAAATATTCAAAAGACTGTTTGACTACATTAATAATTTATCAAATACATAAAATTCTTCCACTTTTAAGTGATAGACTTCAATTTTCGTGACAGACTTGCGTTGTTTTGGTTGTGACATCAGCTAATGGTGTGATGTGTTTAACTATGATATTAGATACTTAGTGACATATGGTGTTCTCTTCATTCACTGGCCACATGTTGGACTCGCCATCATATTGAACAGGAGATTATCCCTTACCACATCCTGCGGATGTCATCCAGTCGAGATCAATAAAATTTAACTAGCCGATGGGATATAGGATATTTTTTCATAGCTTCGGCACACGACATTGTGACCTTCGGTCGGCTAAATATTTTCCCTACGCGATACTGGATACGTTTCTCTGATCCACGCATTCGACCCTAACAGCAACAGACAGAATTCGACATTTGAGGTGAAGTGATTTGTGAATATCTGCTGCACAGTTGTCCGCAAATAGCCGATTTGACAGTTTCCTAATCAAGCCAATATTAAGCGTGATTGGACTGTCATGCCTCTGAAGTTCATTGTTAACCATATAGTGTATTGTAGCAGGAATTGCTAGTTGTAGTCTGTTTGTAGTTTGATGATGGCCAGTGCTTTAGTAAAGGCAACATCACTTACCCCAGAGATCAGACATATCCATTTCTTTGATTGGAACCTGGTTTTTTTCAAGGACAATAGCCTTTGTGCTGTTGGAGTCTCAATGGGACTGCAAAGGCCTGTTTTGGCTCTGGGGTTGACCATTAAAGGGTTGGGCAAGATTTCTGTCCGCGAGATAGGATTATAGGTCGGGTATGAGGGTAAAAATTCCATGGCCAATTAAGCGTCACAATTAGAAATATAATTTTGACTTCAATTAAAAGAACCCTGTCAATATCAAAATTATTTTTCTTATACAACGAGGCTGACATCATATAGTTGCGACCTGGGAGTGGGGTAGTACTCTCAACAAATATGACTGAGCAACTAACTCATTTATGCTAGTTTCAAGGCAGAAGGAAAAGTATAATTTAAAAAGTATAATTTAAATTTCCCCCACATGTTTATTCAGGTGATTTTGTTTAACATTTTCAATACCAGGCAGGACTGATTTTCATGTCGAAATGTCAAGGCCATTTGCAATAGAGGGATGTAGACCATTTCTATCTTAGGACCCACCAGCTGTTTATTAAGCTTAGCTACGCCCACTATTTTCACTTAATGGAATCAATTTGAAATTTTTAAATCCGAATTCCTAGAAACTAAGCTTCAAGGTAACTATATATATGATATAATTGATCATGATGTCAGCCTTCATGTGATTATGATGTCATATGATTGATCGATAAACCGGGTTTGTCTATTATCAGTGTAATAACAATTCTATCAATTTATGTTTTCAACTGTGGCTGGATCACTGCAATTTGGTCAAGAAAAAATATCCGGTTGTAGAATAAATATGTTTACTTTTTGAAACATTATCACTGGAATGCTTGCCTCTGTTATTGAGACTGTCATTCCACTAGTAAATTTTCTCCTTGGGTCTCTTGCTCAGCAAATGTACATAATTTGACATTAGACCACTGCAGAAGCCACTGTTAGCCATGAGTCGAGTCTTTAACTATCTCGTTGCTGCAAGCCAACAGACAATAATTTCAAAGGGCAATAACTCTGGAATTGCTGAATATTTTGAAAACTATTTGACTGAAAGTTGTTGGTGGCTTTGCCGCCAACAACTTTCAGTTAAATTGTTTTCAGAATATTCAGCTGATCCAGAGTAAAATTATTCTTATATTAAGTCACATATGATTACATCATAAATTGTTTGGCAAGAATCAGGGTGGCGGTTGATGTTTATTTGTGAGGGGATGGTTGGGCTTAAGTGGGTTGCTACAGGATAATAATGCCTAGTTAAATAGCATTGACCTTTCTATGCAGAAGACATAATGCGTAGGCTATTATTGTCATCTGTTTCTGATGCCTTATGGCTATGAATTGTGGGTGTCTGCGTGTATTTGAATTCTTATGTGTGGACGTTAACTAAGTCTGGTAGTTCTGTTCTAGTTACGGTGAACTCATGGTGGTTATTTTGAAAACAATTTGACTGAAGGTTATTAGTTCCTGCCTTAGGCAACAATAACTGTCATGCAAATTAAATCAATATATAGGTTAAGATTTCATATTAATTTGTCGGAAATCAGATTTAAGTATATGTTCACACTTAAAATGGTTACATTGGATTGAGGATCTGAAACAGCTGGCGAAGAACATGGGTCCTTACTCAGTCCGACATGACTTGAGTTAATCCTTTAGGCGGTCAGGGAGTGGATGAGACAATTGATTGTCCATCTGTGGATGAAGAGAAGGCAATTTTTGAATATTTACCACTGAAATCAGAATCAGATGAGGCAGTCGTTCAAGAGATAAAATTTAAAAAATAGCCTTTTCTTGTTCTACAATTGAACACTTATCATGACCATGGTAAAGGTCGACTTTGGCCCGCTTGAGACAATAAAACGGCTAAGTAACCTTTCCATGATGAAGTTGGCCAAAACTGGCCTCTGCTGTGGTCTGGTGGAATTATGCCCATTTGCAGGCCAAGAGATTACTATTTTTGAAAGTTTACCACTGGAATGACTGGCTCTGTAACCGAGCCAGCCATTCCAGTTGTAAATTTTCAAAAATAGACTTCTGTTGCCTGCAAATAGACATTCAATAACGAAATATTGAGATTTTCTTGATGAAATTTAATCATTAAAGGGATAATCTATCCATCGCCCATACACCTGGCAACTCCACCCACAGTGCCCAGTAGCATTACCATATTAACACTTCAATCTGAATTCTCAGGAACAGTTTTTGAGGAAACCAAATTATCCCAACCCAATGAATTCCCCCATATCTCATTTTCAAGGCTCCACTACAGGAAAATCCTATCCAATGTTATTCTACGCTTCAAACATGGATGCAGCTGCACAGACATTGTATGCTTGTGTCGTTAGTCATGTCCAAACACTGGGACTTCCAGAAAATGGGCATTGACATGTCATGACACAATTAAACGCTAAAAAATCCTAGATGTACTACGCCAGGCCAGTTGCAATGAAGATGATCTACAACTAGTGAGACTACTACTCGCAGACACCAAGCTGAGAGTATGAGTCAAGTCAGTGAAGTCTGTAGAGTTTGAGCATCAATCGGCTCCCCACAGGGAGATGGTCTATCTCTGGTACTTTTCACACGCTACCTTGCTGGTGCATTGAAATCTGTGCGGGAAAGTTCCACAAGACCAACCCCCCCCCCCCAGCATCAATACTGAGCATGCCCCTAGAGATGGAATATGCTGACGATGTGGACTTCATAAATGAGGAAAAGAAACTAAAGATTGAGAATATTTTATGAATGAATCCAAAACAGAGTTCACCCACATATGCCTATCGACAAAGCATGAAACTATAGAAAATAATGACCCACTTCGTGGCGGCGAACCATGGAGGAAAAGTAAAATCCTGGGCTCACTGCTTTGCAGTACTGCTGACATTTCTGCACACCGCGTCATGGGGAACATATCTTTCCGGTCCTTCTGGAAGCTATTGATTTGTAGATCAAATATGCCCTTGATAAAGTGGCTACGTTTATAATGTAACCTGCGTCTCCTTGATGCTGTATAACTGTAACAGCTGGGCGGCTCCACAGGCAGCTCGAGACAAACTCGTCACCGCTGTCTGTAAAAGTCGCCCAGCAAAGATGGTCCATATTTGGCCATGTGCTAAGGATGCCAGAAGAGACACCAGCACAGAGAGCCATGGAATTCGCCCTATTCGGAGCCAGCAAATAGAAAGCCAGGAGAGGACGTCCTTGCATAAATCTACCGGTGCTAAGCGTGCTACTAGGTGGCCTCAAGAAAGCAGGACCCGGTACACTCAAGTCAAGAATGGACCTGAGGAAGCTAAGGATTTCGGCTGAGGACAAGACACAGTGGGCAAAAGTGAAGAAGGACTGATTGCAGCTGTAGGATGTTTCTACTACTACGGCCGCGGAATACAGTAATCATACATATTACAGGAAAACTTGAATATTCTGAAATTAATTTAACTGGAAGCCATTGTTCACCAGCTTCCAGTCAAAGTAATTTCAAAATATTAAATAGAATAAATTTTATGTCATAAAGAATATACTTTTTAGGGATTTGTCATTGAAAGGGTTGTACACGTAAACAGGCAAAAATCTGCTTTTGAAGTGGTCATGGGAAATGCTCATAGTGTAGAACAAGGGAAAACTCATTTTGAAAATATGTTACTGCTGGAATGATTGGCTCCATAACTGATCGAGGCAGTGATTCTAGTGATACATTTTCCGAAATAATGTTCTCTTGGCCTGTAAAGGGACATTTTATTTGAGAAAATTTAAATTTTCCTTCAAGATCAAATTTCAGCATTAAACGGAAAAAGGCTTAATGTCAAATTAGGCCTGATTTTTAAGTCAAACTTCTCACGTGTTGTGTCAGCTAAATCTGCCTGAAAATGAGAGAGTCCACTATATAAATCAATCAGTCATCATTGGCGTGGTGCGACAGAAAGTTTGACTTATAAAACAGGCATAATTGGTTTCAAAATATCCAATTGCTTTCACATTTTCAGGATCTTTCATGGAAGGCTTTTTTGAGATCGGAGAAGAAAACAGTTATCTAAACAGCATTCAAAACCTTTTGATTGCACAAATCGTAATGATCTTTACGGCAAAAAATGGTGCTACTCGATATTTGCATCATAGCTATTATTCAACAACCTACTCAAAGATTCTTAGCCATTCTGCATCAATTGATTGTTGCTAGATTTCACATACAATAAGTGCTAAATAAAACGACCTTATAAGGTCATCACACAATTAAGGGTCACTGATACCAGATGGCATAACACATTACATTCACTTGAGCATTTTGTTTGACAATAAAACAATATATCTAGGGCGAGGGAATGGTCTATTATTAAACGTGTGAATGACATTTTATTTTTGCAAGAAATGTTATTCCATTAATAAACAATGAAAGATCATCCAGAGTTTCTCAAGGGGAGAATAAATTGTCATCTGAATGATATATGATAATTTTATTTCTGGTCTCAATACTTGACGAGGTTAAAAATGCCAAATTCTCCAGGTTCAGGTGCAATAAAAACAAGTGCATGCGCACTAGTATAATGTTTTGACTTTGTCAGAAATTTCCTTATTGAATGTCCATTTGCAGGCCAAGAGAAGACTATTTTTGAAAATTTACCACTAGAATGACTGGCTCGGTTACCAAGCCAGTCATTCTAGTGATAAATTTTCAAAAATAGTTTTCTCTTAGCCTGCAAATGGACATTTCTCGGGTTCACTGCAGGGGCCGTCTTTGGCTGGTTTGACCATTAAAGGGTTAATAGGCAAACAGAACTAGACTAATGGACAGACAGGCCAACAGACAGACCGACAGACAGGCCAACAGACAGACAGGCCAACAGACAGACTGACTGACAGACAGACCAACAGACAGACAGGCCAACAGACAGACCAACGGACAGACAGGCCAACAGACAGACTGAAAAACAGACAGACAGGCCAACAGACAGACTGACAGACAGATCAACAGACAGACGGACCAACAGACAGACAGACCAACAGACAGACTGACAGACAGATCAACAGACAGACGCCCCAACAGACAGACAGACCAACAGACAGACTGACAGACAGCCCAACAGACAGACAGACCAACAGACAGACCGACAGACAGGCCAACAGACAGACAGACCAACAGACAGACTGATAGACAGACCAACAGACAGACAGACAAACTGACAGACAGACCAACAGACAGACCAACAGACAGACCAACAAACAGGCTGACAGACAGACAAACCAACGGACATACCAACAGACAGACTGGGACAGAGACAGTCACTACGCTCTAGAAATCTAAGAAAATTTGTTCAACCTGAGTTTCAAAAGAGTATGAAGTGTGTACAAGTTCTTTAATGATTTGACTGAAAGTTGGTGCTGCCAAATTACCAGCAGAACTTCCATTATTGCTTGTCCTAATATCATATACAAAACTGTTTAAAAGGTTACATGCATTTAATGTATACAACGTGCACACATTATAAGTTTAGAATGATTGTCTCATAGAAAATGTCCATTTCCAGGCCAAATGATTAATATTTTTTAAATTTTACCACTGGAATCACTGGCTCGGTCATCAAGCCAGTCATTCCAATAGTAATTTTTCAAAAATACTTCTCTTTGTCCTTTCTCAAGACCACTGCCGTTGTAGCAGTTATTGGCTGAGTTGAGTATGTGATATGTTTATCTGTACTCAGTGACCTGTGACCTAATAATATCCAGTTGTTGTTTACAAATAATTTCAATTATCAACTAAGTAAACAATATTTTTAGAAAATGCATTTCACAAGAAAGCTGTAATTTCCTATTTATTGATGTAATTTTGTTTAGTTTTTGTCCTTTCCTCCGTAAAAGTGTGGGATCAGATATTTGCAGAGTATCGGATTGCGAAATTGCCATAGGCAACACCAGCTCCCAGTAAAATAACTTTCAAAATATTCCTTTTAGAATTTGTGACTTTAGCTCTGCAAATGTTTCAGTTGTTAAAATCTGACTTGCTTGAGTGATTGAGTGATCGTAAGCATGTCCGCATACCTATGATGACACGGTCATCTTAGAGATTAAGAGTTAATTACAGCGCTAGTGGACATGCCATCCAGTAACACTAATTGTGGGGTGACAGCTTTGTAACCATGCACTCCTGAGACATGATTTATGTACTTCTTGTTATTGGATGTGTGAGCTTCCCAAACCACTAGAGGAATCATTGATTGCTAACCCACATCCTCCTAATTTTGTTACATTGGCCGAGTTCTGAGTTTCGTTATCGGGTACTCCGATCGGAAGGATCACGTGGTTGCTTTAGCTATCTACGCATGCGCACACATTTACTCTCACTTGAAGCAGGCCTAATCTAGTAGAATTTGTACCAGGTGATACGAATTAGTACCACATGATACCATTATCCGATTATACTGTCAGGCGTTCAGTTATGTGATCGGGGTAAGCGGGGTACCTTGATAACATATCCAAACTTTAGGATTGTAAATGGGTTTTTTTAAATTTTCCTGATCTTTCTGATTTTTCTGATTTTCAGATTTCATTTTATCGATCATGACCAAAATTGGTCTTAGCTGTCAAATTAGTTTTCAAAATATTCAGCAGGTTACATGTATAATTTTCTGAAAATTTAGATTCAGAGCATGCAGAGATCGATCGATCCCAGCATAGGCAAAGTGTTTGTGGAGTTAAGCTAGAAATGGGTGAGGCATAGCTGGAATAACCAGAAGGCAATAATTCAGGCCTGCAATTATTATAAGGGAAATAACCAGAAAGGCAGGAATTCAGGCCTGCAATTATTATAAGGGCAATGACTAGAATGGCAGGAATTCAGGCCTGCAATACTAAGGGCAAGAACCAAAAAGGCTAGAAATGATGGCTCGGCAAATACCAATATGCTGATATATGTATTATAAAACATAAACATATGCATAATCTGAACAGATTATTACATAGTCACTCAGAAGCCGGAATACTGGCCTCTAATCATCTCATCATAAAATGAAACACTAATTCAATTGAAACTAGTATTTTATTAATTTATTAATTCTATTAATTCGGGGCAGATGTGGCTCAGCTGCCAAAATAAATTCAGTCTTCAAAGGTTTAAAGGTTATGTTCACCGCTCTAACCCACCTATACTGGACTACCTAGTACCACCGGTACCACCTCAATGGCCTAAAAATTAGATCGCTTTTATGATGTCCTTGCTTAACGCTTAAATCCTCAAATCTGTTTAAGAAAATTTAGATTTTCTCTTAGAAAATGTCCATTTGCAAGTGATGAGAAGACTATTTTTGGAAAGTTTCCCACTAGAATGACTGGCTCGATTATTGAAATTATTAATTCCATTACTCCTGGTGTTGAGTAACTGAGGCTAATCAGAATGCTGCGTGTGCCATACTTATGTGCATTTTTATTCCCTCATTAGATTTCCTGTAATGTTGTTAACTTGCTGTTTCTGCGATAGATTGTTTGGTATCTGTTACAAGAAGAAATTATTGTTCTCCGTCGCTCAGAGATGGCACCTTCGATCAAATTGTTTTCCAAACAACCAGGATTTTAAAAATAGCGTGCAGCAAATATCAATAAGCCTATTATAATAAAACATGTGTATATACGATTACGTCGTGCCATCTCGAAGAGTGTGAATATGCAAATGATGTCAGAATTATACGACTGGCGCAGGTGTATTTCTCAGATACGCGTTTTGTATTTCACATGATTTATGAGATGGGCTAGTACGTCGCGCAACTCAACATCACGCTAACTCTTGCCTAGCTGAATTCTAAGTTATCATTATTCAAGTACCGTTAGAAACTATATAAGTAAAATTAATTTTGATGGCGATGTAGCTGTCATGGACAGTAACACCTTTCATCTTCATCTGTATCAAACTGAACATGGCTAAGTTAAATTTTTCTAATGCACTTATTAGCATTGATTATGCGTAATGCCAATAACACAACTCATAAATAATAATGTATGTCTTTCTCCTTATTTTATTATGTTTTAGCCAGGGGGAATATCCAATAAAGCAATAATATGTGTCAGAGTCACTTCAATAACGGATGTGTGTTTCCAGCATTACATCATAGCACAATTACATCTTTCCTATTAACACTCAAATTTGGTCAAGAAAATGCAAGTTTTCTTGGAGAAAATGTCCATTTGAAGATCAAGAGATTATTTTTGAAAAATTATCACTGGACTGACTGGTCCGGTTATCGAGCCAGCCATTCCAGTGGTAAAATTTCACAAAATAATCTCTTGTTCTGCAAGTAGAGATTTCTCTAGACTAGTACAGATGCTGTTTTTTGGGTCAGCATGAGTGTGGTTAAACGTTTAAGGGGATAAATACATCATCACTGTTTAAATTCACTCATCTGTTTAACATGAGTGACAGTATGTAGGTGAAGCATGGGTTTTCTCATTTTCACTGCTTTCTACTTTCTGTTTGACTGATTCTTTTATTTGATCTCAAAAGGAAGAAAATGATGCTAACCATGTGTAGTTGTGTGCTTCGATGCATGCGTACGTACATGTGTGTGTGTGTGTGTGTGTGCGTGCGTGCGTGCGTGCGTGCGTGCGTGCGTGCGTGCGTGCGTGCGTGCGTGCGTGTGTGTGTGCGCGTGCGTGCGTGCGTGTGTGCATGCATGTGTGCGTTTACGTGTGCATTCATGCATGCATGCGTCCGATTGTGCGTTCATGCATGCATGTGCGCATGCGCGTGTGTGTGTGCGTGTGTGTGTGTGTGTGTGTGTGTGTGTGTGTGAGTGAGCGTGTGTGTGAACGTGTGTGTGAGCGTGCGTGTGTGTGCATGCATGCGTGCGGCCGTGTTGTGCGTGTGTGTGTGCGTGCTTACATGTGTGCGCACTTGTGGTTGTGTGTGTGTGTATGCGTGTGCGTGCATGCGCATGCATAAGCATGTGCGTGTGCGTGTGCGTGGGTGCTCATGGACTTGTAAGATTTTTTCATTTGACAATATAGCTTTTACTTGTGGATGAGCCTTACTTCCTGGGCTGCATTTAGCCATGAGTTTTATAAATTTGCCTTAAAAAAGTGAGTTTCTATGTTAATGGCCACCAGTTTCTTGGAGATTTCTCAAGACCACTGAAGAAGCCATTTTTGGCCGGCCTGACTTAAAGCTTTAAAGGCTATGCTTACATCTGTATATTGAAACAGTTGATTAATCTGATGTACAATGGATGGGGTGTTGCTTCGAAGCAAGGGTTTTGCATCAAAATACGGGCAAATTTTTAATTTGAGTAAAACAGTTACCTCCAAAACATCCAGTTGTAAATTTGCCGAAAATTGTCTTCTCTTTAAATGGCCTGTAAATGGACATTTCTCAAGCAAACTGCAGATGACCGATGCTGACCATTAAAATTGATAAATTGATTTAAATCACAATATTGATCTATCATAAAAATCATATACCTTACATGCTTCCTGGTTGCAAATGCCTCCCCGCATCATACATGATCTTAAATTTAATAGGGTCGATTTTTTATGAGTAGACAGGCGGATGTACATACACACACACGCATACCACATGCTCATAAGACATTCTAACCACTAGTATTACTGTGAAAGTGTACACTGGCATTAAAGCATCCATCAATGGCATCCATCAACAGCACCATCATTGATTCTGAGTGCACTTGGCTCATCTTTCAAGATTCTTGCATAACAGAATTGTATTTTGCTTTTATGTTTCCTGATTTGCTGCTGTGTGTTTAAAACCTTTTAATGTTAGAATCTCAGTATATAGGGTAGGACAATGGGGTCACTGTCAGTGATGGACACAGGTATTTTCCCAGGTGACCCAGTAATAAAGATAGTATAGCACTCAGGTCGGTCGGTCGGTCGGTCGGTCGGTCGGTCGGTCGATCGATCGGTCTGTCGTTTGGTCAGTCGATCGGGCTCTGTCTGAATGGCTGGCTGTCTCTGTCTGTCCACAGCACTATCTCGGAGACAACTGATGTCATTTGGCTCAAATTTTAACACAAAAGTCGGCGAAAAATTGCTTTTGCTGTGGTCTTGAGAAATGCCAATAAAATTGTAGCCCATGGGAAAACTATTTTTGAAAATTTACAGCAGGGATGATTGGCTAGATAACTGAGCCAGTCATTCCAGTGGGAAATTGCCAAAAATAGTTTTCTCCAAGCCAACACTGAAAAAGAAATTCACAGAAATGAGATGAGGAGGGGCTGCAATCTCTAATATCGCTCATTGTTTTTGAAGCAAATTATTTTAACCCACTGCTGTCAAAATTCTGCGTAAATTCAAGAGTAAATGTATAATTCAAATGGAAATTTACTTGATGTATATGGTTTATTCAGTAGATGATTTCTGGGTTGTTAAATGAACATTGTCATTCTGTAAATTGTCCAAAACTGCGATATGTATGGTAAAGCTGTTGTTTCCCTGAAAATTAATATAATATAATATGTATCTCTTAACCCTTATCACTCTGATGTCAATATGCTATCTTACTATGTCAATAGAAAAGAAACTGGTGTACATTTTTCAACAATTTTGGTGGACGATGTTGTTGTCTATGACAGCACCATCTTCCACCAGATTTGTAGAAAAATGAACACCAGTTCATCTTTTAATTTAATTTGAAAATTTAAAATATTGGCATCAGAGTGGTATTGGTGAACAGATACAGTTTATCTGATGTCATTGTGGCTGACCACCAAGCTACAGTACAACTCATAAATACATTAACATGTTTCCAAAAAAATCCAGGAACAGGTTTAAACGTTATTTGAGTATTCGGAACAAAATGGTGGAATCCAGTTTTAGCTATTCCTGACCCATCTCTAGCTAAGACATTGCTGCCTTTATTAAAGGGATGCTAATATCATCTCTCAAATGTATTTCACCGATAGATTATGGTTTATAGATTCCATATCATTCATATCCCATCACATTTCCTTGTCAGTATCACAATTATCTGCTTTGTAATGTCGTGTAAATGTTGAACAGTGATGGCCACCATTTTGTCTCCTCAAGCGATAGTGCATGATGTCATGTAAGTGCCAATGCCTTAAATTCTGTATTATGTAATAATCATTGTGCTGAATATTTTGAAACTAATTAGACTGGGTGTTGTTGCTGTCAAATTAGTTTCAAAATATTCAACGTGACTTACCTGTGTGATTGCTTTTATTCCACATTGTCAAACGATAGATGGCACCTCCATGACTGAGCATATATACTGAGGTATACACGCTAGACTTTTTCTAATTGGTTGAAAAGTAAATCATGACAACCATCATAGGCTCTAGAAATGTATCAACATTTAGCTACTAAAGCCTGAATATCTTTCGTTGTCGGCATGATCAAACGCTAAAATGTCAGGGAGGAATTATGGGTGGCAAAATCTATCACATTGAATGGTTAGTATAGGATAAGGTGAGTCTTCCTTTAAGGCTTCAAATCCTTTCAATCCATTTGTTCCCTGATTCTATTAACCATTTTAATTGTCCCAGCAGCCAAAACAGACCCTACAGTGGTCATGAGGTGGAGCCTAAGACAGACATTCTGATGGTATATTTTCAAAAATATAGTCTTCTCTTGTCTAGTCATTGGGGAATTTAATTGAGCAAATTCTTTTATTTCCTGGACTACGTTTGGCCGTTAAAGAGTTCAGAGGTTAAAATTTATGCCACTAATTCCGATAATCTCAGATCCAGTCAAAATAGTTTCAAAATATGTTTCAACAGAATATTTTATAAAGTTTCCCGCATGTGGTCATTCAAGATCCAAGGATTACCAGGTGCTACATATTCCCAATCTTAGTTCCGGGAATTTGTTATTCAAATTATAAATTCATAATACAGCTTAATACATGTATGTGTTATTCAGTTGATAATGTCCCGTATCGTAAAGCAGCCATTTTCTTCAATTCCGCTCATTGATGAATTCCGCTCATTTTTATGGATACTATACGGAATAATTGATGAATATTTTGAAATTAATATGACTGGAAGCCGTTGCTACTTAACGCTTTCACCGATGAATTCTCCACACCTCATTTTCAAGAAACCCATACAGGAGAGCTGTTGAATATTTTGAAATTAATTTGACTGGAAGACGTTGCTGCCTTAGGCAGCAACGTTTTACAGTCAAATTAATTTTAAAATATTCAACAGAATATAAGTTTAATATTGTAAAGAATTGTCTTTTTCAGGGATTTGTCAGTGAAAGAGTTAATGCGGCTTCCAGTCAAATTAATTTCAAGATATTTGACAGAATATATTTTATATCGTAAAGAAAATACCTTTTTTCCGGGATTTGTCAGTGACAGGGTTAATATGTGTTATGATCTGATAAGGTCGTATATCGTAAAGCATTGATTTTATTTAACAGGTAATTTATTTAACTATGGTAAAATTCTGTTATGTTAAGTCCTGCTCGGTAGGCTGACAATGGAGGGATCCAATCTGTTACTCACATATCTGACATCTGTATCAAAACATCACTAAAATGTTTGTCACGAATATTAAAACGTTTTTTACGAAGGTGTACAAATTCTATTTCTTTGATGAATTTACGATCTACTAAACATGTTGTTTAATTAAGATTATATCTTCTCTGGGCGCTAAGGTATCAAAGCCCTTAATCAAATTAGTTTCAAAATATTCAATAGCTTGTTATAACCTATGTTTATGTTAGTATTGTATTTATTGTACTACTTTCAGGTAGAGATTGTCACCAATCAGCGTGATTAATTCCAATTGGGTCCATGCTTAGTAGCTGGTGGATCCAGAATTTTGTGCATTCCTTACGGATAGACGTTGCATCCTTCTAAACTATAGCCTGTTAAAAACTTTAACATCTTAGCTACTATACAATGATTTTCGAATATACACATCCCAGTAAAAACTACTGTGACAAAGTGTCTACACATTTCCTCTGATGAGTATAACCCAAACATGGGTACGAAACGCCAGGAGTCTGGATCAAATATGGAAAGGCCCACTAACACATGGACCAATGCCGCTATAACCTTTTCCTAGAGATCTATCCCTTGAACCCTATGTATAAAACCATACATTTCGGGTACACATTAATTCCCAAACCGGGTACATTCGGGTACACGCACAATCGGGTACACCAATACACATTTAAACAAACACTCGGGTACACCAAAACTCGGGTACATAAAGAACACAGATTTTTACCAAATCGGGTACAACTACACATTAAGTTGGGTACAAAACCGACAATATCAATGGCTTCCAGTCAAATTAATTTCAATATATTCATCCATTTTCATGTGTTAGGCTGTCTTGAAAAAGATAGCCACGATCGTCTCTAACCGCAATAATCAGCGTATACTCATTTCTGTTTTCCAAATTATTATTTATCGTAACTGAATATCATATTATTAGTTTTATGTCGAGAAATGTATACAAATTTGAATTATAGTCTTCAGACAGACCCGCTCTTGATAATGTTCGGCTGCGTAAATTCAAGTAATGGATGGGGCCGATTGTGTGCTATTGGCGAGTGCAATTACTTGGTCAGTAATCCGAGTTTCCACGCTTTTGTAATTACGAATGCTTGTCCCAAGGCGGATTTAGTTGAGATCAAATACACATGTTTCTTGAGAATGATATTGCCGGCATTGTTAAAGACGCGAATTATCTGGAAATTGTCTCGTTTTCGGGAAGTCACATTTATTATTTTGTGTTTTTACAGATATTATATATAAGCTAATGCGCAACTCAGTGTAGATGGTATGTTCATATTCTAAGGCGCAGCCCCAACATTTACCACCTAAACATATGCGAGAGCCCATTCTTGTCTTTTTCGGGACACTTAAATGGTCAAGATTTGTTAAGAAAATTAAAAAAAAAAATGTCCTTAGTTCTATTTACAGCTATCTCCATTTTCCAGCCAATCATTTCTGTGGTAAATTTTCAAAAGTAGTCATTTCCTGGCCTGCAAATTGAGATTACTCCAGACCATTATAGAGGCTGTGTTTGGCCGGCTTCACAGATGAATTGGGCCATTTAATTGACAAGCCAGCCCAAACCAGCCTTTTTAGCCAGGTGTTAGGAAATGTTGATTTGTAGGCTGCTAGAGGACTTTAGATTTTTCCACTGGAATAATGAAGAATTCTATTTTATTTTTATTTTTTTTAAATTTGCACTGGAATGACTGGGTTGATAACTGCCCCAGCCATTCCAATGGTAAATTTTCAAAAACAGTCTTCTCTACTTGTAAATGGATATTCAATAAGCAAATTATATTTAGATCTTCTTGACTAAATTTGACTATTAACGGGTGAACAAAACCATATGTGGCTTAACTGTCTCCCCGCTGCAAGCCACCAGACAATAATTTCAATGTGCAATAACTCTGAACATGCTGAATATTTTGAAAACAATATGACTGAAAGTTGTTGGTGGCTTAGCCACCAACAACTTTCAGTCAAATTGTTTTCATAAAATTTTGCATGTCCAGCGATATAACCGTTGGAATATGTCATCTGCAAAACTCAATAGTCAAACAGTTAACCATTTAACCCTTGAATTTGTTCAAGAAAATTTTGGTTATTGAGCTAGTCATTCCAGTGACAAATTTTCAAAAATATTCTCTTGGTCTGCAAATGGACATTTCTCAAGACCACTGCAGAAGCCATTTTTGGCTGATATGAGTGTTAAAGGGTTAAAAAAACTGATCAGATATTTAAAAAACCCAGTTTCCTAATTTTGATTGAATAACGAAAAAATGATTGCGTGTTTGTAATTACTGGCTGATGGCCGTGGCGGATAACAGCAGCACTAAAACTTACATAAACATTTTGGAAGCAACAACTATAGTAATAATAGCGTGTTTTTATAGCGTACAGTACAACTCATTAATATGTTAAAATGTTTCCTAAGCAAAGACAGACCCTCATTTGTTAGTAAAAAATATCCTGTTGAATATTTTGAACATAATTGGATTGGAAGATATTGCTGCCTTTGGCCTTAGTACACTGATATCAATATTCTATCTTTTGGTGTGTCAATAGCAAAGAAACTGGTGTACATTTTTCAACAATTTTGATGGATTACGACAGCAACATCTTCCACCAAATTTGGTGAAAAATGAACACCAGTTCATCTTATAATTTAATTTGAAAATTTAATATTTTTACATCGGAGTGTTAAGGGGTAGGCAGCAATGACACCTTAGATAGCAATGTCTTCCAATTCAATTATGTTCAAAATATACAGAGTGTTTTACTTCGTTTTATGATTTAGAGTTATTTTTTATCTGTAAGTCCCTGAAGGAATGTAGCTTAAGAAGGTTATAACCCTTAGCTTGTATGTGTCCGTGAGTGCATGCGTGCAGACAGGTAGGTGGGCATGTGTGCATGCTTGTGTGCATGCATACATACACGCAAGCATTCATGTGGCCGGGTGGGTGGGTGAGCAAGCAGGCATACATGCGCGTGCGCATCCGGATCCGAGCTGAAAGTACCTAAAAACTACTGATCTGATTGGGGTCATATTTTAACACAATGAGGGAACTTGCCTTGCAAGTGGATTTCCAGACAGTGTATGTGATCCAGATAAAGGAACCTGGATCGCATCAGATTCTGGATCTATGCATATCTCAGAAACTACGTGTACGATTTGGCAAGGTCTTTAAATCTGTGATCCCAAAAAATCTGAAAAGTCCAAATAAAGTAGAAAATGGGAGGACAATGGTCAGTCTGCAATCTCTGATTTCTCTTGTTCATCATGTTATGCATATATTAATCTATATTTTCCATTTCACCAACCAATCCCGGAAAAAGTATATTCTTTACAGCTTAAAACTAATATTCTGTTGAATATTTTGAAGTTAATTTTACTCGAAACTCTTGCTGCAGCAATTATGGCTTCCAGTCAAGTTAATTTGAAAATATTCAACGGTTTTCCTGTATGGTTGCCTTGAAAATTAAATATGTGGATCAATTCAGTGGTGAAAGTTTTAATTGTCTGTGAGGTTTCATAATAGATGATGGCTTACCTAAAGTAGCTATCTTTTTCCGATACGTTCTATCCTAACCTCATTCCATGCTCTTCCTTGGATCATGGACATAGTATTATAGAGGAATCGGATCTGATGCCAAAGTTGCTGACATTGTAATGAATTACGTCACTTAAGTTAGCTGACTGATGTTACAATAATGTACATCATGTATAGTTACATCATGCAAATTGAAAGGTCAGTCAATTAACCCTTTAACACTCATATCAGCCAAAAACAGCCTGGCTCGATAACGGAGCCAGTCATTCCAGTGGTAAAATAAAATAAAAAATTGTCTTTTCTTGGTCTGCAAATTTGCATTTATTTTGAGAAAATGTAAATTTTCTTGAATAAATTTCAGGGTCAAAGGGTTAAGTGTATGAATTGTATGTCTTTGATGAATTTACTTTTTAATAAATGTTCAGTTGAATATTTTAAAACTAATTTGACTGGGAGATGTTGCGCTCCTAGTCAAATTACTTTCAAAATATGCCACAGCTTAAGTGTATTATGAGCCACCTGTAAATTTATATTCTACAGATTCATGGTTCAAAGTTTAAAATCCATTCTAATGTGCATGAGAAATTGGTGGAACTTAATGAGAAAGGGGTGGGGCATAGCTAGAAATGGCAGAGCTTCGCTAGAAACGGGTGGGGAATAGCTGGAAATGGGCGTGGCATAGGTAGAAACTGGTGGAGCATAGTTAGAAATGGGCGTGGCATAGCTAGAAATGGGTACGACATAGCTAGAAATGGGTGGAGCAAAGCTAGAAATGGGTGGGCCATAGATAGAAATGTGTGGGTCATAGCTAGAAATGATTGGGACATAGCTAGAAATGAATCCCTCTATAATTGTTTGATTACAATAATTGTGTGATGTTAGGAATAATGATATTAAGGTTAAACCTTTGTGTAAAGAGTTAATTACTAATTCAGCATGAGTTCCTCTAGCAATCAAATTCATTCAATCATTTATTATGTCAATCAAACAGTCATCCCTGTCATATCAACTAATCAATTACTCAATCAAATAATTAGTTCATCAATCAAATTATTAGTCCATCCATCCATCAATGAATCAATCAATCCATTATCCATTGCATCAATTAATCAATCAATCAATTAGTCATCCAATCGTATAACCCAATCTATTACTTCATCAATCAATCAATTCATATGCATTGCAGCAATCAATCATCAATCAATCAATCAATCAATCATCAACCAATCAATTACTCAATCATAACTATCTCTTCATTCCTTCCATCATTCAATCAGTCATAATTTATTTCTAATCATATTAATCAAACTAATCAAATAATTAGAGATAGTTAGCCATGTATATAAAACTTGTGATTATTTTGAAAACAATTTAACTGACAGTTGTTGCTGCCATAGTCAGGCAATTTGTTTGCAAAATATTCTCCACATTTCAGAAAATTGTAATTTAATTCTTTATTTAACGGTCAAATTAATTTAAAAAAATCAATTTCCTCATAGAAAATATATGATCAGTTGCGTGCTAAAAGAAGATTATTTTTGAAACAGTATCACTGGATTGACTGGCTTGATAATATTCCAGTGATAAATTAAAAAAAAAAATCTCTTGGTCTCCAAATTGACAATTTCTGAGAATAGTTTTATTTTTTCGAAGAAACTTGAGCTTTAACAGGTTTACTCGCCTGTGTTTGTAAACCGTTTAATACTCAAACGAGCACACACACGCGTGAAATACGTGAATGCATGCACGCGCACAGACACACATGTCATGCTCAATGTTAATTGGTTTAAAAAGCTGCATGGTACAACCTGTTTAGTTTAATTTTTAATTTTGTTTACTAAAAGTTATGTCATATTTTAATTGCAGGTGGGATTCGACATGGTCTTCCGTCTCCGCCCATCAGTAGCCGTTAGCCACGCCTATGTCCTGGTATGTATCCCCTGTAATTACGTGTCAGTGACGGCTGCAAGCCACCAGACAATAATTTTAATGGGCAATGACTCACCCTACTAAATATTTTGAAAACAATTTGACTGAAAGTTGTTGGTGGCTTAGCCCCCAACAACATTCAGTCAAATTGTTTTCAAAATATTCAGCATAATCCAGAGTTAAACCCCATGGAAAATGTAGTCTGCAGAAATTCATTGGCCATGGAGTTACAACGTAAGCTTAAGCTATCATAATAAGCTTCTGCAGTCACCTGAGAAACATCCATTTGCTGATCAGGTGAAGACTATTTTTGGAAATTTGCGCACAACTCACTGATCCAAATCTTGCGAGAATGACTATGATCATGTCCTACATCCTGGGAAAGTCATTCTATATGTTAGCATTCAGTGAGATAAGGTTTACTATAATTGACAAATATTAAGCATTTGAATACGAAAGGACTGATTTCAGGCCGGCCTCAGCGAGAAGGTCTGTATACCCGAAATGCCAGATTTCCGGTGATATACATACCTTATGGTTATAGGCTGATCGATGTCATAAGAAAAAATAAGAATAAACACAAGGGCCGAAATTCAATACGGAGGTTTAAAGTTTAAACCCAGTTTAATCTAAACCTGGTAACAAATCACAAAGTAATTGCAAGAGTAGTATTAAGATAGGGTGATAACACCCCCCCCCCCCAATTTTATTAGTTGATACCCAGACCACACACCCTTCAGGGTGTTTTGTCTAAATACTGAAGTATAGACACCCTTTGGAAGTGGGAAGGGCTCTTTGATGCCCCACCCACTTAGAAGGAATGACCATATTTTGGCATTCAGGGCACACCCCTTGCTGCGGACATGACCTAGCTCTCAACCGATGAAAAGTGGAGGCTATCGCCCTATCTATACAACTAACCTTGCAATTAATTTGTGATTTGTTACCCAGTTTAGGCATCGCCCTATCTATGCAACTAACCTTGCAATTAATTTGTGATTTATTACCAGGTTTAGGCTAAACCGGGGTTTAAACCTTCTTATTGAATTCCACCCAAGGAGGCTGTTTTTTCGGCGTTTTGGCTAGATGACTCTCTCACTCTCGCATCGACCGATTGCAGCTGTAGGATGTTTCTGCTAATAACAATCTTTTTGGGTATATAGGCTAAGTATAATGTAAAAAATTAAAATCTGTGCAATGCTTTTAGCATAAACTCGGGTAATTTCCTGAAACAAATACAGTACACAAATATACTCATTTCTCTAATTATAGCGCCATTTCTTAACCAGCATGCTTGCAAATTGTACAGTATGTTGACTACCATCAGGTACTTAGATACTAGTATATGATTGCTGGTAGGCATTTGACATTCCAAATAGTTTATGCAAATATTTCTCTGTTTGAAGGCAGGTAGGGTACGTCGCAAGCGGTAATAATATAGGGATTACCGTAAAATTCCGTATATACTGAATTATAAAACCTTGTTTTCGTGTATAGCGCGCACTGAGATTGAGAGACATGTGAACGAAAGCTGGTAACAAAAAAATCACTGACTTACTGCGTGTCGAATAGGCTTTCCTTATAAAATCCAGTTTGTGGCGTGCGTTAATCTGTTGTTTAATCATGGGAATATCATTTGCCTACACTTTTAGCAAATATTTTGTATTAAATTATTAAACGATATAAAAATACAAATATAATTTCCATCAGAACAGGTTAGAATCCAAATCTTTGACAGCTTTGACCTTTAACCTTAACCTGTCAATCATAATCATCATCCTGCCTGCCGATTGGTCAAAATATTTTCCTATTTAGCACATAAAAAACAGTCCTTTCTATATCTATGTAAATGCTAGATCGCCTTGGAAAACTTCGGGTCTATCATTCTTTTTTTAATGCATTCATCTCCGTATCTGGATAGCAATCTATGGAGCTTAAACATCTCTATGTCCAACTTGGGAAGACAAGAGCAACCTCCCATTATATAGATATAATAAATGCTAGATTGCCTTAGAAAACATCGGCTATATCACACTTATTTCAACTCATTTTTGGCCATGTCTGGATAGCAATCTATGGATTATTAAACATCCATGTCCAACTCTGAATAAATTAGAACAAATTACAGGAAACAATGGCATTGTAAAAAAGTTGAATGACGTTTTATTTGATCATTTTACAACACAATATGGTATTTAATAATGGTATGACACAATATTTAGACAGTAGTAAGACATTTCAATGATTCAGTTGAGGTAGTAACATTACATGATAGAATTGCGATTCTTATTCCTGACCGATTAACGATCCATAAAATCACATTTTTAACTCTGAATTTTACGATTCTGAGGGAAAAAAATGACAAATATATATCCTTGCAGTAGCGTTTTTATAACATGTAATTTGAGCAAAAAAGGGTGCACTATCTACAGAATTTTACGGCAAATTTCTGTAATTTTTCTTAGCCCCTCTTGTGTCAATTTCACACTTTAATGGTCAAACTGATCGAAAAACAACTTTGCAGTGGTCTTCAAACGTGGCTATGCGAAAGGCCTAGAGAAGAATATTTATTAATATCTAACATTTGAGTCATTCTAGTGGTAAATTTTCAAAAATACTGCTGTCGGCCAGTAGATGGACTCTGACTACGTAAAAACTTTAATTTCCTTTACTATTACCCCTTTAATGGTCACGCCAGCGAAAAAAAATTCAGTTGTAAATTTCCCAAAAATAGTCTTCTGAAATTAAAATATCTTGAAAAATATTGACCATCAAAATGATATTTTGAGTAGTATTTTGAGGCTTTTGAGGTGCTGTTGACACAACAGTGGTTAGTCGTACTCTGTCTAAGGTTGCGCATGCCTCGCTCTAATGATCAGGAATGACATGATGACCTTGGGGTAAAAAGGTGAGTATCACTGTATCAGCATAGTGCTCTATATCTAATGTTTGATTGAATGTCTTGGGCACAAACTTGGTGTTTCCTGATAGCAAGAGGGCATGACACAATGACTGGGTCAAAAGGTCAATGTCATTATGACCTTGATAAAAAGAGGTCACCTTGATAAAAAAAGGTATTGTTTCAGTGTTGTCTCTCCTTTTAACACTCGTATCAGCCAAAAATGCCTTCTGCAGTGGTCTTGAGAAATGTCCATTTGCAGACCATGAGAAGACTATTTTTGAAAATTTACCATTGGAATGACTGGCTCAATAACCGAGCAAACTCATTCCACTGGTAAATTCTCAAAAATAGTCTTCTTGGTGTGCCAATGGACATTTTCTATGAGAAAATTTAAATTTTCTTGAATAAATTCGAGGGCTAACGGGTTAATGACATTTTTATTCTTTGTAGGTTGCTGCTAAAGGAAAGATAGTCTACACAGCCATAATCCCATTATCCAGCATGGGAGTGACTGTATTCAACATCGCAGCGACCGCAGATATGGCGCCTATGTGCAGTGTTGTCGCGTTCTACATTTATGAGCTAGAGGTTATTGCTGATTTTGTTGGCGTTAGAGTGTCCGGGATCTTCCGGAATGAGGTATGTAGTGGATGACTCCACTTTTAGCTATGCTCCGCCAATCGACTAGCTACGCTCTGCCTATGCCTCTGTCCATGCCCGTGTGAAATAAATTTCAAGTTAACGTTATATAGTTGCTTGAACTTCTTGAAAATCTCCCCCCCCCCCCTCATAATTCAAGCTAGCTGGGATTTTCTAGGACTTTTTGAATATCATCATGAAAAAGTGCAAGCTTCTTGGATTTGCTTGGACTTTTCTGATTTGACAGAATTCAAGCTAGCTTGGATTTTCTAGGACTTTGTTTTGTCAGACATAAAAGAATTCAAGCTACTTGGATATCCATGAATTTGTAGACTCACTTACGTTACCTTGGATTATCTTGAAATAGCTTGCACTAAGGCAAGAACAGGTTCTGTATAGTCATGACTAGAGGTGACTTTGACCTGGTAAATTGGTGAGAAATTTTAAAAGTCTGTAAAAAACAAAACAGCACATTCATTGCATTGATCATTACCAGCTATGGATATATAGAATATGATAGTTTGGAAACACTGACAGTAATGTTAGATAGAATGCTTATCATCAGTAACCTTAAATGGAAACAGAACTGTATCTTGAGGTATGTATTCTATTGATTGCCAGAGATTTATTCAGAATTACCAGTTTTGGTATAGCCTTTTCAGTTCTATGTAATTAATGCCTTTCTAAATAATATGGCACATTAACAATCTATGTCTATAAGAATAACAGACAAATCAGTCAGAAACTCATAGATTGCTAATGTCTGGCTGAAATTGTATTTGTTATTGAGTAACTCAACTCCCATGAAGGTGTGATTATAATATATAATCTCTATGGCAGCATTTGTGTACGTGCATACATTTTATGTTAATGGCTAACCTATTTTAAAAGCTAGGATTAGCTGGGATTTTCTTGAAGTTCTAGATAGCTGGGACTTTCTGGAATAAAATCCAAGCTAAGTGGGATTTTCTTGAATATTAAAGCAGGCTTGGATTTTCTTGAATGTGCAAGCTAGCTGGAATATTCTCGGATTTTAAGTGAAGCTTGCTTGAATGTTCAAGAAAATCAAAGTTTGCTTGAACATTCAAGAAAATCCCACCTAGCTTGGATTTTATTCCAGCAAGTCCCAGATATCTAGAACTTCAAGAAAATCCCAGCTATTCCTAGCTTTTGAAATAGGTTAGAGACTAACATAAAATGCATGCTCGTACACATAAATGCTGCCACACCGAGATTATATATAAATATATACTGGTATGCTTGAAAACCAAAATCACCTTCATAGTAGTTGAGTTAGATGTAATACTCAATAACAAATACAAGTTCAGCAAGACATTAACAAGTTTCTGACTGATTTGTCTGTTATTCTTATACACAGAGATTGTTAATGTACCATATTATTTGGAAAGTCATGATCACTGCATTGTTTCTATAGAACTGAAAAAGCTATACCAAAACTGGTAACTGTGAATAAATCTCTGGAAATCAATAGAATACATACCTCAAAATACAGTTCTGTTTTCATTTAAGGTTACTGATGCTAAGCATTCTATCTAACAGTACTGTCAGTGTTTCCAAACTATCATATTCTATATATCCATAGCTGGTAATGATCAACGCAATGAATATACTGTTTGCTTTTTTACAAAGACTAAATTTCCCGCCAATTTACCAGTTCAAGGTCACCTCTAGTCATGACTATACAGAACATGTTCTTGCCTTAGTGCAAGCTATTTCATGATAATCCAAGGTAGCGTAAGTGAATCTACAAATTCAAGGATATCCAAGTAGCTTGGATTCTTTTATGTCTGACAAAATAAAGTTCTAGAAAATTCAAGCTAGCTTGAATTCTTACAAATCAGAATCGTCCAAGCAAATCCAAGAAGCTTGCACTTTTTCATGATGATATTCAAAAAGTCCTAGAAAATCCCAGCTAGCTTGAATACTGAGAGGTGGAATTTTCAAGAAGTTCAAGTCACTACATAAAGTCCAAGCTAATTCAAGGAAATCCAAGCTGGTATGGGTTGAATAATTTTCCAATAGCTCGGATATTCAAGAAATACAAGCTATCCCAAGTCAACTTGAATTTTATTTCACACGGGCAGTTTCACCATTAAAGCTGATTACTCATGATAAAATAATGAATGCTTAGCCCCTACCAGTAACATAGTGCTATCAATAAATTCCCATTTTCATTAACTCTATTATGAGTATGTGCATTGACCAGCAAAAACTGTCCATGGTTGGCCATGTGCTCAGGATACCACACATCAGCACTTGGAATTCGCCATACTGGGAGCCAGCAAATTTAAAGCTTTGTAGAGAGCATCATTGCATAAATCTGTTAAGCGTGCCACGATGTGACCTCAAGAAAACAGGACTCTGTACACTCAGATAAAGAATGAACCCGAGGAAGCTAAAGATTTTGGCTGAGGACAAGACACTGTGGTCAAAAGCACATGTAGGATGTTTCTACTACTACAGCCGCAGAATACAGTAATCATACATACACTGAATTATTAAGCGAGACCTGTGCAGCTCATTTCTCAGCCACTGTAAAGCTGGACTAATAACAGATACCGGAAACGTAACTTTATTGGTAGTGTTATGTTTCTTTTAGCATGATAGATCAGCTTTAACCCTTACAACTGATGTCAAATATTTTTAATTTCAAGTTAAATTAAAAGATAGACTGGCGTTCATTTTGCAACAGCAACATCGTCCACCAAAATTGTTGAAAAACGTACACCAGTTACTTTGCTGTCGACGGTGTACAAAATAAAATATTGACATCAGAGTGGTAAGGATTATAAGGTTGTTACAGGGGAGGTTACCCCTCATTGTCTGAGAGTTAAGTAGAAGGTAGGGCATCGCATTTAGATAGACAGATAAATACATTATACACTAATAAAATAAGCTTGTAATATTTTAATGTTTAGGTATCCAACAGGTTTAGTTTGGCACAGCAAGATGCTGGTAAGGATATAACGTTGACCGTCAGTGCCGAGCCCAATTCGCTTGTATATATCATGGCTATCGACAAAACTGTTCTTCAAATGGCCGAGGATAATGACATCACAGAAGAAATGGTAAGTATAGCGCTGAGAGATGAGGAAATAACGACGTCGCAGAGGTGATGGTTGGTTTACCGCTGGAAAATCGAGCAAGCTTTTCCAGTGTTAAGTTTTCAAAAATACACTTCTTGGTTTGCAAATAGATTTACTGAGCAAACGTTTTTCTTTTTTATCTACAAATCCTGAATATTCTTAGTTTAACGATTTAACACTTATATCAGCCAAAAACAGCTTCTGCAGTGGGCTTGAGAAATGTCCATTTGCAGACCAAGGGAAGACTATTTTTGAAAATTTACCAATGGAATGACTGACTCCGTAACGGAGCCAGTCATTCCAGTGGTAAATTTTCAAAAATAGTCTTCTGTTTTATATGAGAAAATTAATATTTTTTTAAACATTCGAGAGGTAAAGGGTTAATTGATGATTGAAACGGGTCAATTGATTGTTCATGTGAAGTGTTTATTGAAATCACTTTAATATCCTTAACACTCAAGCTGATCAAAAACGGCTTTTTCCTTGGTATTGATAAATCTCTATTTTCAGACCAAGAGCAGATTATTTTTGAAGATTAATTAGCTAGAATGACTGGCTAGGATAACCGAGCCAGTCATTCCAGTGATAAATCTTCAAAAACAATCTTATCTTTGTCTGCAAATGGACATTTTTAGGCAATTTTTAATTTTCTTGAACAACTTTAAACATTAAAAGATTAAGAATATTCGTCCAGTTAGAAGTGGCATTGATTTTGTTTTCTATTAAGTACAAGGTCATCTAAAATACGTAATGAAACATGATAGTTATGAATTAAAACATGACAATTATATACTAGTTGTCTAGTCCCTTTCGCCAAGACATTGTGGTTTCCTAAGTTATGTGGTCAAATTATTAAATGTCACAGACGCCTAATGGTGAAGCCGACTGACAACGTTCTCTACCATTTGTAGACTAAGAGAAGAGGATTTGGAAAAACTTCTATTGCAAGGTCTCACTTCCAGTGATAAACTTTCTTCCCGTGAACAGGAAATTGATAATTTCTCTAGCGCATCGACCATGCCATCCATTGTTATACTTATTCCACTTGCGACCCTTATTCTTATAGAACCTATTCAAGTTGTTTTGCTTTCTTGTGTTTTCTGTTTAGCATGGGAGAGAACTCACTGTTTCCTCTTGAATTCAAACACTCATTCCGAGTTGTCTCCCTTGCTTAGCCAACCTTTGTTAAATAGCAACTGTATCTCTGTCACCTACAGTAGTAGTATTTCCAAAACGGCTTCTGCAATGGGTCTTGAGAAAATTCGATTTACGGACCAAGAAAAGACTATTTTTTGAAAATGTACCACTGGAATGACTTGTCCGATAACCGAGCCAGTCAGTCTATTGATAAATTTTCAAAAATTATCTTTTCTTATTCTGCAAATGAACATTTTCTATTAGAGAATTGAATTTTCTTGAACAAATTTGCTGATTAAATGGTTACTCGCTGATTAGTTTGACAAATGTCATTAGCCATTTCACATTTATAGACCAGAAATGACAAATTCGTTATGAGTTCAGGACTATGACCTGTAAAATATTTTGAAGCTAGCTAATTGAACTGGAAGCTGTTGCTGTGTAACGCAAATTAGTTTCAAAATATTCCACAAGTTTCTTGTATATTTGTCTTGAATTTCAAGGGTTTTAGCCATTTCAAGGACAAAATCCCTGAAAAAGTATATTCTTTATGATATAAGGCAGCAATGACTTCTAGTCAAATTAATTTCAAAATATTCAACAATTTTCCTGTATCATAGCATTGAAAACCAGATATGTGGAATTCATCGGTTAGGGTGTTAACTGTTTTAAGATTTAATTCTGAATTTCATGACTGATAATCACTGATTTTGTCATTCTTCTTATCATGTAAATCCTACCGTAACCTTTTAACATTGATATCAGCCAAAAAATGGCCTCTGCAATGGGCTTAATAAATGTCCATTTGCAGACCAAGAGAAGACTATTTTTGAAAATGTATCACTGGAATGACTGGCTCGGAGCCAGTCATTCCAGTGATAAATTTTCAAAAATAATCTTCTCTTGGTCTGCAAATGGATAATTTCTAAGGAGAAAATAAAAATTTTCTTGAAAAAAATTTAAGAGTTAATGGGTTCATTTCATAGGTTGAAAATGAGCTCAGTGCTTTTGGAATGAAAACTGGATCTGGACGCGCACCGATTCCTCCATGCTGTGGTGAGCCGGGCCCACGCCCAGAAATGGTGGCCAAACGTAAGAAGCGATCTTTCATGCCACCTTGGTTCCCGTCATTTCCAGGAAATACTGATAAACTTTTAACGGTAAGTTACTGCTCTTGCGACATTGTATAGCGCCACGTTTTGCGAAACAGCATAGCTTTAGCAAATCTAGTCCACAGAACTTCCTAGTCTGTACTTTGAATATCGTTTGAGTGAAAGTAATTATTGTCCTAGGCAGCGACAACCATCACTCAAATTTTTAGATGCGCGTAGCAGCTCAATAAAGCTCTATGTCCCTTAGTCGTGTCCGACCGACCGACCGGCTGGCCGGCTGACCGACCGACCGGCAGCCAGTCAGTCAGTCAGTCAATCAGTCACAAAAGTTTATTCTGGACTGTAGTTCCAAGAGACATTCATATTCAACCTTTGTATAAATTTAGACATTAAATTTTATATAATTTTCAGGATGCTGGCTTGATATATCTGACAGACATGCATGTATTCAGACAACAAGGTGAGTTGTTTTAGACAATAAGATACAACTATTATTATTATTGAAAGCCCTCCCCACCCCCCTCCATATCAAACCCACCTCTAATAAAGCACCAAAGTTGACCTCCTCTCTATAAAGAACATAGAACATCTCGCCCAATCACTTTAGTGTGACTATGTGCCTTTAACGCAAATTAGATTCTCTTGGCAGCGCTTGATCTTCTTCATCTTCAGGTATAAACACCATTGTTTGGCACAATAGGTATTGTCATCTCTATATGTCGCCCATGTCTCTTATATCCATGGAGGTATCCATGCAATCTGTCACTCAAGTATATGATGTCATAATCAATTACGTCACAAATGTCGGTTGACGTCACACTCATAATGACGTATTATATTTCTGTTATGAAGTAGGAAGTCTGTCAAGTGTATAAATTATATGGCTTTGATGAAGTTTTGAAACTAATTTGACTGGTTGCTGTTGCTGCCACAGGCAGCAACAGCGCCCAGTCAGATTAGTTTCAAAATATTCAACAGCTCACCTGTATATTTATGTTGAAAATTGGGATTCTGGAATTCATGGTTCAAAATATATAAATCGATCCCAACACGGGGAGGTAGGGGGAACTATAGAAATGAATAACCTATAACATTTCTGTAGGACAGATAGTATTTTAACAACCTGTCCTAAAGAACCACCCACCTGTGTTATGTCCCCAGTCGTCATTTGGAAATGTTTTAAGTGCACACTGGATAGTCCTACTCTTTCATGTTTATTATTTTTATTGTTGCGATTATATATATATATATATATATATATATATATGTTGTCACCTTTCAGCTTTAATATATACAATCGGGCAGAATCTTTAAAGATATACTAATGATTGCACAGATCTTTATATAATTAATGATGGATTCAAGTAGACTAGATTGCTAAATTTATGTTATGTTTGGCTCATGTCTGTCCTATGTTTTTATCTTAAGGATGCATTCATTTCGCTACATTGGAGTCCATACGTTTTTTTAACCATTTTATTTTCCATCATTCTAGTGTGAACGTCATGGCCTTAGATGCTTAGATTTATTGCAATGTTTTTTTCCAGCAGATATTAAGATTATCTATAGTTATCATGGTCTGTATTCAGAGGGTACTTAACCCTTTAACCCTTAACTGTCATAGAAAATGTCTATTTGCAGACCAAGAGAAGCCTAGTTTTGAAAATTTACCACTGGAATGACTGGCTCAGTTATCGAGCCAGTCATTCCAGTGGTAAATTTTCATAAAATAGTCTTCATTTGGTCTGCAAATAGACATTTCTCAAGACACTGCTGAAGCCGTTTTTTGCTGATATGAGAGCTAAAGGGTTAAGTACAAAAAAATGTGTAATTCTGGTGTAAATCCCAAAAATACCAAAGTCTATATTCACCTACGGTAGATGAAGATTTAGCCGCCTCTTCGTGAGTACAACGTAGCCGGGTCTTCTAAATAGGTGCGAGCAGTTAAGTATAATCCCTGAGTAAAACTTTGATTATAATTCGTGTATATATATATATATACATGTATAATATAGGGCCTAATACAAGGTCGCTATGCATAGTAATCTATATACTGATGACAGTAGATTTTATGCACATTAGACCTATCTTAATTAAATGTTGCATTTTATGTTAGTTTGCTTTATATGTCGTTTGTAAATATGGCATAAATGGACTTAATCTCGTTGATATTGTTTTTAATTGACTCTTGTCTTAAGCCAACTAATGGTCATGCCAGTCCAAATCGGCCTCTGTTATGGTCTTGTGAAATGTCCATTTACAGGCGAAGAGAATACAATATTTGAAAATTTACCACTTGAATGACTGGCTCGGTTATCGAGCCAGTCATTCCAGTGGTAAATTTTCAAATATTGTATTCTCTTCGCCTGTAAATGGACATTCAATAGGCAGATATTTAAATTTTCTTGACCAAATCTGACCATTAAAGGCTTCTTTAACGCTTAGATCCTTGAAATTTTAGAGTTTTAATTTCAAAACAAGTACACAGGAATACTGTTGAATATTTTAAAACTTATTTGACTGGAACCTATTGCGGCAATGTGTTCCAGTGAAATTAGTTTCAAAATATTCAACAGAATATTACTAGTATCTTAAAGAATTTTATCTTTTCTGGCATGTTAGTGTAAGAGATAATCTATTTGGTCAAAGGTTTGTTGAATAAAGATTATTGTTGAAGAATGACTACTAATTTTACATTCAATTTCAGGTATTCGCAGGGTCATGTCATGCATGTGCATTCGTGTGTGCGCGTGCGAATGTACGTGTGTGCATCATGTGTGAGTGTACGTACAATGCTTCAGGGTTAGTGAGTGTTGAGGGTGGGTTGGGGTGGCCGTATTGATGTACGATTACACATTGTATTATTCTGCGCTTACTTGTAGCTGAAACAGATTTATATAACAGCCTACTTCCAAAACCTTCTTTTCCATTTACCCACACGCTAGCTCATAATTTTATTTTAACAAAGTTAACAAATTTAAATTTATATACAAAATTATATGAAAAGCTCGAAATAATTTTGTCATGTCTCATGTATCTTATTCGCATTTGTATTTTTTAATTAACCCTTTCTTGAATAAATTCCCCACATATCAATCCCAAGGCAAACAAGCAGCGATTAAGCTGTTGAATATTTTGAAATTAATATGACTGGAAGCCATTACGGTCATATTAATTTCAAAATATTCAACATACAATATAGTCATACTAATTCCAAAGTATTGAACGGAATACGCTATCCGTCGTAATAAACTTTTTTCTCAGGGATTTGTTATTGAATGGGTTAAGTTATTTAATGATTAGTTTTAACTTTTAACTAATCCAATTACTATAATATATATATATTTTAAGTATTTAATTAAATTTTTTAGTTAATGAAAACTCCAATATATGTATTCTGTATCTAGCTTATGTTTAGTCATAGGACATTTAACGCTCAAACCGGCCAAAAATGGCTTCAGCAGTGGTCTTGGGAAATGTTCATTTGCAGACCTAGAGAAATATATTTTCCAAAAATTTATGACTGAAATACCTGGCTCAATAACCAAGCCAGTCATTCCAGTGGTTAATTTTCAAATATAGTCTTCTCTAGGTCTGAAATTTGAAAACAGTTTCTAGGAGAAAATTGAAATTATCTTGAGGAAATTTGAGTGTTAAAAGGTTAATTAAATTGAGTAGGTATTTAGTTCACTATCAATTAGATTGGTAAAGAAAACAGAAATTTTAATTAGCGAATGCCCATTTCCTGGTTAATTAATAGACTATTTTTGAAAATTTAGTACTGGAATGGCTGGTTCGGTTATCGAGCCAGCCATTCTAGTGATTACATTTTAGAAATATTTTTCTCTTGGCATGCAAATGGTCACTTCTCAAGATAATTGTAGAAGCCATTTTCAGCCACCGAGTTATATCTTTTAAAATACGCAAAAGAATGAAATCTGTGTTAAGTAATTGTTTAAACCCTCTTGTGTCAAGTTAAATTTTTAATTGTCAAAATGGCCAAAAGACCTATGCAGTGGTGGTGAGAAATGTCCATTTATAGGCCAAATGAATACTATTTTTGAAAAATTACCACTGGAATGACTGGCTCGGTTACCGAGCCAGTCATTCCAGTGGTAAATTTTCAAAAATAGTATACTCTTGTCCTGTAAATGAACACTGGCTATGCTGAATTTTCTTAACCATCATTAGCTCATCTGGCCTGAAAGGCCAAGTGAGCTTATGCCGTGGTGACCGTCTGTCCGTCATCCGTCAGTCATCCGTCGTCTGTCAACTTTTCCTTTAAACGACTTCTTCTCACGAACCACTAGGCCGATTTCATATATATTTGGCAGGAATCATCCTTAGGAAATAGGGATCCAAGTTTGTTTAAACGGAGCCGATCGGCCAATTTGGCCGGCGGCCATATTGGATTTTGTCCGATTTTTAGAAACCTCTTTAAAAATCCTCTTCGAAACCGCTGGTGGGATTGAAGCAAACCTCATGAAATATGTTCTAGGGCCAGAGCTAAACAAAGTTTGTTCAAGGGAACTTGATTGGTCAAATGGTTGACCTAGTTTTAGCAAAAATAACTTCTCCAGAACCCCTGAAAGGATCAGGCCAAAATTTTCCAGATATGGTTAGGGACATGAGTTTGTTCAAGAAAAGTTGCTCCGTCAAAAAACATGGCCGCCGTGGACCAATCAAAATATAGCATGGTTGGCAGCCATGTTGGATTTTTTTATTTGATGGATTTGAGGCCGAAATTGGTTTTATATAGGTTTTAGGTATTCCGATCTCAAATTTGCAATTTTGGCAACTTTGGTAAACAGTTTGGTGGCCATCTTGGATCTTTTTCTCGCCGAAAGCTCCCATACTAAAGCAATGGGAAATTTAAAATGTCTTCTCGAGAACTACCGAGCTAATTTCAATTATATTTGCCAGGAAGCATCCTTAGGGCGTAGTGATTTAAGTTTGTTCAAACGAAGCCGATCGGCCAATTGGGCTGGAGGCCATCTTGGATTTGATTTTTAGAAACATCTTTAAAAATCTGCGAAACCGCTTATGAGATTGATGCAAACATGAAATATGATTTAGGGCAAGAGCTGAACCAAGTTTGTTCAAGGGAACTTGATAGGTCAAATGGTTTGGTGGCCATCTTGGTTGACGTAGTTGTGGTGAAAACAACTTCTCCCGAACCGCTAAAGGGATCGGGCCGAAATTAATGGCAGATATGATTAGGGACCAAGGGCCATTAAACTTTGTTCAAGGGAAGTTGGTCCATCAAAAAACCTGGACTCCATGGGCCAATCAAAGTATAGCATGTCCATATAGAAAGTCCATATTGGATTTTTTTATTTTATGGATTTTGAGGCTGAAATTGGTTTTATGTGTTTTTGGGTATTCTGATCTCAAATTTGCAATTTTCCAAACTGTCGGATAAATGATTTGGTGGCCATTAGTTGAATTGCCTATGGTCCAGGTGAGTGATACAGGCCCTTTGGGCCTCTTGTTCCAATGGTCTGGACCACCAAAAACGGCATCTGTAGAGGTCATGAAGATTGTCCATTTACAACAGAAAATAATTATTTTTGTAAATTTAAGTGCAAAAATTATAATCTTCTTGGAAAATCTCTAGACTGTTAAAGGTTTAATTGATATGAGGAGCGCTTTGAGGCTCTGTTGACACATGAGAGGTTAACTACCTTGGAATTGAGATTGTGGGTGTTTAGGGTTCAAAGCGTTAACACAGTACATGGTTGTGGTAAAGTCTCGCTAATTATATCATCTTTAAAGCTGATCCATCGTGTTAAATGAAGCAGTGCTTAACACCTACCAGTAGCGCGGAACTGTCAATAAATTTGTGTTTTCAGTAACTCTATCATAACTCCAGGTATTAATTAATACTTTAAGCAAGACCTGCCAAACATTTGTCATGCGCTATAAAGGAATTTGCTCAGCGTGTAACGCTTTGTTTGAGTCAGCTGCTATATGTTTGCGTGATTGCTTGACAGCTAAGTAATACACAGGCTACAGCTCTGCATAGTCTTTAGCCGTCAAATATAAGCTAACACACCTGCTAGCAAACTGATACCTCATTGTACTGAGGGAATCCTTTTGTAGCGGGGTTGTGTCTTATTTAACCCTTTAACCCTCAAGTCAGCCAAAAAAAGGCTTCTGTATTGGTCTCGATAACCGAGCCAGTCATTCTAGTGGTAAAATTTCAAAAATAGTCTTATTTTGGTCTGCAAATTGACATTTTCTATGAAAAAATGGAAGTTTTTGTGAAAAAATTGAAGAATAAATGGTCGGGACTCAAAATATAATTACCGAAAACAAAAATGTATTTATAACACTATGTTACTGATAGGTGTAAGAATTCGTTATTATATCATAGCTGTTAAGCTTTAAATCAGTTTGTTGTCAAGCTCATGTTCACAGGCTTTGTGTTAGAGAATTTTGAAGGAAAATAGTAAATAAAATGTCTGTAAATAAAGTTTTGTCCGGATGTTAATAGATATGTTCGGAATTGGAGGAGGTTTAATCGCTATCAGACAACCAGAAGTAATGGCACAAATGGCAGCACCGATGGCAAAGTTGGGGGCAGTACCACCAGGTGCACTGCCAGGTTCTGTGTCAGACTACGTCTCATTGGCATCTTCATCATCATCATCACAAAGCATCAAGCCAAGAACAGCTTTCCCGGAAACATGGATTTGGATGGATGGCGTTACGCGGTAACTATGACGATCTTGTTTTATCAGCATAATTCGTGGATTATTCCTGTTGCATTGTCAGCGGTGATCGGGTAGATGATGCATACTGCATGGGTGCCATGTGTTATTTGTATGACAGTATTTCGGAGGAAAATAGCAGAAAAATTAAAGATAAAGACTGTTTGAAACTAATGTTGACCTCAATATTCTCTTGCATTGGAGTTTACTTTGGAGAGTAGAGTCATGTGACCTCTGAATACAGTACCCTTTTGTTTTAGAGAATGTCCTTTTGCAGGCCAAGAGAAGACCATTATTGTAGTTGACCACTGAAGCTTAACGAAAAAGCTTTCTGTTGTCCTGCAAATGGATATTATTCATGACCACTGCAAAGTTAATGGCTAAAAAAATCGAAATCTCTGCTTAATCAGTGTCCATTTGCAGGCCAAGAGAAGACAATGTTTTGAAAATTTACCACTGGAATGACTGCCTCATTTACCAAGCCACTCATTCCATGGGTAAATTTTCAAAAATTATCTTCTTGGCTTGCAAATAGCCATTCCACCATGTCGAAGATTGTTTTGACCATTATATGACTAAGGTGACATAAGAGGTTATAAAGGTGTTGCTAATTCTATGATAGCAACATCTTTTAAGAAATAATAGAAGATGCCCATCGGTTTCATTGATTTGTTAGAGCTGTGATCTTTCAAGCTTTTAACCATTTAACACTTGAATTTATCCAAGAAAATTTCAATTTTCTCATAGAAAATATTAATTTGCAGACCAAGAGAAGACTCTGTTATTGAGCCAGTCATTCTAGTGGTAAATTTTCAAAAATAACCTCTTGCTCTGCAATTGGACATTTCTCACAAGCACTACAAAAGCTGTTTTTGGCTAATATGTGTGTTAAAGGGTTAAGTATCTCGAACCAATCTTTAGTATCCTGGTGTAGATTGTATTGATGTGTGGAACCAATCTTTAGTATCCTGGTGTAGATTGTATTGATGTGTGTAACCAGTCTTTAGTATCCTGGTGTAGATTGTATTGATGTGTGGAACCAGTCTTTAGGATCCTAGTGTAGATTATATTGACATGTGGAACCAATCTTTAGTATCCTGGTGTAGATTGTATTGATGTGTGTAACCAGTCTTTAGTATCCTGGTGTAGATTGTATTAATGTGTGGAACCAGTCTTTAGGATCCTAGTGTAGATTATATTGACATGTGGAACCTGTCTTTAGTATCCTGGTGTAGATTATATTGATGTGTGGAACCAGTCTTTGGTATTCTGGTGTAGATTGTATTGACATGTGGAACCAATCTTTAATATCCTGGTGTAGATTGTATTTATGGATGGAACCAGTCTTTAGTATCCTGGTGTAGATTGTATTGACGTGTGGAACCAGTCTTTAGTATCCTGGTGTAGATTGTCATGATGTGTGGAACCAGTTTTTAGTATCCTGGCGTAGATTGTATTAATGCATGGAACAGGACCTTTACTGCTATATGACAATGAATGTGGAATTGATTGATGTACAGAGAACCAGTTTCACTGGTGTAGTCATAGTAATGAATTGCTGCATGTAACCAGTCTTACTGTTATGAGGATATAAGATAGATTGGAATAAGGAGATGTGCATGGAACCAGGCTTCTACATAGAAAGAAAGTGATTTGCATGAGAATACAGTCAAGGAAATACTTAGATGTAGGAGAATGCTACAGACTCTCACTCTTCACCAACTTATATATATATATATATATATATATATATTCATGTATCAATTCCACATGTACATACACATCCACACGCACGCACGCATGCACACACGTACGTGTGCTGCACACACACACATGCATGCACGCATGCACGCACATGCATGCATGCACACACACACGCTCATTCACACAGATGTACACACGCATGCACGCACACACACACATGCATGCACACACACATGCATGCACGCATGCGCACACACACACACACACACACACACACACACACACATGCACCCATGCAAGCATATATGCATGCATACACATTTGCATGTGTTTAGGATATGCTATGGACTTGCATTCTGCATTATTTGGCTCTGGGCATTATTCATCAATTTCAGGAAAATTAATTGTAAATTTTACTGCAGATGGATAAATACACATATACATTCAAATATATCACTTTTAACCCTTTAACCCTCAAATTTTGTCAAGAAAATTTTAAAATTCTCATAGAAAATGTCCATTTACAGGCCAGGAGAAGACTATTCTTGATAATTTACCACTGTATTGACTGGCTCGATTATCGAGCCAGTCATTCCAGTGGTAAATTTTCAAAAAAGTAGTCTTCTCTTGGTCTGCGAATGGACATGTCTCAGGACCAATGCAGAAGCAGTTTTTGGCCAGCTTGAGTGTTAAAAGGGTTAATTATTTAAAATATTTTATTAATTTATTTATAGTTTCTCAAATCTTAGGCAACCATTTATGGTCAGTACCTTACCATGTATGCCTCTGAGCGTTTTGAATCGTACTCGAATGGAAATTAATTTCAAGACTGAAGAGAAAGTTTCTTAAGCATTAAGAATGACTCAATATTTGGATAGTAGGCTTGAATGGGTTAAAATACAAAACGATGTATTGCGGTAAACCTTTTAGCGATTATTATGCCAATTATGTTATTTCCACTTTTAAATCAACTATTACTAGTGTAAAGTTAAACAATTATTTTTTATATTCAGTGCCTTTTAAAGTTTAAAATTATTTTACTATTAGTTTAATAATGATTAAAAAAACCCAAACAAAATTAAAAATATAATAATAATAATAATAATAATAATAATAATAATAATAATAATAATAATAATAATAATGACTGTTCAGTACTGTAATAATTTGTATCTAGTTAAGTTATCCCCTGTAACTCTACAGAACACATGCCTCCATGTTCTTTATGTCATAAGAAATGTTTTGTAAACTAATTTGACTGCTGCCTCAGACAAAGGCATCTTCCTGTATTGCAATCATAAATCACTTACCTGTATTGTAATCATCAAACACTTATTTGTATTATAATTGGAAAACACATACCTGTATTATACTCATCAAACACTTACTTGTATTGTAAGCACCAAACACTTACCTGTACAATAATCAGAAAACATTTAGCTGTATTATAATCAGAAAACACTTACCAGTATTATAAGCATCAAATGCTTACCTGTATAATAATTATCAAACACTTACATGTATGGTTGCTTTTATCTTGAGATAATAGAAGGATCTTCTCTGTCACTCAATTATCTGGTGTCATAATCAAATACATTGCATGTTTGTTGATGTCACAATTAAAATGATGTAACTCTGTCATGAAAAGTAAAAAAGTGCTTCATGAAAGTGTAAGAATAGTAGGTTTTTGATGCATTTACAATTAATAAACATTCTGTTAATCATTAAAATTAATGTTTGATAAATGCTGCTTTTTACAGCAACTAACTTTTTAAAAAATACTATAATTTTCTTGACCAAATTTGACCAGTAAAAGGGCCAATGGTCAAGATAGGTCAAGCTTACTGAATGGCCATTTGCAATTGCAGGCCAGGAGGCCACTGGAATGACTGGCTCGTTTATAGAAGCCACAGATTCTAGTGGTAAATAAATTTTCAAAAATTGTTTTGTCTTGATTTGACCAGCAAATGGATATTCTTCAAGAGTGTGTTAGAGCCACCAACAACTTTCAGTCAAATTGTTTTCGAAATATTCATCACTTCAAGAGTTGTTGTTCATTGAAATTATTGTCTAGTGGCTTGTAGCGGCGAAGCAGTGAATGTTAACATTGCACAATCAGCATAGATGTTGTAGCTATTCTTTTGAAGTATTATAGACAGCTTTTTGTCTCATCTCTGTGAGGCAGGCATGAGATATAGATATCACTTCCAAGGACATAGGCGGTAGTGGCGTCAACATTACATTTTTCATCTAGCAGATCTCTTCGCCCATGTTGCGATCAATCGATCACCCCACTCTCTGAATCTCAATTTCCAGAAAACTAGACAGGTAAGCTGTTGAATATTTTGAAACTAATTTGGCAGCAACTGCACCCAGCTAAATTAGTTTCAATATATTCACCAGAATGTTTATTAAATAGTAAAGACATACAATTCGCACAACCTGACAGGGTATTAAGCATTTATGAAGGAGTAAATTGACTCATTTATGACTTAGTTGCATGATTATGACATCAGCCTGCACATCCCATAGTTGATTATGACGTCATATGATTGATAGATAAACTGAATTGCTCCATTTAGCTTGCACATACGGTTATTAGCTCACCTGGTCTGAAAGGCCAAGTGAGCTTATGCCGTGGTGACCATCCATCGTCCGTCTGTCGTCCATCAACTTTTGCTTTAAAATGTATCTCCTCCTTAACGGCTTGCCAGATTTCAATCACATTTGGCTAGAATGATCCTATGGGAGTAGGCTCCAGAACATCTATTCAGGTTTTTGATATTTAAAATTTCGGGTTAGAAAACTTAAAATTTACCGAAAAGTGTCAAAACACATCTCCTCCTTAGTTTCTTGACAGATTTCAACCAAATTTGGCTAGAAGGGTCGTACCGACATAGGATCTAGAACATCTATTCAAATTTTTGATATTTCAATTTTTGGGGTAAAAAAATTTACCGAAAAGTGTCAAAATGCATCTTCTCCTTAGTTTCTTTGCAGATTTCAATCAAATCTAGCTAGAACGATCATACGGAGGTATGCTCTAGAACTTCTATTCAGATTTTTATATTTCAATTTTTTGGTTAAAAAACTTGGATTCTATTTAAAATTTGCCTGAAATTGTCAAATTGCTTTAAAATGCTACTTCCTTAGTTTCCTGGCAGATTTCAACCAAATCTGGCTAGAACAATCATATGAAGGTATGCTCTAGAACTTCTCTTCAGATTTTTTATGTTTACAATTTTCTGGTAAAAGACATAGATTTTGTTTAAAATTTAACGAAAAGTGTCAAAACACATCGCCTCCTTAGTTTCTTGACAGATTTCAACCACATTTGGCTAGAAGTACCATACCGAGATAGGCTCTAGAAAATCTATTCAGATTTTTGATATTTAAATTTTTTGGGTGAAAAGACTGAAAACTGCCAAAACATATCGCTTCTTTAGTTTACTGACAGGTTTCAACCATATTTGGCTAGAAGAATCCTATGGAGGTAGGCTTTGGAAATTCTATTCAGATTTTTTATATTTCAATTTTTTGGGGGTAAAAAACTGATTTTTGAAAATTTTACCGAAAATGTCATAACGCATCTCCTCCTTAGTTTACTAGCAGATTTTAACCCAAATTTGGCTACAAGGATCCTATGGTGGTAGGCTCTAGAAAATCTATTCTGATTTTTGATATTTCAATTTTTTGTGTAAAAAACTTTGATTTTGTGCAAAATTTACTGAAAACTGTCAAAACGCATCTTCTTGGTTTCTTTATAGATTTCAACCAAATTTATTTAGAAGGATCCTCTTGAGGTTTGCTCTAGTTTAAAATGTCTTTAAAAATCTCCAAAACTGCTTGGGAGATTGATTCAAAACTCATGAAATATCATCTAGTTCCAGTGGTCATCTCATTTTGTTCGGATTTGGCAGTGGCTAATAAGTCCAGGTGAGTGATACAGGCCCCTTGGGCCTCTTGTTCTATATACTATTAGACGGTAACGCAATTCACCTTTCCAAAGTATCCTTCCATCATCTGACCTCGTATGATGTTATAATCAGCTTGGCGCGTGTATGATGACGTCACAATCATTACATCACAAAGGGTTCCATACAGACCGTCATCTAATCTCAAATAGTCTGAGACGTTGTATGAATTGTATGTCTTTGTAAATCTTCGCTATTTAATAAACATGCTGTTGAATATTTAGAAACTAATTTGACCAGGCGCTGTTGCTGCAACAGCACCCAGTCAAATTAGTTTCTAAATGTTCAACAGCTTGCCTGTACATGTGTCGTTTTTGAAAATTGATAGTCAGGGTGTTCAGAGATTGATCGATCCAAACACGAGCGAGGGGGGGGGGGGGTGGAGCTTAGCTAGAGATGGGTATAGTTAAAACCGGAAAGGTCTATTAGTTTGAGGTAACAATATCAAATGTTACGGTCACTGTAGCATTGGTAGAACCCCCCCCCCTCCTCCTTCCACAAAACCTCTTGCAAAGGAGGGCAGGCTAACAACTTAGTGACTAAATTTGGTGATCAGAATTAAACTATTTGCTTATTGAATGTCCATTTGCACGCCAAGAGAAGATGATTTTCTTTTAACCATTTAATGGTCAAATTTGGGCAAGAAAATTTAAATGTCTGCCTATTGAATGTCCATTTACAGACTAAGAGAATACAATTTTTGAAAATTTATCACTGGAATGATTGGCTCGGTTATCGAGCCAGTCATTCCAGTGGTAAATTTTCAAAAATTGTATTCTCTTGACCTGTAAATGGACATTCCACTAGACCATATAGGAGACCGCGTTTGGCCGGTATGACCATTACGGGGCTAATTTACTCCTGGAATGACTGGATCAGTTATCGAACCAGTCATTCCAGTGGTAAATATTTTAAAAAAAGGCCTTTTATTCTGCAAATGGCAATTCCTCATGACAACTGAGGAGGTAATTTTTTACCAGGTGCTTCATGAAAGGGTTAATTCTAATAATTTGTAATGGATTTTTTTTATCTCTACTTGAAAATCATAAGTTTGAATTATTATTTATGAAAGGAATATGTATTATTCTGTTATGCAGCAAAGACACCCAGATTCCCAGATTTGTGAAATTAGTTTCAAAATATTCAATGGCTTACCTGTATAATTACCTGTAAATTGAGATTCTAGGAATTCAGGTTTCAATACGGGTAAATGCTTATATTTTTCCCAAACATTCTTTAAAATAAGATTTATGGCAAATGACTACCACTTCAACACGGCGGCCAATGACAACTACATTCATGACAGTTCCAACATTTCTACCGACTATGAGAAGGCCGGGTACGACTCCAGCGTTACCTGTTCCACCGTCGTTGCAGGATCGAGCTCCACAAACCACATCGCCTAATGCAGTTGTGCGACGTCGGTTTCCAGAGACTTGGATGTGGGTCAATGAGATGATTGCTGGGTACATACTGATTTTGATAGGAATATTTGATTTTTTAAAGGGGAGATGTGTATGATATGCCGCTAGTAGGAGCTTTTGTTGTTATTATTTATTACAATGATTCTATTAGCTCCTATTGAGTCATTTTAAATCTTAACCCTTTAACAATCAAATTTGTTCAAGAAAATTTATATTTTCTCTTAGAAAATGTCCAGTTGCAGACCAAGAAAAAACAAGTTTTGGAAATTTACCACTGGAATGACTGGTTCGGTTATCAATCCAGACATCCCTGTGGTAAATTTGTTAAAATTGTCTTCTTTTGGTCTGCAAATAGACATTTCTCAAGACCACTACAGAAGCCGTTTATGGCTGATATGAGTGTTAAACGGTTAAATTGTCATTCCAGTAAGAAATTACCCTTGCTGTCTTGAGGAATGTTTACTTGCAGGTCACGAGACTAATTTTAAAATTTTTTGAAAATTTACCACTTAGCAAAAACTTGAATGACCATAATCCTGTCGAATAATTGATCGAGTCAGCCTGTAAAATGGCATCTGTATTAGTCTTGAGTAAATGTCCATTTGCCAGGAAACAGAAAGCTGTTTTTGTCAATTTCAGTGGAATATCCCATAGTCTTCTCTCGACCTGCCAAAAAATTATAATTTATTTTTAAATCTTGGCCATTCAAGGGTTAATTAATATGAATAGTAATGACACAATAGGGGTTAATCTTAACCATTTAACCCCCAAATTTGTTTTAAAAATCTAAATTTTCTCATGCAAATTCTCCATTTGCAGACCATGAGACGACTAATTTTGAAAATTTACCACTGAAATGACTGGCTCGGTGATCGAGCCAACCATTCCAGTGTTAAATTTTCAAAAAATAATCTCTTAGTCTGCATATGGACATTTCTCAAGACGGCTGCAGATGCCGTTTTTGGCTGATATTAGTGTTAAGGAGTCAATTATTACTAAATCACTTTCAACCCTAATTTAATAATCCCAGATGCATGCCATATTCAACCCTTTACTGGTCAAATTTGATCAGGAAAATCTAAATATTTCCTTATTAAATGTCCATCTGCACGTAAAAAGAAGAGTATTTTTGAAAAATTACCACTGAAATAACTGGCTCGATTATCGAACCAGGCATTCGCGGGGTGGGGGGGGGGGGTACATAAAAAAAAAATACCCATCTTTACCTGCAGATGGACATTCTCAAGACCACTGCAGAGGCCAGTCTTGGCCCACTTGACCATTAAAGGTTTAACTAATATCAAAACAAATTGATTATGAAAGAACTAACATTCAGTCAACTTGTTTTCAAAATAATCGTCATGATTTTAAACACTTAAATTGGTCATGTGTGGTGTGTAAAATTAACCCTTATATGGTGTATTATTTCCAAAACTTGAAATGTGTACAGGATTGATAGTATCTCTTTAACCGTTTAACGTTCAAGTGAGCCGAAAACTGTGTCCGACTCTATAGATAGGGATTTTGAGGATCAGTGTCCATTTACAGACCAAGAGAAGACTATTTTTGTAAATTTTCTACTGGAATAACTTGTTCGATAAAATAAATTCAAAATAATCTCTTGGTCCTGCAAATGGACAATGACTAAGCAAAAATTTAGATCTTGAATATTCATCTTTTAACCCTTTCAAGGTCAAATCCCTAAAAAAGTAAATTTATGATATAAATCTTATTTTGTTGAATATTTTGATGTTAATTTGACTGGAAGCCATTGCTGCCTAAGGCAGCAATGGCTTCCAGTCATATTAATTTCAAAATATTTAAGTTTTCTGTATGATTGCTTTGAAAATGAGATATGGGGATATTCATCAGTGAGAGGGTTAATTTTCAAGCCAGCCAATACTGATCTGTCAGTGGTCACAAGATCCATTTGCAGGACAGCAGAAATTTTTTTTCTCTAAATTCCAGTGGTAAATTTACCAAAATAGTCATATATTGCCATGTAAATTGACCGTAATTGAGGAATTCAGGTTTGGCTAAGCCCTGCCTGTCTATAGCTAAGCTCTACCCATGATTTGTTGGCGTTGGGATGAATCGATCTCTGCACTCTCTGAATCTCAATTTCCAGAAAACTATACTGGTAAGCTGGTGAATATTTTGAAACTTATTTGACTTGGTGCTGTTGCTGCCGATGGCAGCAACAGCGCCCAGTCTAATTATTTTCAAAATATTCAACAGAATGTTTATTAAATAGTAAAGACATACAATTTGTACAACCTGATAGACTATTAAGTGTTTTTGATAGACTAAATCATGTCATGATGTAATTTATAATTATGACAGGTAGGCTACCTGTGACATAGTTGATTAGGACGTCATATGATTGACTGAAAGACTGGATTCCACCATTGAGCAGAAATTCCAATTAAAAAAAGCTTGACCAGTAAATTTCTAAATGATACTTTGACACAAGAGAGGTTAAAACTTGTACAGGGTTTTCCAGGCCTTGTTTCTAAATTTTCACTAAATGATGAGAACTATTACATCATCATTACTAAGCAACAGCACGCATAGTACTAATACAATCCTACAATGTACTCTATCAATGGACCTGTCCAAGTTTATCCATCGATCATATGACATCATAACCAACTAAGTGACGTGTATGCTGACGTCATAATCATTACGTCATAAATGATTCTATTTCGCCTGTCTTTAACTCTTAATAGTTTGACATGTTTTACAAATTGTATGTCTCTACTATTTAATAAGCATGCTGTTAAATATTTTGAAGCTAATTTGACTTGACGCTGTGCTGCCATGGTCAAATTAGTTCCAAAATATTCAATAGCTTGCCTGTATAGTTTTCTGGAAATTGATAGTCAGAGTTCAGAGATCGATCGATCCGAACACGAGCGAAGTGTGGGTGGAGCTTAGCTAGAGGTGGGTGGGGCATGAGCTAAAACTGGAAAGGTCAATTCCTCAGTAATTGTCATCAATTTTTACTTTGCTACTTTGTCGATTTTATACTGTTAAACGATACAGAGTTTTTCATCGATGATGATCGTGAACTTGGCCCTGTCCCGGTGGTTGATCATAATCTAGATTTCGCTGAATCTGCATCAGCTTCAGGCGGGAATGCAAATGCTGACGCGGTAGCCAATGTACGGACAGCATTTCCGGAAACATGGATTTGGAGCGATACACAGATCGGGTATAAATCGTTGAAAGATGGACTCAATTAATTAATTTATTTCCATTCTTCACATGATGTGGGTATTGTTTGCACTGGGTTCTTGTTCATTATTAATCTTTTAACAAAATAACCGGATTGTTAATAAATGTGTGGCTCCTTTTCTGTTTCTCTTAAGCAAAATGCAGTGACATACATACATTATTTATATCGCCAAATTGATCCTTTCCATGACTAAGTCAGTAAAAAAGCTTCTTTAGTGAGCTTGCAAAATGTCCATTTGCCAGGCAAGAGAAGAAAGACTTTTTGAAAATTAGCATGTGAATAGCTGGCTCGAGTAATCGAGCCAGCAATTCCAGTGATAAGTTTTCAAAAAATAGTCTTCTGACCAGAAAATTGGCATTCTGTTTGCAAAAATTTAGGATATTTTTTTTATCAAACTCTGGCACTAAAGGTTTACCATGGCTTCCCAATCATGACCTCACACATGTACCTGCATGCAGTCTGTACCCAGGATGATTAAAGCTGTCATAGATAGTTTTAACTAGTGCTCTAATATGAACTCTTATTGCAGTGGCTCTCTCAAATTAGTTAATTCAAACTATATAAGAGAATATTTCATTCAGCGTTACAATTCTGTCATATCTGATGTTTTAGATTTGAAAGTGCAAAATAAAGCACAAAAACCGGGATGTAATTTTTATGCCTTTTGTTTTAAATTAATATTTAAATTAACTTCTTATTTCACTTTTTGATCAACTAGAGATAAACAATTATTTTTTATATTAAATATTTTGAAACCTTAAATTATTTTATCAAATTAGTTTAATGATACAAAAAATTATATAACCTTACAGTTGCTAAGAAAAAAAAAGTAAAATAATAATAATAATAATAATAATAATATATTATTATATTACATTATATATTTTACTTTTCACTTAACTTGAAATAACACATGTTTTACCTAAACAATATTCAAAAGGTTTCATAACATCACATTACAATGTTGCATAATCCAATCCCAACAATGCTGACAAAGCAGCGAATGACGCCGAGTTCAGTCGTTCCAAAGTTCAATCTTTAACCCATAAGTGCTCAAACTTGAGAAATGTCCATTTTGTGAAGAAAATTTACGGTTGCCGATGCATGCATTCCAGTGGTAAATTTTCAAAAATTGTATTTTTGTGGACTGGAAACTGACATTTCTCAAGACCACTGCAAGAGACATTTTTGGTGGTCTTCAGTGTTATAAGGTTAATATAGGAGTACCAGTATGTAATATGTTCTTTTCAAGGAAAATTTTCATTTTTAATCGTTATTTAATTATGTAATAATTTTTAGCTCATTTGGGTAGAAAAGCAGTGAGATTATGCCTTGGTAATTGTCCAGTGCCTGTGCATCTTCCTGGCCATTTTTTTTACCCGCTTGCTTGCCTGTCTATGTGACTGCCTGCTCGCATGCCTGTCAATTTTTTTTGGTTTGAACAACTTCTCGATAACCACTGGGCCAATTTCAATTAAAGGGGCATACAGACTCAACATCATTCAAACAATGTTGATTGGTTGAATCGTGGGCAGAGTGGCCATCTTGGATTTTACACAATTTTTAGAAACACATTTAAACATGATTGATTGAAACCAGAGTGATTTTGAATATTATCCCTTCACAGGCCAATCTTCGATGGATAAAATTTATCATTGGATTTCATCAAAAATATGGATTCATTTCTTAACCGTCTGCCTGCTGAATTTCTGCAGACTACATTTTTTATGGGGTTTAACTCTGGACTTGCTGAATATTTTGAAAATAATTTGACTGAAAGTTGTTGGTAGCCAAATTGTTTTCAAAATATTCAGCAAGTCCAGAGTTATTGTACATTGAAATTATTGTCTGGTTATTTGCAGTGGGTAGACGGTTAAAGTCAACTGCCATTATGTGAAACATTTTAATATACTTAAATATTTTTAAAACATTCATTTAAATAAAGACATACGGCGAAGAACTCCACCGACATTGGCGACAACTCTACCACCGCGTACCACAACCACCTTTATGACAATGCCATCATTTTTACCTACTACGAGATGGACTACGTCGGGACCTGTCCCGTCTCGGCCGGTGGATCGAACTCCACAAAAGCAATCACCTACAGCAGTTGTACGACGTCGGTTTCCAGAGACGTGGATGTGGATCAGTGACATAATTACTGGGTACAGACAGAATATTTCTTTATTGCCAAGTTGTGCATGTGCTGCTACGCTGAGCTTCCAGATTTTGCGTTTTTCACTTTTCTTCTTTTTTTATTATTAATTCTTACTAATTATTACCATTGCTACTATGCTACTTGTATTACTAAATTGTTTTTCAATGTTTCCAATAGAGTGGAATGCTGTCACTAAAATGCCATTTAACACAAACTAAATATATATGATTACAACAGCAGGAAATCGTTGTCAAAATAATCATCATAATTTTACTCAGCTCTTGACCGCTATATTACATTGCCTCTTGCCTGTAAGAAATAAATACAGATAGAAATACAGATCAAGGGAGGTAACACTTTAATTTAAAGATAACTATTGTGGAACATGGGAGGAAACTCTATCCATCACAAGTCAGTGTCATAAGAATAGGAGGGTACCAGAGATCACAGATCTGTATAAAGTGGAAAATGAAAGGTATAAGGTAGCTCGGAAATAACTTTAAATGTTTTCAAAACAAAATAAAATGTAATGTTGAATATTTTGAACATAATTGGATTGGAAGACATTACGTTTTCCAATCCAGTTATGCTCGAAATATTCAACAGAACACTTATTACATCGTTTTCAAAATTGTACTAACTAACTTGTTTCTGTTTTTATTTTGGAGGCATTGTTAGCTTATTTATGAGCTGCACTGGATTTGATAAGTTTGAGCAATCTGCAACATGATAGAGCAGTATCGTGGACAATTTTCGGAAATTCTGTGAACACGAATCGATAATATTGCGGAAATTAGATCATCACTTCGCGAATCAACTGAAATTGTTGTTCTGTATTGGAACTTATAATATACAGTGACATGCAGTTAACAACTTTCAACTATGTCAGTTTACCGGGTTTCCATCTCCCAGCGGGTAACAGATAACTCATGAAGTCTGATACCATTATGTACCCGCTCAGGGTAGATGAGTACCATGAATCTGTCACTTATTCTTCGCCCCGATGTGGCATCTACATGCTGCATGCATGGAATCGTGTCACATCGTGGCGAGGTCTAAGAGTCAGATTCTAGGAGGAGCTGAGTCAGCTCCTGATGCCAAATGATGTATTAATGTGTTTTAATTATTATAATTAAGTGGTGTTTAAACTACTTCACAATCTTGTTGTTTGTTGGCATAAATGACATGTTTTAGGATTACAACTGTTAATATCGATTTTCAACAAGCTTTTACGTATAACTGTGCTTCATCAGAATTTGATCAAGGTCAGACTAACCTTTTACTACCCTGTAAATTTGGTCAAGAAAATTTCAATTTTCCCATAGAAAATGTCAAATTGCAGGCTAAGAGATTTTTTTTAAGTTTCCCACTAGTTATCGAGCCAGTCATTCCAGTGATAAATTAAAAAAAAAAATGTTCACATGGTCTGCAAATGGACATTTCTCAGGACCACTGCAAAAGCCGTTTTTTTAGCTGGACTGAGTGTTAAAGGTTCAAAAAGGTCACCAGAAACATATTTATTTATTTAAAGCTAACGTTGAAAATCACTGAAGTTATTTTTGAAAGGTATCAGCTTTGAATACTGGTATCTAACCAGCTTTAACAAAAATATAGAATTTGTTGTTTCCCAGATTTCTAAGGGATAAATGTGTAATATTTGAAGTAGGATTGCGCGATTTTTTGATTTAATTGTGAAGTTCGATTTATTATTTTAAATTGCGATTTTTATGTTGTAATTGAGGAAAAATTGGAAAATCGTCAAAAATGTAGTTTTTTACAAATCTGAAGTGTGTACTTTTCCGTCACAGGTTATCAGTACATGAGTACAATTATAATTGATTCACGCCTGTTTTCATTGTGTATCCTGCCGCGCCATGCACATGTCGAATAATTACTAATCACAACACAAAGCGCTACAATAAACAAGCTAACAATAGCGAGGTAAGACCTTTGTCATTGAGAAAACCAGCTAGTTACTCGGTCGAATTGCCATATAATTTTCTTTCTTTCGGTGCGGACCCTGAGTCTGTCGTGAAATGTCAAGTATATACTTAGTTGCAGAGTGTTAGGCAATCAGTGAACATAATTCTTTTTAATTCTAGAGTTAGCAATTTCAGGCAGTGTAATAATTTTTCCTTTTTGATTCGGTTGTCATGACAAATGAAAGAAAATAAAGCAACAGCATTCCAGATTGTTTGATTTTCAACTGTGCGTTCTGTTGATTGCTCTTAAATGTAAATCGTACATTTTGAAAGCAACTATAAACTGCACTGTAGGACGTGTTTACGCCGTTACACTTGTACCTACTCAAAGCTACCATCCTATGTATGTGGACTGCGCAGTATCTCCCCAGGTACTAATATTAGCGTCTTCACGTTACTCCGGTAATGACCTAAACTCGTCCTACAAAGGGAGGCTATAAGCGGAAGCTGACACATATACATATATTTTTTTCTCGGGGACATTTTATCTCAAATTTTGATGAAAAAATAATGTTTATTAAACTATACGCAATATTTAGGCGGTCCCAATTAATAATTTCACTCCTGCGATGATGGAAATAAGGTATACATTAAGCACAGACATAGGATGGTAAGAATTCGTCGCATGAAAATATGTTCTAATTTCGTGCTACATGTGTTGTATCATTTATTTCAACTTTTTCTAGAAACAAGTCACGTTACTCCAGTTTATACTTTTGGGAATTTGGACATGATTTAATCGAAAATCACGATTTTTTTTATAAAATCGATCGCGATGTTTCAAAGCAAAAATCGTGCAAGCCTAATTTGAAGCTATTTTTAGCCTGTGTGTCTCTTAATTCTATTGTCTGTACAGTACAGTTCAGAAATAACTTGACCTCTTTCAAAAACAAAATAAAACATACTGTTGAATATTTTGAACTTAATTTGATTGGAACCCATTGCTGCCTTAGGCAGCAATGGCTTCCAATCAAATTGCGTCCAAAATAGTCAACGGAACATTTCTTACATTGTGTCAGTTATTTCAGATCTCTACTGTATATGTGCTTGTCTGTGTAGCATGACTGTTGTGGGCAGATGATTGCAGTCATTTATGATTGATTAGATGAAGCAACCACATACCTGACCAGAATTTACCAAAATAATCTATCAATATATCTGTCATTATTTTTTCTATGCTCACTTGTATACTGTTAACAATACAGAATTTCCCGTTGGGATCATTGACGAAGCTAGGGGTGGCCCCATAGAAGCACCTGTACAGATATTAAATGGACAGCCTGATGTTCTACCAGCACCGCCTGCCAAAGCTTCTGGCATCTCTACGGGGGTGACCGCTGTACGAACAGCGTTCCCAGAAACATGGATTTGGACGGATACACAGACTGGGTATATACATTGCTGAAAGATGTGTTTGCTTCCTTTATTTCTGTTCTTTCACATGATTCTGGTCTGGTTTTCACTGGGTTTTATCATTTTTGTCTGGTTTACAGTGGTCTCTACGATTTTTCTCTGCTTTTTAGTGATTTTGAGTACTGGTATTGATTTCTGGAAATAGCTAGCTAACACACACCTGCATGCTTTGATGTTTATTTTGAGTAAATGTAACTGTTATCTGTGTCTGTTGCAAGCTGCCACATAATAACTTCCATGGGCAAAAACTCTGGACCTGCTGAATATTTTGAAAACAATTTGACTGAAAGATGTTGGCGGCTTAGCCACCAACAACCTTCAGTCAAATTCTTTTCAAAATATTCAGCATATCCAGAGTTAAACCACATGGCAAATGTAGTCTGCAGAAATGGAGCAGCAGACAGTTAATATTCACATAGTATATCGCCATTTACCATTTAATGCACATATTTTTGAAGATTTTGACACGGAAATGGCTAGTAAGTAGTAAGAATTAGAATGTCCAGTAGTAAGAAAAAATGTCTCCTCTTGCCCGACAAATTAACATTCTGTAAGTAAATATGTATTTATTTTTTTACAAATCTTAACTTTTATGTAGTTAGCATACCTTTTCCCTTATGACCTTACACATGAACCATGGTTAGGCTACTTAAAGCTGCCATAAATTGTTTTAACTAGCAATATAATTAATACCGGAAAAAAATTCACTATTTAATCCTGTAACCCTCAAAGATGATCAAACATGTCTTCTGCAGTGGTCTTGAGAAATTTCCACACGCAGATCAAGAGAAGACAATTTTTGGAAATTTACCACTTGAATGACTGGCTCGATAAACGAGCCAGTCATTTCATTAGTAACCTTTCAGAAATACTCTTCTGTTGTTCTCCAAATGAACATTTCTGAAGATAACTGCAGAAGCTGTTTGCTGGCCAGATTGAGTGGTAAGAGGGATAAGTGCAATGCATAAATTTAGATAAATACAATGTTAATATTTTCTCTAAATGATAAAATAAGAGGTAGGCTACTACTAAAGAGCTTTGTAGGTTTTTAATTTTTAGAGCTCTAAGTTATGGACTTAGATTATGCGAGGGCATGTGGACGTTACCCCTTTAATGGTCAAGCCGGCCAAAACAGGCCTCTGCAATGGTCTTGAGGAATGGCCATTTACAGGCCAAACGAAGACTATATTTGAAGATTTATCACTTGAATGACTGGCTCGGTAACCGAGCCAGTCATTCCAGTGATAAATTTCCAGAAATTGTATTCTCTTCGCCTGCAAATTGACATTAAATAAACAAATTTTCCGATATTTTTTACCATTAAAGGGTTATTATGAAGAATATCTTACAGAAGCAGTAAATGCCGAAAGTCTGCCTCGGTAAATGTAGTTCAAAATTAACAGGTAACTATAGCTGGCTGCTGAGCGCTCAATCAGGTGGCGGCATGTTGATCTCATTGTCTCGTCAAAATTCAGATCAATTATAGTAATTATTAAATTATAACTGATTGAATATCATCTTGTTAATAGATTTATGGAATTAGTGAATATTTTGTTAAATTTATGTAACTATACAAATACTGTGACACATTCTTTAAGCCATTTAATGGTCAAATTTAGTGAAGAAAATCTAAAAATGTTGTTATTGAATGTCCATTTGCAGGCCGAGAGAAGCCTAATTTAGAAAATCTATCACTGGAATGGCTGGCTCGGTCGTCGGGCCAGTCATTCCAATGGTAAAATTTCAAAAATACTCTTCTCTTGACCTGCAAATGGACATTCCTCAAGACCCCTACAAAGGCCGTTTTTGGCCGGTTTGACCAGTAAAGTGTTAACTCTTTAACACTCATATCAGCCAAAAGCGACTTCTGCAGCGGACTTGAGAAATGTCTATTTGCAGACCAAGAGAAGACTATTTTTGAAAATTTACCACTGAAATGACTGTTTCGATAGCCGGGCCATGACTGACTCGAAAACAGAGTAGGGATATACCAGTGGTAAATTTTCAAAAATTTGAGGGTTAGAGTTAAATTGTTAAGTGTGGGTGATCATAATGTCAAAGTACACTTTACGAGAATACAATTATAAGAAAATATGGTTAACAGTTTAATCCTTGAATTTCTTCAATTTCAATTTTCTCATAGAAAATGTCCATTTGCCGACCAAGAGAAGACTATTTTTGGAAATTTATCACTGAAATGACTGGCTCGGTTATCGAGCCTGTCATCGCAGTTGTAAATTTTCAAAAATAGTCTTCTCTTGGTCGGCAAATGGACATTTCTCAAGACCACTCCCGAAACCACTTTTGGCTGATATGAGTGTTAGAGCATTAATTACAGACCAAGAAAGGATTATTTTTGAAAATTTACAACCGAGCCAGTCATTCCAATTGTAAAAAAAAAAAAATAGCCATGACATGCAAACGGAAATTCAATAATCAAAAATGTAAATTTTCTTGACCAATCTTGACCATTGAAAAGTTAAAGGACATATTTTTTAATAATGTATGTAGCCTTGAAAAATGTACAGTTTTGACAATTTTATTTTCAACCGCTTCACTGATGAATTCACCTTTTGTCAGTTTCAAGGCTAACTGTTCAGGAAAACTGTTGAATGTTTTGAAGTTAATGTGACTGGAATCTGTTGCTGCTTTAGTCAAAATAATTTCAAAAGGTCCAACGGAATAAGCTTTATAGTGTAAAGAATATACTTTTTCATGAATTTGTCGGTGAAAGGGCTAAGCATTCTGGTGTGAATGTGCATCTTTAATTACCGTATGAATTCTCTATATAATCTTGTTTTAATTATTACCTTTTACAGAAATCAACTATGACTAATCTTTCGATATTGTAAGAAATATAATTAGATTGAATATTTTGAAAATAGTTTGACTAGTTAGATTGGATTAAATGGTACATTTATAATATAGCACTTATTCCTGTGAATGCACGCTCTAAGCACTAGATTTTATCGCGTGTTCATTTTGGCAGTCTGTTTGGTGGCGGCCATATAGATTAGCCGCATATGTATGGTGTCACAGGTACCTATTTACAGCTAGGTCAACCGGAGAAATGCAGAGTTAAGCAACTTGCTCAAGAACACAACTCAGCAGTCTCAGACAGAGATGCATCAATTAACTCACAAACCTTTGAGGCTCAAGTCACTAATCACTCACCGTCCGTACCTCAAGTCGAAGTACTTTCAAAATATTCAACAGCTTGCCTGGATGATTGTTTTGAAAATGAGGTCGAGCGATTCACTGAGAGTCGGATATTTATAGCACGACAGCACCATCTTCCACCAAATTTGTTGAAAATTGAACACCAATTAATCTTTTAATATAGTTTGAAAATTTTAAATTTTGACACCAGAGTGGTAAGGGTTAGGATTTGTAGTTATTAAGTCTTTAACCCTCGTATTTGGTCATGAAAATTTAAATTTGCAGACCAAGAGAAGACTATTTTTTTTAAATTGCCTGAATGAGTGTTAAAGTGTTAAGTCATGTTTGTATCAATATTAATTATTCAGTGATTATACGGCTTGCGTGGCGGAACATTTCCGGAACATAACCAATCAAATACGAGCAGAATTCCCAATTGAGAGATGGAGATATCGAGACGTGACCATAAAATCAGACACCAGGAAAAAAACCCTCGAATCATCAGAATTATCTCAATTCTTAGAAAATATAAGAAGCGTTTTAGGGCAACTTTACGAAGTGAATTATGAGCTATTGATACCCTCGGCGTCATCCTGAGCACTGCATTCGATGATGGTATCATTTTTGTTATCCAATTTGCGTTTATCTCAACTTAAGAGTTCAAATCTCCTGTTTGGTTTAAAAGTCATACTGGACCGCATTGTACTAACATACGCCCACACACATTGCTCCGCTGTATGTGGCCATACTTACAGACCTTTGATCTCTTGGTATGTGAATTAACATTACGTTGGTGGGCTGCCGTCTGCCAATCAGGTCATCATTTATTTCTTATCAAGCAATGTCATTGGCGATGGCCCCGTCCTCGTTTATATTTACAACATTTCAAAAGCAAGCAAGCACTGTACTCGATACGGGAGCGAAGCGGGAAGGCGAGACCACGCAATAGGACGACAACTGGACCCAAACTTGGACACATACTTCCTTATAGTGAGAGGGTATTCCACCATGATGTTGTGTCAAAAGGTCAAAGATCATTGTGACATTTTTCAGCCATAACCTATTTTGAATTCTGCGCACATTGTTTTATGGAATGTGTTGGCTCGTGTGTACTGTCGCTTCACCAACAGTGGTTGTATATAACAGGGTGGCATGTATATATATTGAGCTTGAATGGAGTGTTAATTAAATAAACAGTTTGTACCAGCAACTTAATACTGTATTCAGTAACAGCTTATAAATAAGTTAACATGTTTCCAAAACAAAAACAGAAACGAGTGTTAGTTATTAAAATTTGGAAAACAGTATAAATTAAAAAAAAATTTTTTTTATAAAACAGAACAAATTTCGTTCTGTAGAATGTTTTGCACATTGCTGGAATGGAACAGGTTACGTCTTCCAATTATTTTTGAAATATTCAACAGTACGGTTTATTTTGTTTCGAGGAAACATATTAAGCTATTTCTGAGCTGTACTGTATCTCTTAACCGTCCGACTGCTGAGGTTTTGCAGCCGACATATTCCAGGTGTTATATCTCTGGACTGACTAAATATTTTGAAAACAATTTGACTGAAAGTTGTTGGATGCTAAGCCACCAACAACTTTCAGTCAAATCGTTTTCAAAATATTCAGCAAGTCAAGACTTTTTTATCATTGAAATTATTATTTCGTGGCTACAGCAACGGCACAGTTAATATATTCACACTTTTTGTGATGAATAGTACCTACTTGGAGAATGGATGGCATTGAGTTCATGAGGCCGGCATCTATAGCAGATCAGAGTCCGATGGCTAAAAGTTATACGCCTGATCAAGCATCTGTAGAAGTTCGCAAAGACTTTCCAGAGACATGGCTATGGATGGATGATGTCATTGGGTATATGTTCGGAATAAATTTTATAGCTGCGATCATTTATAGCTTTTTTGCTCAACTGGCCAGAATTGTCAAGTGAGCTTATGCCATGGCGAATGTCCATCGTCTGTCTGTCCATCCGTCGTCCGGCATCTATCCGTCCGTCCGTCCGTCAACTTTTGCTTAAAAACGCTACTCATTAACCACCTGGCAGATTTCAACCTAATTTGGCTGGAAGGATCCTATTGGGGTAAGCTTTAGAACATTTATACAGAATTTTGATTGGTCAAATCTTTTGGCAACCAGCTTGAATTTTCCGAAAAATCATTTAAAACACTGCTCCGCATTAACTGCTTTGGCAATTTCAGCAAGACTTAGCTGCGAGTATAGTATGCTGGTGTGGTTCAGAACTTGTATACAGAATTAGTAAATTTTTTCAGCGGCCATCTTGGATTTTCTGAAAATTTCTGGAAATCAATTAAAAGCCTACTCCTTTATAACCACTCAGTGGATTTCGATCAAAACTGGATGGAAGGACCCTAGCATGGTATGGTTCAGAACTTGTATACAGGATTTTGATTGGTCTATTTTTTTGACGACCATCTTGATTTTTCCGAAAAATGTCGGAAAATCGTTTAAAACGCTACTCCCCATTAACTGCTTTAGCAATTTCAACCAGCCTTGGCTGGAGTGATACTAGGGTGGTAGGTTTCAGAGCTTGTATACAGAATTTTGATTGGTCAATTTTCCCCTTGGCCATCTTGGATTTGCTGAAAATTTCGGGAAATCAGTTAAAAGGTTACGCCTCATAAAGCACTTGCATGAGTTCAACCACTAACTTAGCTGGAAGAACCCTAGGCCGGTACGCTTCAGAACATGTATACAGAATGTTAACAGCTTGATTTTGATGGTGGCCATCTTGGATTTTCCAAAAAATTGGAATTCATATAAAATGCTACTCCTCATTAATTGCTTGGGCAATTTCAACCAAAATTGGCTGGAAGGATCCTATTGTCGTAGCCACTGGAAATTCTATCCAGAATCTTGATAGGTCAGTGTTTTGGCAGCCATCTCTGATTTTGTGAAATTTTTCTGGAACCGTTTAAAAACGGTACTCCTTCAATCAATAGCCCGATTTCAAGAAAACTTGGGTGGAATGATCCATTGACAGTAGGCTTCAACATATTAAACGAGAATCTTGATTGGTCAATTTTTTGGTGGCTATCTTGGGTTTTCCGAAAATCATCGGTCATGTCTATTTAAATGCAAATGGTTTAAATGCCAATGGTCCAGGTGAGCGCAACAGGCCCTTGGGCCTCTTGTTGTACTTAGCATGAAGATAGACTTTGACAAGTCTGCATGAAAGTTTTTAGATTTATTTAAATAACGGCTTGCTTTTTTAAATAATTATGCAATTTATTCATGGATTTGTTTTCGGGTTTTGGGCTTGAGCGCTTGAAAATGGGTTATCTGCTTAGCCGTTTTCCCTGGCAGACCAGAACTGATAAATTCTTTCCAATGTAAGCAATATTCTGTTGAATATTTTAAAACAAAATTAACTGGAAGCTATTGCTTCTTATGGCTGGCACAGGGTCCAGTCAAATTAGTTTCAAAATATTGAACACGTCTCAGTATAGTGATCCTGAAGTTGAGACACTGGTGTTTAATGGAATAAAGGGTTGATCGCATGCCCGGGGCTGTGGACTAGGGCTTAAATGCGAGACAAACGGGAAAATTAATTGCGGTGTCTTGTTATAAACACTACGAGAGATGGCATTACCAACAACCAAAAAAATAGAAACTAACACAGGGAACTTTAACCCTATCATGACGAATCCGGCCAAAACCGGCCTCTGTAATGCTCTTGGGGAATGTCCATTTGCACGCCAAGAGAATACTGTTTTTGAAAATTTACCACGGGAATGACTGGCTCGATAACCGAGCCAGTCATTCCAGTGGTAAATTTTTTAACATAATTTATTCTTGGCCTGCATATTGACATTCAATAAGGAAATATTAAAATTTTTCACCATACAATTGTAGAAAGAACCGGTACATTGTCTGAATCTGTTCACACTGACATTCCAATGACTGTGTGGCTGAAGATTAACCCTTTAACACTTAAATTTGCTCAAGAAAATTTCAATTTTTTCATAGAAAATGTAAATTTGCAGACTAAGAGAATCGTAGTTTTGAAAATTTACCACCGGAATGACTTGCTCGGTTATCGAGCCAATCATTCCAGTGGTAAATTTTCAAAAAATACTATTCTCTTGGTTTGCAAATCGACGGTTCTCAAGACCACTGCAGAAGGCACTTTTGGCTGATATGACTGTTAAAGTATTAATGATGTCATTGGGTATATTTTCAGTCGAATATTGTCAAATTTATTTCATGACTTGGCAATGAGCTCAAGAAGGGTTTAAACATTAAAAAAATATCCAGCTTATTTTAAGGTAATTATGATGTTTTATGGCTTGAACTTTTAGTTGCGACTCGGAAATAGTATAAGTCAGTTTCTCAGTAACTGTCAGTCGGTTGGTTGAATATTTAATATTTCTGACAAAGTGTGTCGACAGTATTCTTGTTATAACCACAACGAGTTACGCTTGGTTTTTTTTATAATCTGATGTAAACTGTGATTTGCAATGTGGCCTTAGGGTGTCATGCTTGACAATTGTGCCAGCTTTTTATATTCTAAATATGTTGCCAATAACAAAAACAAGAACATTCAATCGCCATCAAGAAATTGCCAGAAAATAATAATAATCATTGATTTAAGATGCTAATTGAATAATTGTTTAATATCTATACACTATAGAATAAAAATAACATCCAAAAATTTATTTATATATATATATATATATATATATATATATATATATATATATATATAGGTCTAAATTAAATCCCTGAGTGTTGCAAGCCACAACACAATGATTTCAATGGGAAATAACTCTGGACCGGTTGAATATTTAAAAAATAATTTGACTGAAAGTTGTTGGTGGCTAAGCCGACAACAACTTTCAGTCAAATTATTTTTTAAATATTTGGCATAGCCAGAGTAAAACCCATGGAAAATATAGTTTGTAGAAATTCAGCAGATGCGGTTTAAAACAACTGATTTGTCAGTTGATTATAATTTAACACATATGCATACAGACATTTCCCCTCCCCCTCCGTCCCCTACCATTTTTACATATTTTCCCAGTACTCAGCATGCTCATTCAGTAATTTATGAATTAATTATCAAACTAATCGCATGTTTCAGTTTGTGGTGATTGCATGAGGCATAATTAACCATAAAATTCATTCTGAATGTATAATTTCCTTATTTTGAAACAATTTGACTATTTAATGAATTTTAGAGAACTTGACTGAAGGTTGTTTCTGCATAAAACATAAATCAGTTTCATTCAAATATGTTTCAATGTAATCAGCAGGAGTTAAACGACGGTTTCTATGGTAATAATATTATCTTAAGGAAATCGTTTAACCATCATCGATCAAAGACAAGAAATTCTTTTTGCTATTTAAGGAATATTCTATTGAATATTTTGAAACTTAAATTTGTCAGTAAAATTTATTTCAAAATATCTAACAGCATTCCTATATTGTTGTTTTGAAATTAAGAAACTTTGAGGGTTAAACGGTTAATTCGTCATGGATATTATTGTACAAGGTGAACTGCATGAACATTGATAATAATAGTAATAATTGAATTTATTATAACTGCATTAGATTTTTAACTGTCTGCCTGCTGAATTCCTGCTTACAACATCTTCCACAGCGTTTAGCTCTGGATATTGTTGAATATTTTTAAAACAATTTGACTAAAAGTTGTTGGTGACTAAGCCACCAACAACTTTCATTCAAATTGTTTTCAAAATATCGAGCATGTCCAAAGTTATTGCCCATAAAGATTACTATGCACTGGTGTACAACAGCCAGACAGTTATGACTAATTAATGTCTCTAAATATATATATTTACAGAACTAATTACATGCATGCCTTTTATTTTCTACAGGCTTTGAGTGATATATATTTTAAAAACTAATTTTGTTTTAAAGATTTACCTGTGCTAGTAAATACTAATAATATTTCCGTCTGATTTTCAGTAACATGTGATGTAATGGTCAGACACAAAACAAAAAAAAGAATTTCAATTTTTACAGATGCTTATATTTTCCTGTTTTCTTCTGTTAAGCTTGCCATGATTGCATGTGTATATAAATGTAGTCTGTTACATGCACTCTCTCACATAGTGGACTATATACCAATCTACAGTAGTATTTAGGTAATGTGTTATGTTCACTCGATCTCTCATCTAAGATTGACTGTCTACCAGTCTAGGAGAGCGTGTGCCTAGCTGTTACGTACTGAAGATCAGTGTGGGCTGTGCATAGACTTAACAGGTATATACTTATCAGGCCTGGAGTCAAATACAAAAGCGTTTGTATTTGCAGTAATTTAAATACATTTTCCAGGTATTTGAAAGTATTTGTATTTGAAAAGTATTTAAGGCAAAAGTATTTGTATTTGTATTTAAATACATTGTCAATGTATTTGGGTATTTTCAAATACTTTTCAAAATACTTATCTGTCTATTTCTGATAAATTTTTGCGTTCAAATGTACATGTACACTGCACAATACGGTATTACTTATATGGAAAAATTAACGTATCTAATCTGAAATTGAGAAAAATCAGATTTGCATAAATTTAAATACAACACTTGTATATTTATATTAAGACATTTTCAAGGCAATGGGAGTTCTGCCTTAGAAATGTTGTGCTTTAGCTGTCTGGTTGCTGCAAGCCACCGGACAATAGTTTCAATTAGCAAAGACACTGGACTTATATAATAAATATTTTAAAAACAATTTGACTGAAAGTTGTTGGTGGCTTAGCTACCAACAACTTTCAGTCAAATTGTTTTCAAAATGTTCAGCATCGCCTGAGATAGACCCCATGATAAAGCTGGTCTGAAAATACTCAGCAGTCAAATGGTTAAATGGATCAAAGAGGACAGAATCAGATGCTAATAATCCTACGATGACAAAACTGGTATTTCTTCATGTGGAAATCTTATTTCAAGATATATTTTCAGCTTCCCGTTCAGAGAAAAATAAGTAATAGATAGTATGTCATTGTTATCTCTTTAACACTCAAACCCGTCAAAAATGGCCTCAGCGGTAGTCTTGAGTAATGTCCATTTGCAGACCAAGAAAAGACAATTTTTGAAAATTTACCACTGGATTGACTGGCTCGCCTATCGAACCAGTCATTCCAGTGATAAATTTTCGAAAATTGTTTTCTCTTGATCTAGAAATGGATAGTTTTTATGTGAAAATTTAAATTTTCATTAAAGAAATTTGAGACTTAAAGGGCTAAGTAATGACATAATGAGCTAGCAATTGAATTTTAAAATTAATCTATATTTTCATTTCAATAATCATAGGTATAAGATATCAGAAATTTATCGGTTCATGAGAGCTTTATTTCATTATAGTGATATACATAGCAATTTATGACTTCATTTCCTCACTCAATCATATGATGTCATAATCAAATATGTTACGTGTAGGATGACGTCATAATCATGATGTCATGAATGATTCGAAATTGTCCGTGTTTAGCGCTTAATAGTCGGAATGCTGTGCTATTAGGCAGCAACAGTGCCCAGTCAAATTAGTTTTAAAATATTTAACAGCTTACCTGTATAGTTTTCTGGAAATTGTTAGTCAGGGAGTTCAGGGATCGATCGATACCAACACGAGTGAGGTGTGGGTTGAGCTTAGCTAAAACAGGAAAGATCCATTAGATGCATACGGGGAAGCGTGCATGGGTGCGCATGTGTGTGCATGTGTGTGTGTGCGCCCAATAAGACGGAATCATTTCTCTCTGTATCAAAGATATGTCGTCATCTTGTGCCAAATGTCTCTGTTTTACCATGGATTCATGGTAGCAATCCTGGGATACAACCTTAAAATTTTATAAACTTAAAATAAAATTCTGTATTTCAAACACAATTTCTTGCACATAATTTTTCGTCTATGTCACATTTAATTATTCACTGCGATTTCAGACATCTGAGGGTTTATCAGCCCCATATTATTAGCCAACCTATGGCATGAAAGGCCAAGTGAACTTAATGCCTTCGTGACCATCTGTTGTCCATATATTTTACATCCATCGTCTGTCCATCCATCCATCCATCATCCATTTCTTTATATTCTATACTTTTCAAACAAAATTTATATTTTATTTTTGATAGTTTATAAAGCGGCTAACATAATTATTTATTTCCTGTATTTTCTGCACGTTAGTTCTGTTGCGCTTAGTTTAAAAGAATTTCTCGATATAGATATTTCTCCTGGGGTGCGGGTGGAATACACCCCATCTCTTGTTTGTTTTTTAAACTGTTCACTAGTTGTGTTATCCTGTGGAAATTTTGTAAAGAGATATATGCTCTCGTTTATATATTAAGAATAATTCTGTACAGGATTTTGGGACAAAAATAAAGAGCTCAATGCTTTGGCGGGTGTAGCTGGTCGAGGAGATGTTATCGCTGATGAAAAATCTCCTGAATCTGCCGTTAAAGAAACAGATGATTCATCGTCGGACACTACCACTTTAGAACGTACAAATTTCCCCGAAACATGGCTGTGGAAGTCTCAAATGACAGGGTATTCCGTCTGAAAAAGTTTATTGATAATATAGCTCACTAATCGATAGAACAATTTACCTATTTAATGGTCAAGCCAGCATCCTGAATGTCTATTTACAGGCCGAGAGAAGACTATGCATGACTATTTCCACCTGGAATGACTGACTCAATAACAGAGCCAGATATTCCAGTGGTAAATTCTCAAAAATAGTCTTTTGTTGCCATCTAAATGGATAGAGAATGAGTAAACATCTTAATTGTTTTGTCCAGTCTTGACCGTTAAAGCTGCGATTCAAACTCAGATCACGGCGATAGTTAGTTATCACTTTATTCTCACTAGTTTCTAGTGGCTAATTTTGACATATATTATGGGTCAGAACAATTTAATCTTTTGTTTTACGAAATCCCACCCAAAAACACAAGATCGAAGAAGAGGAAAAAATTTAAAATAATGCACAATTTCAAGATCAGTAGTTTTAATATTTATCCTTTCATCGAGTTAATTTTCAAGATTGATCAAGAAAATCCAAAACATTTTCTCAGTGAGTGTCAATTTTCAGGCCAAGAGAAGACTATTTTTGAAAATTTACCACTGGAATGGCTGGCTCGTTAACGAGCCAGCCATTCCAGTGGTAAATTTTCAAAAATAGTCTTCCCTTGGCCAGCAAATGGACGTTTCTCGTGACCATTAATGCAAAGCCATTTTGAGCGGCTTAACCATTAAAGCGTTAACTAAACTACAGAGAAAAAAAGTTACAGAGGAATTCCGATAGCTAAGGATTTTGCTGGCAAAAATTGCTTGATGGAAAGAATTTTGAAAAAAATGTCTTAAAATTGCAGTATTATTTTTTCCCCCTAGGTATGGAAAAATTACGCCTGGATGGTTTGTAAAACAAAAAAAATAAATTGGTTATGGCATAGTGTAGAAATTCCTGCCTTGAATATTTCCTCCACAGCATTGATTATTAGAAATATATAGAGCACAGCTCAGAAATAACTTCACTGGTTTCCTCAGGAAAATAAACGGTACCAGGTTCTGTTGAATTTTTTTAACATAATTGTATTGGAAGACTAATTAGTTTTGAAATATTTGCTATGCCTTTAAGAAGTTATCGTATCAGTGGTATCCGATTGAAGCGGCAACATAAATGCCCTTGAGCAAATGGAGGTCGCCGGGCTGAGTGCATCCTCATGAACAACCCCCATATATCTAGTTGCCTGTTCATATAATCAGAGAATTTCCATGTCCATGTGGGCATGTTCAGCCATATCTGTGAGCAAACATATTTGATTCCCGCGAATTCGTACATTTTAATCAAACCATTGATACTTAGATCTTAAAATCAGGAATTATATATTTCACCTGTGGCGGGCAATTCAACATTCTTCAAATCGTCATTTTAATGAGATGGTATACTTATGTTTTGTCATGTATGAGATCTCACACAGTCTATCAGCCGTGGTGATGTGGTTATAACATGGACAACTTGTAAAGCAAAGGTCACAAGTTCGAATCCTGCCTCGAACTTATGAGCGGCAAGTGTGAAACTGATTATAGACTTAATAATGGATGAGATGTGTGAATAATGACGGAATACAATTTTAGCTATGCCCCGTCCATCTCTGGCTAATCCCCGCCCACACCTCACCCATGTTGGGATCGATCGATCCTTGAGCTCCCTGACTATCAATTTCCAGAAAACTATACAGGTAAGCTGGTGAATATTGCAAAACTAATTTTACTTGGTGCTGTTGCTGCCTATGGCAGTGAAATTAGTTTTAAGTTATTCAACATAATGTTTAGTAAATAGTAAAGACATACAATTGTTACAACAATGCTTAATCTGTCATCAATTACGTTATTCATGATGTCATTGATTATGATGTCATCCTACACGTCACATAGGTGATTATAACATCATATGATTGATGGATAAACTGAAAAGGTCCATTCATTAATCTTGTAGCGGAAAAATTATGTTACGGTTTATGCCTCTTTAATTATCACAACAGTGAAAATTGGCATGCGTGGTGCTCTTAAGAAATGTCCATTTGTTGGTCAAAAAGACGATTTTTTGAGATTTTATGACTGGAATGCCAGATGAATCAATAACCGTGACAATCTTTCTAGGATGAAATTAAAAAAGTCATCATTTGCTCTGCAATTAATGGACATAAATTTTCTAAGGGGAAATGTTGAGTTTCTTAAACAATCGATCTTGAATATAAAGATCTTGAATATAAATATGTATATATATATATATATATATATATATATATATATGTATATATACATATATTTAACCCTTAAACTTCGAATTTGTTCAAGAAAATTTAAATTTTCAACCCAAAAAATTTTAATTTAAATTTTCTCCCAAGAAAATGTTGTTTTACAGACTTTAAAAAATTTTTTTTTTAAATTTAATACTTGAATGACTGGTTCGTTTATCAAGCCAGTCATTCTAGTGATAAATATTTTCAAATAATCTCTTGGTCTGCAAATGAGCACTTCCCAAGTCTATGCAGAAGCCATTTTTAAAGGGGGTAATACTCATTTTCTTATCAATAGTGAACCTGTTGGAATATGGGCCTGTAGCTATAGAAGCATTTCGACCAGTATTGAAACAGGCAGTCTTGGGTGGTCAGATCGCACCAACATCAGATAATACTGTAGCAGTAGCAGTTCGCACACAATTTCCGGAGACGTGGCTCTGGGCTGATGGTGTCACCGGGTATAATTTGGAAATAAATTTCACTTCTTTGCTGTTTATATTTCATGGCTTGACAAAGGGCTTCAAGATGGTTGCATGAAGAGATTTAACCAATAATGATATGAGCTTGTTTGTAACATTAATTTGGGGAAGTATGAGTTTGTCTGCTTCTGCCATTACTGGTATATTAAAGCCTGAATATGGACATTTATTTCTTCGCATGCCAATGCCGGTGCTTTATTTGTGGCTAGTCTGAGACAAACTTTACCGTTGTGGTAGCTTTTAAAACTTACTTTTAAAACTTTTACCAATAGTAAGGTGGATGTCAACAACAACAACAACAACAACAGCAACTTAAGCAACAACAACAACAACTTAAGCAACAACAACAAAAACAACAACAAAAGGTTATATTTTAATCAGAATCGGCCATACATTTTCTGGATGTTCAACTGTGTACCTGATGACTTCCCATTTCAGCTAATTCTGTGCTTGTGTTTCCTTCACTAATGTGGTACATAGCATGGCATAATCTATCGACATTTAAGCTATATGCCTATCATCTCATTGCTAACATGGTGACTGTATGGGCTGCAGTGATCAATGAGTCCAGGCCAAATTTGAGATCTTAGCTTGATTATTTGTAGAGTTATATTTGGTATCAATATATACCTTTGCTATGGTTGAAATACAAATCTTTTCCATTGTCGTATTCGTTCTTAGCTCACGTGGCCTGAAAGGCCAAGTGAGCTTATGTCGTGGTGACCATCCATCATCCATCGTCTGTCAACTTTTCCTTTAAATGACTTCTACTCAAGAACCGGTGTGCCGATTTCAATTATATATGGCAGGAAGCATCCTTATGGCATAGGGATCCAAGTTTGTTCAAATGAAGCCGATTGATCAGGCAATTTGGGCAGCGGCCATCTTGGAATTTGGCCGATTTTTAGAAACATCTTTAAAAATCTCCGAAACCGCTTGAGGGAGTGAAGCAAACCTCATGAAATATGATCTAGGGCAAGACTTGAACCAAGTTTGTTCAAGAGAACTTGACTGGTCAAATGATTCGGCTGCCATCTTTGTTGACCTAGTTTTAGTTAAATGATTTCTCCAGAACCGCTGGAGGGATCGGGCTGAAATTTGGGAGATATGATTGGGGACTAAGGGCCATTAAAGTTCATTCAAGAGAAGTTGATCCATCAAGAGATATGGCTACTGTGGGACAATCAAAATATAGCCATTTTGACGGCCATAATTGGATTTTTTATTTTGATGGATTTTGAGGCCAAAATTAGTTTTATATGTTTTTGGGGATTTTAATCTCAAATTTGCAATTTTCGAAACTATCTGATAAGCAGATTAGTGACCATCTTGGATCATTTTCCTGCCAAAAGCTCCCATACTAAAGCAATGGGAAATTTAAAATGTCATCTCGAGAACTTCTGGGCCGATTGCCATTATATTTGGATTTCAGCTGATTTTTTAATGTCTTTAAAAATCTCCGAAACTGTTTGAAGGATCAATTCAGAACTTACAAAATATGATCTAGGGCAAGAGGTGAACCAAGTTTATTCAAGGAAACTTGTTTGACCAAATGGTTCAATGACCATCTTGGATGACCCAGTTTTCGCAAAAACGACTTCTTCATGAGAACCGCTGAAGCGATCAGGCCAAAATTTTTGATATATGATTAGGGACTAAGGGCCATTAAAGTTTGTTCAAGGGAAGTTGATCCGTAAAAAAAACCATGTCCGCCGTGGGCCAATCAAAATGTAGCATGGTTTGTGGCCATATCATATTTTTTTATTTGATGGATTTTGAAGCCGAAATTGGTTTTATATATTTTTTTTCATATTGTGATTTTAAATTTGCCATTTTCGAAACTGTTGGATAAACGGTCTAGCAGCCATCTGGGATCATTTTCCCGCCAAAAGCTCCCATACTAAAGCAATGGGAAATTTAAAATGTATTCTTCTCGCGAACCACTGGGCCGATTTCCTTAGGAAATAGGGATACTGGGATACCAATTTCATCAAAGGAAGATGATCGGCCAATTTGGCCGGTGGCCATCTTGGATTTTGGCTGACTTTTAGAAATGTCTAAAAATCTCTGAAACTGCTAATGGGGGATTGATACAGACCTCATGAAATATGATCTAGGGCAAGAGCTGAACCAAGTTTGTTCGAGGGAGCTTAATTTTCCAAATGATTTGGCGGCCAATTTGGATGACGTAAGTTTTCGCGAAAACAACTTCTCCAGAACTTTGAATGGATCATGCCGAAATTTGGCTGATATATAATTATGACCGAAACGCCATTAAAATTTGTCCATGGAAAGTTGATATGAAAAAAAACCTCTCCGCCATGAAGCAATCAAAATATAATGTTTTTGGCGGACATCTTGTATTTTCTGCAAATCTCTGAGAAAAACATAAAAAATTTTAATCAAACTTGGCAAAACTTTCTTCACAGAAATTTGATTGGTAAATTTTGACAGCTGTCATCTCATTTTGTTCGGTTGTGCCAGTCACCAATAATGCCACGTGAGCGACACAGGCCCTTTAGGCCTCTTGTTTATTTCTCTTTTTTTTACCCATTCCATTAAATTGACAGAAATTATGCCATTTTCAAAATGTGAATCACGGACTAATTATTGCTGCGCAGCCAAGCAGACATAAGATTTAACCTTTTGAACCCTGAAGTCACAGGATTGCAATTAAAAGATGGCTATATCCTGATTAGCTGTTGGATATATTGAAACTAATTTGACAGGAAACTGTTGCTGCCATATACAGCTTCCAGTCAAATTAGTTTCGAAATGGTCAATATATTTATTAAAGAATTTTGCCATTTCGGGTTTGAAGGGTTAAGCGGTACATTATGAGTATATTGTTGCCATAGCAGCAGGTTTTAACAGCATGATCGTCGGAAAGTGCATCAGCCAGTCTAAATGGCTGATAAAATCCAGTTTTTGACTGGAACATTAGGTAGGGAACTATGGGTGGGAGTTGAAGGATGTGGTTTGTGTGTGTGTGCGTGCGGCCGGGTGGGCGGGCATGCGTGCGTGCATGCGTGTGAGTTCTAAGACTATCCGTAAATAGATTTTTGGTTTTCCCTCTCAACCCTGGTGGTTGCATGGATGTGGAGGGTAAGGTAGGTAGGTAGGTAGGTAGGTAGGTAGGGAAATTCGTTTCCTAACTGCTGAATAATAACATTACAAAATTTAATTTAAAGAACAAACTTGAAGTTTTTGTTTGAATTTGAATCAGAACCTATAAAACAAACAGTTTCTAAAGGTTAAATGAGCCCAATTTGATGAAAGGAGTTGATTCAATCTCCCAACATCATCACAAAATGACCAGAATTCTTCGCAGGAAACTACAAAGAAAAGATTTTGAGTCAACAGATTTTGTTAGGGTCAGTCAGGAGAGGACACTCATACTATTATTTAACCCCTCTTGTGTCAACGGCATATTAATGCGCTCAAAATACTTTTTACGTCATTTAACCATTTAATTGCCAATATCTTTCAAGTAAAAATTAAAATTAATTATAACAACAATTTACAAAAAATAGATTTCTGTTAGCCTTCAAATGGACATTCATCAAAAGTGTAATGGTAAAGAAATTCAATTTTCTGCTTAGACAGTGTCCAATTGCAGACTAAGAAGAGTATTTTAGAAAATTTACCACTGGAATGACTGGCTCGGTTACCGAGCCAGTCATTCCAGTGGTAAACTTTCAAAAAATGTTCTCTTAGCCTGCAATTGGACATTTCTCAAGATCACTGCAGAGGTCATTTTTCACCAACTTGACCATTAAAGGGTTAAGTTGACACAAGAGGGATTAATGATGGTCTAATTAACTGTCTGACTCTTGAATTTTTACCGACCACTTTTGTAAAGGGACATAACTCTTCACATGTTGAATATCATGAAAGGGATTTGACTGACAGTTGTTGGTGGCTAAGCCACTAACAACTTTCAGTCGAAATGTTTTCAAAACATTCAGCACAACCAGAATTATTGCCCGTTGAAATTATTATCTGGTGGCAAGTTGCAGCTGTGAGTCAGACAGTTAAATAAATTTTAAATAAAAAATATTAAGTTTGAAAAACATCTTAAGGTAAATATTTATCTAAATACTAGTACTTAAATTATGTTTTATTGTAAGCAAATAAATCCCAGTTGTTGAATATTGTGAAACTAATTTGATTGGCTTAGGCAGCAACAACCTTTAGGCAAATTACTTCCAAAATATTCAACATACTCCTGTATCTGGCACGTAGCGTTCAGTTGAAAGGGTTACGTGGTGGTGATGGATCATAGACATTGGAAAAGATTGTCTGAAATAGTTAAGATTTGGCTAATAAGAAGGGTAGTTTGCCACTATACAAGCTAATAATTTGCCAAAGCCAGGTCTGTCCCTGAGAATGCCTTTGAGTGTCTTTATTGGCAGATCAGGTGGTGGCGATCTGGAAGCATTTGGCACTGATGACCATCGCTCAACAAATTCCATGCCTTGAAAAATTAATATAGATGTATATTATATATAGTTATATTAAGAATTTTAATTGTCAGAATTTGGCAAGAAAAACTAATTTTTTCTTTAGTGAATGTCCATTTGCAGAAGACCATTTTGGAAAACTGACCGCTTGAATGACTGCATCGATTATCGAGACACCAGGCTTTCGAATTGTAAATTAAAAAAAATAGTCCCTCTTGTTCTGCTCGCAAATGGACAGTTCTTGAGCCCCATCTGTAGAGGTCATTTCTGACCACCTTAACCAGTAGGTTGATAACTTATTTATTTAATATGACCAAAATTGTTGTCCATAAATTAACACTTTAAACTTGAAAGACAAAACACCAGTACTTTTGTGATCCAATGAATATTTTGTTGAGAATTTTGAAACCAATTTGACTGGCGGCTGTTGCTGCCTATGGCAGCAACAAGTTCCTGTCAAATTAGTTTCAAAATATTCAACAGCGAATCTGTGTAGTTATCTTAAGATTGAGATCCTGGGAATTCAGGGTTTAAAGGGTTACATACGCAGGCATTAATTAGCATCTAGCAGCTGCTTATCCCTTTAGTGGACAAATTTGGTCAAGAAAATCAAAATAGTTGCTTATTGAATGAATGAATGTCCATTTGCAGGTTAGGAGAGGACTATTTTTAAAAACTTACCATCGGAATGACTGGCTCGGTTATCGAGCCAGGCATTCCAGTGATTAATTTTCAAAAATAGTATTCTCTAGACCGGCAAATGGACATTCCTCAAGACCACTGCAGAGGCCGGTTTTGGCAGACTTGACCATTAAAGGGTTAAAGGTACATACTCACCAAAATACCAGAAATAAAAATTTTAAAATTGTATGCTTTTAGAGGCTTAAATGTATTATAATAATGTGCCTCAATGTACTAAAATGGAATAAATCTTAACATATGATGATTTGATTGTGTATAAATTAAGCACACAATTTAAGCCTCTATAGGTATACAATTTTAACAATTTTTATTTTCAAGCATTTTAGTGTGATATTCACCTTTAAATAAAAACCATTGTGATGATCTTTGGTATTTGTTTAGGATATACTGAAATTTTCAAAGATGTTAGAGAGGCTGCAAATGTGGTTGATGTAAAAGAAGCCGCAGCTGCCGAAAGCCCCCACCTAAGTGTCTCCAGTAGTGATGGTGGTGGTGGAACAGCCATCACTCCGCGAAGTATTTTTCCGGAAACGTGGCTATGGACTGATAATGTTATGGGGTAAAATAATTGCTCATTGGCTACATGTCATGTACCTTCGTAAGGTCGTCTTTTCCATGTCTATCACTCTTAATTGGATGTAACGTATTCGCTTTATTTCAATGATGATTCAATATATTTTCACATGTACTTAACTGTCTGAGTTAAGCCGCAAGCCACCAGACAATAATTTCAATGGGCAATAACTGGCTATGCTGAATATTTTGAAAACATTTTGACTGAAAGTTGTTGGTGGCTTTTTCAAAATATTCATCATAGCCAGAGATAAACCCCATGGAAAATGTAGTCTACAGTAATTCAGCACACAGGCAGTTAAGTAATCGACTGTCTTAATCCTTTCTTCACTAAGGAAATTTTCTATTCTCTAGTTTTTCCATCACAGATTATTATTTTATTATTACTATTGGTTGCGGCCGATTGTTACTCTTAATTACCCGATTGTCGAATCATTATTATTGCTTCTTTTCTGCCTCATTTTTGACATGTTTCTTCCTCTGCTTCATATTTCAGTGTCTGGCACTTGCTTGATGTCATCAATTGATCTTTATTCATAACGTTATTTGTTTATTCATATTTATCCATTTAGTAATATTTTTCACCTTTGAAGTAACTCGCAGTATAATGCATGCGTCCACTGGATGACAAATGTTGGAAATATTATGAGATAAAAATTTGATAAACATTATCCTCCCAAACTCACCCCAACCCCATCTTGTCAGGGTTTTTTTAAATTGTGCACAATCACCAAAATTGTACCAGCACACAGTGAAGATTTCAGATTGCCTTCATCATATAAAGATTTACCGACATCTTCTTGAGATAAACAATCTAACAGGGTCACACCGATCTAGAATCGAAACGAGACTAAAGATGTTGTGGTTGCTGCAACAAGTCTGCAATTGTAGAAGGAAGAGAAATAACCATTAGTTCACCTCGTCCAACAGATCGTGAATGGATGATATCTTTCGAATGTCGGGCCTGAATTTAACGCTAATCTGAGATGTATATTATCACCAATATTTGCACCAGAATTGTATATTTCCACCAATATGTCCAATGGAATCAATGATCTGATTTATATATTCTCATCAATATTTTCACCAATACTTTGAGATCGCATCCCCTAGAAGATGATTGCCACTCTAATGTTAGCACTCCACATCTGTCACTCTACATGTACGACTTCTCACAATTAATTCTGAAACTTTATTTAAACCTTTAAAGGTGCATATCCACACCAGAATCCTTTAAAATAACATTATTAAACTTGTATACTTTTAGAGGTTTAAATTGTGTGTCTTCGGTGTAATGAAGCGAAATAAATCTTAGCATGCTATGATTTCATTCCATATTAATTAATATCATTTTTTTAGTTATCTCGTGCCTCTATTTCAATTTCACAACTTAAAAGATTATATTAATTTCTACGTAATGAAATCATCATATGTTAAGACTTATTTCATTTCGTTAAATCTAGGCACACGATTTAAGCCTCTAAATGTATGCAATTTAAACAATTTTATTTTCAAGCATTTTGGTGTGAATATGCACCTTTAACACTCATATCAGTCAAAAAACGCTTCTGCAGTTGTCTTGCGAAATGTCCATTAGCAGACCAAGAGAAGATTATTTTTTAAATGACTGGCTCAATAACGAAGCCAGTCATTCCAGTGATAAATTTTCAAAATAGTCATCTCTTGGTCTGCAAATGGACATTTTCTATGAACAAATTGAAATTTTTAAAAACATTTGAGGGTTAAACTTTGATTAACTAGATCGATGCGGATAACATTAAATTTGAAATAACTTGGACAATATTGATGTTACATCGCATTATACTGTCAATACATTAATGCTACATTGCTAAATTATTTTATCAACTTATGCAGAATTTCTTTACTGTAATTTATGAAATAATTGATGGCCAACATCACTACAGTGAGAATCTTATCAACCTTTTCCATCTCATTTTCCCACCCGATCATTTCATTGGTAAATTTTGATATTAAAGATTGTCTAATCAGCATCTCGTGTCAAATTTTCATTTGTTCGATTCCAACATTCTGATTTTTCTGGGTGTCTTTTGTGTTGTTATGTAACTGTTCAGTTGTGAGTTATATCCAGCCCACATTTACCCCCTGTTCTCTTGGCTCTCTATAGAGCAAGTACAATTATTGCTTTTTCTAGAGTAGTTGCTATTGTTCACTGAGACCTATGCGCTGTTGATAAGCAACATAAAGAGTGATTATCTAGTGATGCTGTAGTTAGCTGGTATGAATACATGGATATCAGTACTGTAGTAGTCTGTATGGTATGTTCAAATCAATAGGCCAAAGTGAGGAATGTAGAGGTAAATTGACTTAGTTTTGTGGGGTTCCCAGAGAAATATTTCTTTTTTATCGTATCTATGACATCAGGTGGGGGAGTGATATTACAGGATGCTATGCATAGTAGACAACGGAGTGGAGGTTTTCTCCCTCTTCCCCCTCCTCACTGCTAAATACAGAGTCCGCTCAGCCCTGTAACGGTACATTTTTTTGTAAGATGTTACCTCAATGCATGGGCCGAGTTGTCACAAAATTGTTAATATTTTGGAGACTGGTCTGAATAAACATACACTCTTTCCAAGCCTGTCCAACCCAATTCTATTTGATGTACAGAATATTATTTTCATGCTTATGTCTTATATCGGAATGTTGAAATGCATGGATTTATGACATCGTACACCTAAAGATTCACAACAGAGACTCGAAACCAGATGGAAATTGATTTATGTATGTTACGTAACAGAATCATACTATTTTATTAATATTCCATCTAATATATTCTCCCATACTTGCATCTCAAGATCACTTTCGACTTAACATGATACCTGAAATGGGACCGGGCAATCCAGCAGTAGATGACATGGATGATGGCGCATTTGTGGAGAAGTCAGATACCAGTGGCAGTGGAGCTGCAGATCCTTCAACAGCAGCACCTCGTACACGCTTTCCAGAAACATGGATTTATACACAACATCTTATAGGGTATTCAGCAGCACTTTTTTTTAATGAACTTATTATCGTATAATATATAACAGTATGTCTTCCATACACACGTTTTCATTAACTTGTTAACTGTAGCCTAGATATTGCATTTAATTCCAGCACATTAACCCAGTCTTGTGTCTGATTAATTAAATGAACTGAAACAGGTGACTTTAGATAATACACACCAACGAATGTAGCATCAGTAAATGAACAGTAAAACGTCTGTTAACCCTTACCACTCTAAATTAAAAGATGAACTGGTCGTAGACAGCAACATCGTCCAGCAAAATTGTTGAAAAATGTACACCAGTTTCTTTGATATTGACACAGTAAAATAGAGAATATTAACATCAAAGTGCTAAGGGTTAACTGTCTAGACACCAGCAAGCAATGGCAGACAATACCCCGATGTTGCAGCCAACACAATATGCGGTCAAGTGCGGAGAGCTGCAGCCAATGCAACCAAGATGGATAAACCTTCCTAATGACATCATGCAATTGGCTCCAAAGTGGCCAACTGCGGACAATCACTGATAATGCAATTGTTTTCATAGCAGACAACTGTGGACAGCAGCAGATAGCAGTGGAAGACAGTTTCTTAGCAACAGTGTACACATTGTAAACACTGGCTCCACCTCTGAGGCCACTAAATAAGGCATAATACCTGAAGGCCTAGCATCCTAGACTCTAAGATAGCGGCCGGTGTAAATCGAGCAACTATTGAGTTCTACCAGAAGAGTAGAGATTTGATAGATAAAGTAATATAATCAGACATTAAGTTAATAGATGTAGGCCTCACTAACTAATTACCTTGTGCATTATTATGTTGAAAATTAACTTGTTGTAGAATGACACTCAAAAAGTAACATAATTGATTCAAATTTTTAACAGAAAATGTGGACATGGAGAATTGACATAGCTCTTGATGAGTCGTTTGGTTCATCGAAACCTCCCATCCCCTCTCACCACACGCCTGATGTATCATTTAGTCTTCTGATACATTATGTTTTAAATATTCCCTTTCTTTGTGTGTTGTTGTGGTTATAGTTCTGTGCACACATATATTGACATACTTGTTTTAAAAAATATTACTGCTTGTGTTGTGTTGTGTGCCTTTCGGCCACACACACCCTCTTGCACTCTATTTGCGATGAAATTATTATTATTTTTTTGCGCAATTAAGAAATCATAACAAGTAGCTTCCTAATCATCCAAATATTAACAGCGTTCATCGTGATTATTTATGATTATTTGTTTGAGCCCTTTATGAGCCCACTCGAAAGTAATTAGTGTAAGGTATCCCAAAGAATATTGACCCTTTAACTTAGTCTCGCTGCTGCAAGCCACCAGACATTTCAATGAGCAAAAACTCTTGACTTGCTGAATATTTTGTAAACAATTTGACAGAAAGTTGTTGGTGACTAAGCCACTAACAACTTTCAGTCAAATTGTTCTCAAAATATTTAACAGCTCTAGAAATATAACCTTGCCTGCAAAACCTCAGCAGTCAGGTGGTTAACTATCGCAAGTGGTCAAGAAAATCAAGACTTGCTTAGTCAGTGGCCATTTGCGGGCCAATGGAAGACGATTTTTGAAAACTTACCGCTGGAATGACTGACTTGTGAAGTCGTAATATTTCAAAAGTAGTCTAATCTTGGCAAGCAAATGGACCAAGGCAGAGGCCATTTTTGGCCCATTAACCCTTTCACCAACAAATCCGGGAAAAAGTATATTCTTTGCGATATAAAACTTTTTTTGTTAAATATTTTGAAATTAATTTGGCTGAAATTGTAACTGCATAATGCAGCAATGGTTTCCAGTCATATTAATTTCAAAATATTCAACATGTTTTCCTTAGTATCGTTGCCTTGAAAATGAGATATAGGGAATTCATCAATGACAGGGTTAAATGGTCACTACATTGTTTGATCATAATAAGGCCCGATTTATAAGTCAAACTTCTCTTGTGCCGTGCCAGCTAAGTCTGCCTGAAAATGACAGAGTCCACTATATAAATCAACCAGTCGTCATTAGCGCGACAGAAAGTTTGACTTATAAAACGGGCCTAACTTGCACGTAATAATTTTAAATCTATTGCTTGTATTTGTGCATTTACAGCTTCAACATCACTCCAAATCACTTATTAATATAATTTTGTAATTGTTTTGTCTGCTGTGACTTTCGATTTTAACCCTTTAACACTCATATCAGCCAAAAATGGCTTCTGCAGTGGTCTTGAGAAATCTCCATTTGCAGACTAGTTGAAGATTATTTTTGAAAATTAACCACTGGAATGACTGGCTCGATAACCGAGCCAGTCATTTCAGTGGTAAATTTACAAAAAATAGCCTTCTGTTGGTCTGCAAATAGACATTTTTTATGAGAAAATTTAAATTTTCTTGAATAAATTCGAGGGTTAAAGAGTTAAGAAATAAATATTATATTATACTAATTTTCAGGGAAACAACAGCTTTACCATACATATGACAAAGTAGGTTAATGGACAATTTACAGAATGCCAATGACGCTTTAACCCTTTAACCCTCGAATTCTTTCAAGAAAATCTCAATTCCCTCATAGAAAATGTCTATTTGCAGACCAAGAGAAGAGTATTTTTTTAGTTATCGAGCCAGTCATTCCAGTGGTAAATTTTCAAAAATAGTCTTCTCTTGGTCTGCAAATGGACATTTTCTTTGAGAAAGTTTTAATTTTCATGAACAATTTCGAGTGTTAAAGGGTTAATGTCATTGATAATATGTATGTGCATCCATTCGATGTGGGGGGGCATGCATGCGTGCGTGTGCGCGATCGCGTGTGTAACATATAAGCAAAGCAGCCTATATGTTGCAACTTAACAGCGTGCTCACACTTCCTCATATGATAATGCTGTTGTTCTTTGATGTAGGGATGTAGGATGCTTCATTATTTAGCTCACATTGCCAGAATAGGCAACTTTAAAGAACTAATCTTCTCGAGAATCTCTTGGCAGATTTCAACCAAATTTAGCAGGACTTATAGCATCCTTGGACTATAGAGCCGCAAACGAAGCCTGTCCGTCAATTTAGCCAGCTGTCATCATGTATTTTTAGATGATTTTTAACAGTGTCTTTAACCCTTACCATTCTGGTGTAAAAATTTTGAAACTAAATTAAAAGATGAACTGGTGTTCATTTTTCAGCAAATTTGGTGGAAGATGGTGCTGTCATAGACAGCAACATCGTCCACCAAAATTGTTGAAAAATGTACACCAGTTTCTTTGCTATTGACACAGTAAAAGATAGAATATTGACATCAGTGTGGGGTTACAATGGTTAAAAGTCTTAAAAAAAGTTTTTCTGAAACAGCTGAATGGATATTGCGCCAAAACGTCAACAGAATATTTCTTGCATTTGCTATTTCTAATCTGTGACGATCAAATGAAAATATTATGTAACCATTAATATTTTGAATATTTGTTATTTTGTTGAAAGAGTAGATATCTAAGTTCATGACAGTTGATATCTAATGTCATGACCTTTGCTTAATATCTATTGTCATGACCTTTGTTTGATATCTAATGTCATGACCTTTGTTTGATATCTAATGTGATGACCTTTGTTTGATAGCTAATGTCACAACCTTTGCTTAATTTCTAATGTCATGACCGTTGCTTAATATTTGATGTCATGACCTTTGTTTGATATCTAATGCCATGACCTTTGCTTAATATATAATGTCATGACCTTTGTTTGATATCTAATGTCATGACCTTTGTTTCATAGTTAATGTCATGACCTTTGTTTCATAGTTAATGTCATGACCTTTGCTTAATATCTAATGTCATGACCTGTGTTTGATATCTAATGTCATGACCTTTGTTTAATATCTAATGTCATGACCTTTGTTTGATATCTAATGTCATGACCTTTGTTTGATAGCTAATGTCATGACCTTTGCTTGATATCTAATGTATTGACCTTTGCTTAATTTCTAATGTCATGATATCTAATACCTTTGTTTGATATCCAATGTCATGATATCTAATACCTTTGTTTGATATCTAATGTCATGATATCTAATACCTTTGTTTGATGTCTAATGTCATGATATCTAATACCTTTGTTTGATATCCAATGCCATGATATCTAATACCTTTGTTTGATATCTAATCATGTCATGACCTTTGTTTTATTTCTAAGGTCATGATGGTAGATCCTAATTAAATATGTGTTGTAATTAACCCTCCAGTCCTCTAATTTGTTCAAGAAAATTTCAATATTCTCGTAGAAAATATCCATTTGGAGACCAAGAGAAGACTATTTTTAAAAATTTACAAGTGGAATGACTGGCTCTGTGATCAAGCCATTCATTCCAGTGGTAAATTTTCAAAAAGAGCCTTCTGTTAGTCGGCATATGGACATTTCTCATAACTACCACAGAAGCCGTTTTTTGGCTGATATGAGTGTTAAAGGGTTAATTATTGTGGTCCTGTGTCATCTCAGGTCCTAATGACAATGGATTAATTGCTAAGAAATCATCCATTGAGACAATCGTTTTCTCAATTCGATCTGTTAAAAGTTGATTATTTATGATTGAATTTTAATGCATTTAAAATCTATCTTTGGTTATTTCTAGCATTTGATGTAATTAGTTAATCCTATGAAATTCGAGTTTTGCAGGTAATATTAGTACTTCTAAATCGGGTTTGTTTAGCATTGTGTGGTTTTAAATAAAAATAGGAATAATTAAGTTTAATATATTTAAGTGAATTATTATGTAACGCTCCAAATAATAACAACAACAACAACAATAATAATAATAATAATAATAATAATAATAATAATAATCACATATATGTACTAACTAATTGACACGATAATATTTTCACTTCTTATAAATCCACTTGCACTTAAAATTATTATTTTAATAAATTAATTTAAATTTGACTGGTAACTTAAATTTAAATGTGTCAATGTATGTTTAATCTTTGCATGTGTTAGCTGGGTAATTGGCAATAGCAATAGCAATAGGCCACGGTAGAGCTTGGCGCATTTATTAATCTTTAAATTAACATATACCAGTATTGTTTAGAATACATAAAATTGTATGATTTAATTAAGATTTATCTCAACACTATATTACTGTAAGGTCAGTGTATTTGGGACATGGTGACCCGATAGCTCATGGAATTAAAATTTTGTTTAGTTTAATCTGACCGCTGTAAGCCACATACCAATAATTCCAACGGGCAATAACTCTGGATCTGCTGAATATTTGGAAAACAATTTGACTGAAAGTTGTTGGTGGCTTAGCCTCCAAAAACTTTCTGTCAAATTGTTTTCAAAATATTTAGCATATCGATTGTTAAACACCACGGAAAATGTAGTCTGCAGGTATTCAGTAGCCTGAAAGTTATGTTGTGCTTGTTTTCTAGAATTCTTTAGAAAAACGACGCTGTTGATTTCCTTTTGTTCTGATGGACTTTAACGTACCAATTGCAAATCTTCATCGCAGATTCTTTACGATTAATGACTAATTAGATTTATTTTAAATATACGTTGCTGTTGATAGATTTAATTTGAATTTTCTTACCAATATGCCGTAATTCTGTTTTAATGCATTTTTTGAATCTTTAAAGTAATAAAAGATTTAATTATTACACTTAAAATAAATTTCTGAATTACTTTAATAATTGTTAACACGTTTACCGACCAGAAATGACAAATTCTTGATGGTATAAGTAATATGTTGTTGAATATTTTGAAGCTAATTTGACATGGAGCTGTTGCTGCTTATATGGTACCGACAGGTTCCAGTCAAATGAGTTTCAAAATATGCAACAGATTTCCTGTATTGATTATAGATATTGCTATTTACAGAACATAAAATCTGAATAATAGCTTTTAAGATTTTAATATCAAATTGATAATAAAACTGTTATTTTAAAACTTATCCATAATAATTTGTAATTTGTACAGTCATCAAAATAAATAGATTTTGCATATATCTAATTGTGATTATTTTTTCTCATTTTACAGAGGTAATGGGCAGGTAACTCTGGACATTAAATTACCAGATACAATCACGACATGGATCGCTACTTCATTTGCCATGCATCCTACCGCTGGTCTGGGTATTGCGGATAGTCCTGCTGAGGTAAGGGCAGTTAACCCTTTCAATGACAAATCCCTGAAAATATATATTCTTTACGGTATATTAAACTTATCCTATTCGGCAGTATATGGTTGTTTTGAAAATGAGATATGTGGAACTCAAGGGGTAATGAAGACCTTAATCCCCAAAATGATCCCGTTATCTCAATTCAACATTTTCTGTGAGAAAATTTAAGTTATCTTTTTAACAAATTTGAGGTTTAAATGGTTAAATGAAAATAAAAATTGCCTTAAAATTCTATGAAAGTGAAAAGTCTGTTAGAGGTGATGAGCATTATTAGTCCCCTACTGGTAAAACTGGGGAGATTATAGGTTTGCACTCCATCTGTCCGTCTGTCTGTCCATCCGTCCATCTGTCTGTCTGTCTGTCGCAGTTGGTTTTCCACGCTTTTTTCGCTGTCCTTCAAGGTATTCAACTGAGAATTGGTATATTGCTTTGTTATGAGAAGTTACAAACCAAGTTCGAGTCTCACGTGTATGCGTGGATTTTTTATGGAGTTATGCCCCCTTTCGACTTAAGAAATACGAAAAATATCAGCTTTCCGCACTTTTTTTCGCACTACTTCAGGATATTTAAGCGAAAATTGGTGCATCGCTTTAGTATAAGGAGTTACCGAGCAAGCTCGAGTTTCAGGCATTTTCGTAAATTTTTCATAGAGTTATGACCCCTTTCGTCTTATGAAAGGACCAAAATTTTGGAGCAATCTACCATCTGACATTCAAAATTGTAACAAAATTGAGCCATTTAAATCTATGTTAAAAACTCACCTTTTCACAAGAGCATATTTTTTAATTTTGTAAAGCGCCTTTGAGCGGTTTAGTCCGGAATCGGCGCTATAGAAATTTACATACATACATACATACATACATACATGAAATACGAAAAATATTAGTTTTCTGCATGTCTTTTCTCAGTCTTTCAAGATATTATACTGAGAATTGCTACATTGCTTTGTTATGAGAAGTTACAGTCCAAGTTCGAGTTTCAGGGGTATGCGTCAATCTTTGGTAGAGTTATGCCCGCTTTCGACGAAAAATATTAGCCTTCCGCACTTTTTTCGCAATCCTTCAGGATATTTAAGCGAAAATTGGTACATCACTTTAGTATAAGGAGCTATAGAGTAATTTCGAGTTTCAGACATTTTCGTCAGTTTTTCATCGAGTTCAAGTTTCAGGCGTTTGCGTCATTTTTTGATGGATTTATGTCCCCTTTCGACTTATGAAATACAAACATATCAGCTTTCAAGACTTTTTCCTTCTCCTTCACCATATATAACTGAAACTTGTAAGTTTTACTACCAAAGGTATATGATGGTTACCAATCAGCGTGATTAATGGCGATTGGATCCATACAATGTAGTTGATGGATCCAGAATTGTTCACGGTCCTTGCGGAAAGCAGTGGCTTCCATCCTCTCAGGATCGTAACGTAACACCTCAATGATTCTGTGGTTGACATCTGTGGGTCCGTGGTTGGGGAGATTAAAATGTGTTACAGGTGTGTCTTTGTTGTTTTTAATGTCCCTGATGTGTTCTTTGATGCGAACCTGGAATTCCCGTTTAGCTTCACCTACATATTGTTTGAGGCATTTTTTACAGGTGAGTAGGTAGATAACATTCATAGTCTGGCAGAATGTTTTTGTTTTGGTAAAGTATTTTAGCCCAGTGACACCCACTACTATATTAAACAAACCACAGATCTCACCACGCAGAGAAGGTAGAAACCGCCATCACGGACATGATTTTCAGTGGTGAAATCACAAGAGACATAGCTAACGGTCTCAGAACCGACAATCCAGAAACAGCCAGGTTCTATCTACTCCCTAAAATGCACAAAAAAATGAATGGCCCACTCACCCCAGGGAGACCAATTATTAGTGGCAATGGAAGCCCTACTGAGCTCATCAGTAGCTTTTATATTATGTCTCCAAACTTGGTACGAAACGCTATGAGTCAGGATCTCACTGGAACGAATACTTCAACCAGTATTCACTTGCCAATTCTACTCCAATTCTAATTCTCCTTTAGACTATGACCATGATTACTATAAATTTAAACTAATTTTCTAAAGATATCCCTAATAGACATAACGGCCACCCGCCAGTGGCCCCTTGAACAGAAAACTATAAATCCAAATATTTTCTGGTCACAGCTGCACAAATGCGGCTGCTACCGGCTACATCACAAAACAAATCCGGCTGCACCCTTCAAAATTCAAACCAATCCGGCTACAGTAGCTACCTCCTCCGGCTACACCACAAAACAAATCCGGCTACACCTTTCAAGTTTCAACCCAATCCGGCTACAGTAACTGCCTCTACCGGCTACACACCAAGCCAATCCGGCTACGGGATGACCTAAAATTTGGCTACATAACTTGATCAACCGGCTACACAAGCCACAAATCTGGTTACCAAATGTCTAATCCGGCTACAAAATCAAATCCGGTCACACACCCCTCGTGTAGCCGCATCTGGAGAATATAAAAGGAAGACGCAAACTTTGTATTGGTATCCAGACTCAAACTTGCACACAAGTTCACGTCAGGACAAACAAGCGCAATCAAGCTTCTTAAAGAAGTATAACTGAAACTTGGTTTATTGCTAGTTACAGATCAAGTTCGAGTTTCAGCTGCTTCTGTCAATTTTTAATGAATTTTTTGACTCAATCTCTCAAGATTTATATCACCAGGTAGGGGACATGTATTGCACAGCAATACTTACAGAATGATTGTTAATCTAATTGTTGTTTCAACATTTTTACGGTAATTAAATTCTGAATCCATCGCTCATAATTAAACCATATGTACTAATGATCAATAGAGGAATTCAGTCTATCAATCAATCATATGACATCATAATCAACTACATCACATGTGTCATGAATGATGTAATTAAGGCTGTCATAAATGCTTAATAGTCTGTCAAGTTTTAGGAATTGTATGTCTTGATTATTTACTATACATTTTGTTGAATGTTTTGAAACTAACATAAGCAGCAACAGCACCCAGTCAAATTGGTTTCAAAATATTCAACAGCTTACCTGTATAGTTTTCTGGAAATTGAGATTCTGAGAGTGTAGAGATCGATTGATCCCAACACTGGTAAAGTGTGGGCGGAGCTTAGCTAGAGATGGGTGGTGGCAAAACTGGATTCATCCATTTACTGAATTTCTTCAGACAAAGACTTATAATTTTTCCTCCAATTCACCAAGTCAAGAGGCCATTAATCAGTTTGGAATTACTTTAACTGGTATGGAATTACTTTAACTGTAACCAGTGTTTTTGCCTAACTCATCCATGCACGGATAAGCTCAGATAACTTCGGACAGTTAACCCTTTACTGGCCAAATTTGGTCAAGAAAATCAAAATATTTGGTTATTGAATGTCCATTTGCAGGCTAAGAGATGACTAGTTTTGAAAATTTACAGTTGGAATGCCTGGCTCGGTTATTGAGCCCGTAATTCCCGTGGTAAATTTTCAAAAATAGTCTTCTCTTGGCCTGCAAATGGACATTCCTCAAGACCACTGCACAGGCCAGTTTGGCCAGTTTGACCATTAAAGGGTTAAATTTTTTGAGTTCATATTTTTAATGTTCCGAGCTTGTCCGTGCTTTTCCTCGATAGATATAAGTTTGAACAGAATCACACACTGTTGGAAATTTATAAAAGTGTGATATTTTATGTGCTTTTCTGGGGTTGATATGCAGACAATTTTGAACTATGCAGTTCCGGGCTATACTGTCTGGACTTGTCTATGCTTTCAAAGCTCAGATAAGTTTGGATATATCCTAGGATTTCTGAAATAGACAATTTCTTTTGGAAGGGAATGGTGGTGTTATCAGGCCAGACAATCCATGAATATCCATGGAAAATTAGGAGTAAAAACTTCGACAATCTCTCATAAGGATATGCTGTTGATAGAGAGGCAGACAGATGACACAGACTGCAATATTCATTTTTCAATTTTATTGTTGTTTGTTTCAGGTTATTGGTTTCCGACAATTTTTCATATACCCCAATCTGCCGCCCTCGCTAATACGTGGTGAAGCTTTTGCTTTAGCAGTCAGCGTCTTTAACTATTTATTAGGCGGAGTCACTGTCCAGGTAATGTAATGAACGTGATAATGGCGATGGTGGGGTTTCGGGATGAGTTTGATGATGGCGGGGGTTAGGGGTTGTGTTGGGGGTCGGGTGGTCGTGGTCGTGGTCTGAGGTGTGTATAATGATGATGATAACGATGATGATGACATTGATGGTGGGTGCGGTGGTGGTGGTGACTGGTGATCGCAATCATAATGATGATTGATGATGATGATGATAGGTGGCGTCCATGTCCAGCTGATGGAATGAATGCGGTGGTGGTGTGGTGGTGACAATGCTGATGATGATGATGAGAATAATGATGATAATGAGAATGATGATGATAATGATTACACTGATAATAATGATAATGATGATATTGATAATGATACTAATGATGATGATGATGAGAATAGTGATGATGGTTTTGAGAATGATGATGATGATGATGATAATGATGATAAGGAGAATGACTATGATAATAATGAGAATGATGGTGAGAATGATGATGATGAGGAGAATAATAATAATAATGATAATGATGATGATGATAATGAGGAGGAGGAGGAGGAGAATAATGATAATAATGATGATGATGGGGAGGATTAGAATAATAATGATGATGATGAGACTAATAATGATGATGGTGACGATAATGATAATAATGATGATGAGAATAATGATGATGGTGGTGGTGGTGATTACGTTGACGACGATGATGATGATGATGATGACTGCATGGGCATCAGCAATTATGAATGACAAACTGATGATGATTATGGTTTGTGGTAGTGTTCACATTTTTAATAATGTCCTGAACCGGGGCATTGTTATTATCTCAGTAAAAGTGCTATCTCATACCCAGTTGCCGGGAGATGGATCTACCCTAACGGGTTGCATACTTTGGAGACCTGTGGCATGTACCTCCATGTAGCTAGGCATGGTGTGTCCCTGTATTGTCTTCCTCCCATACTGACTTATGCGGATTATTGATCGCGATTTAACTATTTAACACAAACGGCTTTTGTAGTGCTCTTGGGAAATGCCCAGAGCCAGTCATTCCAGTGGGGAATTTTTAAAAATAGTCTTCTCTTGGTCTACAAATGGACATTTTCTATGAGAAATTAAAAATTTTCTTGAATAAATTCGAGGGTTAAATGGTTAATGTATATTGTAACAAACTTTGTCTTAAATATTTGTAATAATTAATACAGGATATTACCGAGATTTTATTTGTACTTTGTTCGTGATACGCGGGGAAGCACAACACGAACCCCTAATGTTTCTGTAAAGGTTAGTTAAGAATCCAGCCATCCTGTTATGACATGCGACTCCAATGATCATACTGCAATATTTGTTAATTGATATAACATTTAAATTCCCTACTTCCTTTTGTTAACTACTGTGTATATAAGTTATCAACATGGGAGACGCTGTTACAAGATTCGTCTTATTGCTCTTCCATATAATCATAAATAAATTTCTGTTTAAACCATATATATATATATATGTTTGTTCTCAGGCCACAGTGCAGCTGAGTGACGCACCAGAATGGTACGGCATTACAGGGAGCAATTCACAGACTATTAATGTGAGTAACATTATTCACCTTTCCAGTTTATCCATCGATTATCTGGCGTCATATGATGTCATAATTAACTAAGCGATGTGTAGGATGATGTCATAATCATTACATCATAAATGATTCAATATAGTCAGTCTTCAACTCTTAATAGTCTGACACATTGTACAAATTGTATGTCTTTACTATTTAGTAATCATTCTGTCAGGCAGCAACAGCACCCAGTCAAATTAATTTCAAAATATTCAACAGCTTACACGCATAGTTTTCTGGAAATTGATACTGCTGTCCAAAGGTAGACTGACGTAAGTGCACTTTCTTACATTTCGAGAAAATTGCCAAAAACTTTCACCGCGTAGCCTACCAAGACATTCCATTGTATTCTCGTTTACACTACACTTGGTGATTCACACAAGTAAGATGCATTTTTTTATGAAAGAAAGAAATTCCTAATGCCTTAACTTTTGGCGGGAAACTAAGTAAAGTAGATACGTCGATCTGCCCCAGGGTAAAGCAAACTTGTGAAATGCACACACACCAAGTCAAACCGACGTACACATTTAGATATAGAGATTGTGGTAAGTATTAATAAGTATAATTTGCGCTTCATTGATAATGTTTATTAGTATCAAAAACTGAACACAAAAATAAACAGAACAAAATATTATTCAGCACCTTTATGACGAACCCAGATGAAGAAAAGATGGCATCGTACGCATCCAACAAGTGTTTTAAAAATAGCCAAATGTGTTGAAATTAATACCATTTTTATAGAAATAATATTCGCACAATAAGCGCTATTGAAGTGCCTAGAGAAAAACCACTGCACGTCCTTGAACACCCAACAAACTGTCACACATATTCCTGCGACAATATGGAATCATCATCACCGGTGGGGTATGAAATCATGATGATGTGAGGACCCATTGATGCAGGGGCCACAAAGGAAGTCGGTTGTTAGAATTATTTGCTAAAACACACTAAAGTTTCAATGATCAGACAAAACAAGAATACAAGTAAGCTTAAGGTATGTGAAAAATCTAGTTTTTCAGCATGTATTAATAAGATCTGTGGCAGCATCATTTATGGGGAGGTTCTCCCAGAAGACTCTTCTTGACTGGGGCAGCATTGCGCACAGATGTTTGATAATTCCAGCTTTCTTTGTAGCCTGGATTCCTCGGCATTGTGTACAGCTCAATTGGATGACACTAATGCTAGCCTTCTTCTTAAGAAACTCAACTTCGATGAAATGACTGATTTGTTAAAAGTCTTATAATATAATGGTCGATGACCTCATCTGAACTGAACAATGGTGATACCTGCCAATTTATGATTGCCCCTGCTGATAGCTGCACGATTGGAATGATCTTTCCACTCTTTAAAGTCCTCTATCCCGAGACTGATTACTTTACATCTTGCTTTCTCAAGAACATCAGTGAAATCTTGCCAATCTCTCACATCTCCACATTTCTTCAGTTCACGCTCAATGCTGTGGTGCACAGAATCGGCGGACATGAAGGTATGTCCCGTTTCTAGGTACTTGAAAGATATTGTATCTGCAGACAGCTCTTGGCAGTTTACAGCAGAGACCAAGAAACTGAAGAACGTCCAGTTTTTGTTCTGTGCACAGCAGTTATCACCCCATAGGATGATGTGTTTGACATCTCGCTGTGCCCTCTGAAAAAATGCCCAATACGCCGCGCATATGTCATCAGCGTTTCGACCACTTATGGGCTCATGCCAGATGACTGTTACATTGTGAGCAGATTTTCCTAGCCCTGCAAATGTCTCATTAAAAGCGATGATTCTTTTAGTGAATACGCATGATTTAACACCTGGGAGACATGGTAGCATGATAACTTTTTGCAAGTCGACAGACGTAAATGTTTCATTGTTGTCATTTGACTTTCTAGCGTCTTCCTGATAGGCACTACGCGCTAAATCTCTCTTCCCAATATGATCCTTGTGACCAAGACATAATTCACACATGCATTCTTCACTGTCGTCATCTTTCATGTCTTTAATATGCACTTTAAAGAGCTTACATTCCTCACACTTCAGACCCCAAGACAGCAAAGCTTATGCTCATGTTGGCTACCTACTTATGGTATGTTTCCACACTAATTTTTTTTAACTGTCTGACAAAAGTCTACATGCATATCTGCTATCGTTACATCGGATGGAAGATAGAGGCGATTGGGTGCATGCTCCCGTCTGTAGTGGTGCACTACCAGATTGTATTTCATTATGTGTTCATGAATTTCATCCTGACATAGTTTATTTTTTGGCTTGTGTCTTCCCCATTTGTCCACTGACAGACTTAAGGACTCTACAGGTGCACTGTTCAGAATTCTCATAACTGCTCCATCACTGTTCTTTTTGTAACCTAATGTTGTCAAGAAAAATGTCTTGCAAACACTCTTTTGTTCTCTGCCAGCTTCACTGGACCTACGAAAAAAATATTTGTAAGATTGAGATCGTCTTGACGGTTGTTTTGTTGTAGAGCATTTTTTTATTTCTTGCTTAACATTGCACCAAATCCATTTTCGCCTATCATCTGGATCCATGGACCAAAAATTTGTGTTTATTTGTTCACGATCTTCTTGTCCGAAAGCTTGATTACATCCCATCTTACAGGTGGATGGGCATCCTTCTCTAATGATATGGAGTGCAGCGTCTCTGTCTTTTCTCTCCTGGAGAGACCGCAGTCATTTCTTCTTAGCTGGTTGTGATATTTCTTCATCAGGAATAGGATTTGCTGATGTAGGCACAGAATGATAAAGTTGAGGGATGCTTGTTGCACTACCACCAGACTCAGTAACACCGTGCGCATTTGTAGAAGTTGAAGGTTCAGGACTTTGAACTTCAGGAGGTCTAGAACTGGTTGGCTCAGGTTGTGTTGTGGACGGTCCGTTTTCTTCTCTTTACATTTTCCACGAGCATTAGTTTCAAGTTTGTCACAGCTTGTTTCACTTTCTGATTCACTCTCAGGAATATAAGAACGATCGTTGTCATCATCGATAATGTCTGTTTCATCAACAGAATCACTATCGCTCTCCATTAGCAAGTCTCGTACCTCTTGTGAACTCAGCATCTGAAAGGCAGAAAGCAATATTTAAGTAAATAAGGTAGCTGCTGCTGCTGCTGCTGCTGCTGCTGCTGCTGCTGCTACTACTACTACTACTACTACAACAAGCAATTGCCATTGATTTTCTTAGTTTATCAATGCCTTTGATCACGTACAAAAGGGGGATACCTCCACGATCATCATTTTGGACAATGGCTCATTTCAAGCTAGACCAAGGGAGACTACTTCATGTATATTGTTCACGTTTCAACACATTCGCTTATGACTAATCTCCCAGACACTGACACTGGAAGCTAAATGAAACTATTTGAAAACACAACATTGCTATTCAGTCAATAGATAATTTTGCCAGGTATATAAGCCTACTTACCAAATAACAGATGCCTACCTAATACATACTAAGTTATGAGCCATGTACAAAGTTTTTGTAGCAGATAGATCGACTGACAGTCAGATGGATTTATGATGGACAGACTGAGTGACAGGCCCAATTTCCGAACGAAACTTGGGACAAAAATTAACAGAGAAATCAAACTGGTTTCGATGGGTAGCCATGTGCCTCTTTGTAAATGGCCAATAATTATAGTCATATTAGCATTAATCAATTTTGCTAAAAAGCTAAAATAAAATAATTTCAAAAGTGAACCAACATGTTTTACTCACACGCTTTGCCATTTTACAGTCACTTAAAGCTTGATCCAGTGTGATTATTAAACGATGTCGTTGGATTTAGCGTCAACGTGAACAAATAAACATGTGCTTCAAAACGGAAGACTTTTTGTCATTTCGGTTAGAATTACCTCATAGACAGTGTAGCCCGCTGACAGCAAAGGCAGAACGACGTATGTGAAGGTCAAGCTATCACTTACGTCGATCTGCCATTAGAATGGCAGATACGTCGTTTTGCCGTGTAATTTATGAGTACAGCAGGGGGTTACGTAGATATCGCAGGTTTAAAAATAGCACTTCAATAGTAGATACGTCGTTCCACCTTCCTCATTAAAAAATCGATTATGAGAGTAGTGTTTACAGATGTTAAAGTGGAAAAATGTCAACCTGTCAGATACGTCGTTCTACCTTTGGACGGCAGGATAGTCAGGGAGTTCAGAGATCGATCGGGTGGAGCTTAGATTGAGATGGGCGGGGCATAACTAAAATGTCCATTATGCTCGCCATGATGCAAGGGGAAGACTAGTGTTTTGGGTCTCTCGGAAAACTGTTGGACCGATTTAGCTCAAATTTTTACACAAGCAATATGTAACCTTATCCCTTCAATGCTCAAATTTGTTCAAGAAATCTCAGGGAAAATGTCCATTTGCAGCTGAAGAGAAGACTTTTTTTTAATTTATCACTGGAATGACTGGCTATGTTATCGATCAAGCCAGGCATCCCAGTAATACATTTTCAAACATAGACTTCGCTTCGTCTGCAAATGGACATTTTTTCAAAACCATTACAGAAGCTGTTTTGGCTTGAGTGTTACGGGGTAACTGGGCGTTGTCGCTGCCATTAGTTTCAAAATATAGAACAGCTTATCTGTAAATTTGTCTTGTAATTGAAAGATTGAATTTCATGGCCTGAAGGGTTAAAAGAATACTCAATATAGCAATGGTATGCAGGATTTATATTTTGTCTGTCGGACTACGTGTCTCTCTGTCTGTTTGTCTGTCCATGATTTTATCGGCACTCAAAATTGGTGATCAAACAAGTCTAATAATATGCATGCTAATATTGTCTCATACAGGTAGGTGTCAAGACAGTGCTATCTAAAATGGTCAAACCAGATGAGAAAAGCTTCTGTATTGGTCTTAAGTTCTCCTTTTGCAAAACAAGAGAATTTAAGACTATTTTTGAAAATTTTCTACAGGAATGACTGGCACGATAGCTAAAGATAAAATCATTTCTATATACAATTTCAACATGTTTTCATCTATGGCCACAAAACAATAGTTACATCAGTGCATTCATCTATGCAAAAGGTGGGATGTCTCCAGAGTAAATCAAGGGTTCAATGATTTTATAAATAAAAATCAATGTTGTTGGTCGACAGCAAATGATGTCATCATAAACACACAATTATGACGCAATAATATTAGGTTATTTCACATGGTTGAGACCTATATGGATGCCTGCAGCATACCGTTCAATACAGATTTTTCAACACAACCTGGACGAGTACAATAACAATCCATATTGGACTCAACAATGTAAAATGACCCATTTATTACGCATCTATTACAACGAACCTTTCCCATTTTGGCTATGCCCCGCCCATCTCTATCTAAGCTCCACCCACACCTCATCCATGTTGGGATCGATCTATCTCTGAATTTCTTGACTATCATTTTCCAGAAAACTACAGGTAAGCTGTTCAATATTTTGAAACTAATCTGACTGGGCGCTGTTTCTGCCTATGGCAGCAACAGCGTCCAGTCAAATTAGATTCAAAATATTCAACAGTATATTTATTAAATGGTAAAGACATGAATTCGTACAACGTGTCATATTATTAAGCGCTAAAGACTGACTATATCGAGTCATTCATGATGTCATGATTATGATGTCATCTTATACATCACGTAGTTGATTGTGACTTCATATGACATCATATGATAGATGGATAAACTTGGAAAGGTCCGTTATCAGCAGATAAACACAAAAAATCTACAGAAATCTTTAATCCCTGGAAATACAATGACTCTTTTCATGAGAAAGCGTAGGCTAGATATTGTGAGCGGTTACTGTTTCCAATATTGCCTGTAATTCAACTGGGACTTTTCCATAGAGTAAATTTACTCATGTAGTTTCCAAAAGGTTTTCTACACAAACATACCAGTCGAATGAAAAAACCACTAGTAGTATGGAAGGTGCAGAAACCGACTAAATGGCCTAAATTTTACTATCTTGAAAATAAAGTCCACCTTTCGGCACTATTTTCTGACAAAGCGAATGCGTAGCAATAATTTAATTCATCTAAGTCCCGCATTTCATAATTATGCATCATGTGTCACATACTTCACAAAACTTGTCACACGTTTTGGCCCTGGCTTGTTTCGTGCTCTATTTTTTGCCGGGAAATACAAGACGAATACAAACTCTACTCTGTGGAGCCAATTTACTCTAACTTTTCGCCCAGTCGAATACATCCATTTACAGTGATATTGACCGTAGAGCCGCTAATATTTTCTGGCACTTGCTGATCAATGAAGCTATCAATATCTTAGCATCTTGTATCTAGTAACCCATTAACACTCATATCAGCCAAAAACGGCTTCTGCCGTGGTCTTGAAAAATGTCCATTTGGACACCAAGAGATTATTTTTGAAAATTTGCCACTTCTCTTGGTCTCCAAATGGACATTTTCTATAAGAAAATTTCAATATTCTTGAAAAAATTCAAGGGTTAAAGGGTTTTAATAACGAAAACTTGTACTAGTAGCGGACAAACTTTATCAACGTAATAGAAGTTACCTCACTTGACAATGCAATATGAAGAAATTGATGCGGAAAGAGTTATCATTCTTTATGGGTTTTAAGCGGTGTCCAATACACATTTTACTGTCCAATACGGTTTTTGCATCGTCCAGTATGTACAAATTATTAGATGGTCATGTGATACAATTGGAAGCATTTCATTGGATAAACACATGGAGTTGTATAACAATCAGCAAAATACTACACTTCTGGAACCATTATATTTGCATGAAGACACATCGGATACATTTATTTCAAAACATACATGTATGTCATGTCAAATTGGTTATTATTAGCTTAGTTGTTTCCAATAAATTATTCTCTTTGATACAGGTTCCGAATAATGGTGCTGCAACGGCAACATTTAACTTGTCTCCGAGGAAGCATGGCAGAATGCCAATTAGAATTCTAGCATCCACGAATGCTGGCGGAGTAACCGATGCTGTTGTCAGATATATACGTGTTTTCGTGAGTAGTCTTTAGCTTACCTGGCCCTGGGCCAAGTAAGCTTACACCATGGGGGCTGTCCGGCTTCCGGCCAACCGTCCGTCATCTGTCATCCGTTCATCCGTCAAATCGCATCTTCTCATTTATGCTTTGACCGATTTCAACCAAATTTGGCTGGAAGGATCCTATAGTGGTAGGCTCCAGTTTGTCTATTCAGAATTTTGATTGCTCAGCTTTTCTGGCATCCATCTTGGATTTTCCAAAAAATTTCCTGAAATCATTTAAAACACTACTATTCTAATATAAAAGACCCAACTTCAAGGAAACTTGGGTGGACTATTTCTATGATGAGAGGCTTCAACACATGAGTAGTTTTTAGCTTACATGGCCCTGGGCCAAGTGAGCTTACACCATGGCGGCTGTCTGGCATCCATCCATCCACCCGTTGTCTGTCATCTATCCATCCATCCATCAAATCGCATCGGCACCATATTTGGCTGGAAGGATCCTATAATGGTAGGCTCCAGAAAGTCTATTCAGAATTTTGATTGGTCAATTTTTCCGGAAGTCATTTAAAACGCTACTACTCTAATATAAATTGTCCGACTTCAATGAAACTTGGGTGGACTAATTCTATGGTGGGAGGCTTCAACACTTTTAACGAGAATTCTAATTGGTCAATATTTACAGCAGCCATCGTGGATTTTCTGAAGACTAGTTTAGCCTACTTCTCATTAACTGCTTGAACGATTTCAAGTAAACTTGGCTGGAAGGTCCCTAGAGTGGTGTGCTTCAGAGCCTGTATATGCAGACTTTTGATAGGCCAATTTGCTCAGTGGCCATCTTGAATTTTCCAAAAAAATTACTAGCACTCGTTTAAAACGATACTCCTCATTAACTGCTTGTTCCATTGGCCATTTTGTTCTCCAAAATGACATCTCAGGAACAGCTGTACGGATCAGGCTGAAACTCATTAGATTTAATTTCATCAATAACTAAGGGTGATAAAAGTTTGTTCAAGAGAACTTGATCCTTGATAAAACACGGTTTTAATACTAATCAATATTTTGTGTTTGATGGCCATATCAGATTTTTTATGGGCTGGATTGAACCTAAGGTTCAATCTGATTGTGTAGTCATCGTTCATCATTAAATTTCCCACTAAATATCGATTATACTGAATTCCCAATTTTGTATTGTATATCTTGTTACTGTTGAATTTAAAGTATTATGTCAATGGTTCGAATGCTAATGGTTTAAGTGAGTGTTAAGGCCCTTGGGCCTCCTGTTTATTGAATTTCACCATGCACCCATATTCTGCATGATGTGTTCCATTTGCTTCAAATTATCTGCAGCATATGTGTGTGTGCATGCATGCATGCATGCGCGTGTACGTGTGTGCGCCCGTGTGTGTGCATGCATGTGTACATGCACATGTATGCTTCAATATGTTCATGTTTGCATGCTTTTGTTGATGTGTGTGTCCATGTGCATGCCTGTGTTGTGCGTGTGTGTATGCGTGCATGCCTGTGTTGTGTGTGTGTATGCGTGCATGCCTGTGTTGTGTGTGTGTCCATGTGCATGCCTGTGTTGTGTGTGTGTATGCGTGCATGCATACGCGCATTGCGTATGTGCATTGCACATGTGTTTCTATATATTTGTATTACCGTAACCATTTAATAGCTAATTTGGTCATGAAAATCAAAATATTTGCTTATGTCAATTTTTTGGTCAAGAAAAGACTTGGAAAAATTACTAAACTAACTGGCTCGATTATCAAGCTAAACAATCCAGTCAGTAAATTAAAAAAAATATATATTTTGCTCTGCAAATCGACATTCCTCAAGACCATGACAGGCCAGTTGTGGGCGGCTTGATGCTATTATAACGTTAACCCTTGTGTTGTCTTCAGCCTGAGGGAAAACAGATAACGGGCAGTAAGAACTTCCTACTTAAACACAGCCCTGAGACTCCACAACATGTCGCCAATCACAAGATTGCCATGCCACAGTTCATTGTAACGGATAGCAAATATGTCAAGGTTACGGTCACAGGTTAGTATTGTTTCCCACGTCGTTAGACGCACAAGTGTTAATACCAGCATGGAGAACATCTTTTCGTTCTTAGCACTTTCACTGATGAATTCTCCAAATTTTCAAAGCAACCATACAGGAAAATTGTTGAATGGTTTGAAGTTTATTTGACTGGAAGCCGTTGCTGCCTAAGGCAGCAACGGCTTCCAGTCACATTAACTTCCGAGTATTCAACAGATTAAGCTTTATATCCTAAATAATAATAAACTTTTTTAGGGGTTTGTCGGTGAGAGGATTAAGGCCTTTTTTTAATATCTCTGGTTTTACGGTAGTTCCCTTCTCCACTCTGGTTGATCCCCTGGGATCCGATCTCAAAGACAACATCCAAATTTTAGGGTCAAAATCTGAAAGTCAACAGAAATAACTTTCAGCAACATTGTTTTTAAAATGGATAAACTGGGGTGGATGTTTGTCAGCAAGACCCCCGAAGACCCATACCTGTCTTCGGATCAAAGGCTAAAATGCAACAGCAACCACTTTTCACAACATTGTTTCCAAAATATACACTTTTGACCTCACGACGGCCTGATTGAAAAATATATTAATGATGTGTGTATGGGACAAAACTTTACTTGTTTTTGTAAATATCGAATGCTCAACAGGTTAACCAAAAATGAAATATCCTTTTTTCGATTTAGTCAATATTAACTGTCTAACCGCTGCAAGCCACCTAACAATAATTTCAATGGGCAATAACTTTGGAACTGCTAAATATTTTGAAAACAATTTGACTGAAAGTTGTTCGTGACTTGGCACCCAACAACTTTCAGTCAAATTGTTTTCAAAATATTCAGCATTAAATTCCATGGAAAATGTAGTCTGCAAAACCTCAGCAGACAGACAGTATATGTAATAACTGTCATGTTGAATGTGTAGGCAGCAATATCTTCCAGTCAAATTCCAGCAGTTCAACGACATTCAAAATATTTAGCATTTTATTTTGTTTTGGAAACATGTTAACTGTCTCGTCTGCAATGAGCAAAAACTGTTGACCTGCTGAACATTTTGAAAATAATTTGGCTGAATGTTGTTGCTAGCATAGATACCAACAACTTTCAGTCAAATTTTTTCCAAAATATTTAGCGTGTCCACAGATTTAATCCCTGGAATATTCAGCCAAAAGAAAGCAGTCAGGTGGTTAAGGTATATCGGATCTAAAGGACTAACAACATAATCATTGTTTTATTTCTAGGAAATGTGATGGGTCCAACCATCGAGGGACTCGAGGGTCTTGTGCAACGCCCAGTTGGTTGTGGCGAGCAAAACATGATTACACTAGTCCCGAATATCTATGTCCGCGATCTACTTGAGTCTACCGGGAAGCTAACGCCAGAACTCAAAGAGAAAACAACTAGGCACATTGAACATGGTAAGTAAGAGGTGAAGGTGGCAATGATGTTGATGACGACGATAACGTGGAGGATGAGGTTAACGTGATATTGGTGATGATGATGATGATAATGATGCAATTTATGGTGACAATGCCGATGATGGTGACAATCAATGGCGCTTTCCGGTTTTAGCTATGCCCCCGCCCATCTCTAGCTAAGCTCCACCCACACCACATTGGTGTTGGGATCGATTGATCACTGAACTCCCGGACTACCAATTTACAAAAAACTGTACAGGTAAGCTGTTGAATATTTTGAAAATAATTTGACTGGTTGCTGTTGCTCCTACTAAGCGTTAAAGACGGACTATTTTGAGTCATTCATGACATTGTCATCTTACACATCACATAGTTGATTATGACACCATATGATGGATGGATAAACTTCAAAATGTCCATTGAGGATGGTAATGATGATGATGATGATGATTTATCATGATAGCGATGATGATAAATTGATTGATGATGATGGCAGCAATGAATTGATTGATAGGTTGATTGATGATGAAGATGATTGATGATTATGATGATGATGATTGATTGATGTAATTTATGATGATGATGAGACATCGATGATGATGTCAAAAACAACAAATATTACTTGTGATACCTTAATATTTGATAGTTTGGACTGACCATTCAGATTTAACTCTAACTCACATCAACCAGAAATGACAAATTCCTTGTAATATAAGCAATATTCTGCTGAATAGTTTGAGATTAATTTGACTGGCAATTTAACAGCTGCAGCCATCAAATTAGTTTCAAACTATTCAACAGCTTTCCTTGTGTTGTTGTTTTGAAATTGAAACATTGGAACGGTTGACTGGTTAAAATTGATTAACCCTTACCACGATGATGTCAAATTCTTTTATGTTCAGAGTAAATTAAATGATGAATTGGTGCTCATTTTTCAACAAATTTGGTTGACGAGGTAGACAGCAACATCATCCACCAAAATTGTTGAAAAATGTACGCAGCTTTCTTAGCTATTAACACAGTAAAAGATAGAATATTTACATCAGTAAAGGTTAATAACATGAGAGGTTGAATGAGGCTCCCAACCCACTCTCTGTCTTACGAGAAAGACGGAATCAAGACAGACAGGATGATTTGGGTGTCACTAATGAAGAGACATAGATTTATTGTAGTGCTATAGCTGTTTAATAATAATGTTGAAAATAATCTGACTGAATGATGTTGCTGTCATTAATAGCAACAACTTTCAGGCAAATTATTGTCACTGTATCTAAATGTTTACTCCTATTTTCTCCTGGAAATTGACACACTTTCTCTGAACAGTACTGAACTACAGACTCGAATGTACTACCGTGAATACGACCTACGTGCATGTTTATGCTTCCATAGCTGCCGGACAAATGACTATTTGCACATACAAGTAGGTTGGTTTTGTTTGAGAAAGCCTGGCTTGTGCAGACAGTAGACTAAACGAATATGGCGTCCAATAGTTACTATGATTATGGAGTCAGGGCAGTGCATGCTGGGTAGCATTGCATTCGGGGTAAGTTGAACAACAGACATCTCATCTCATGCAAAAGTGTGTATAGTTAATGGGACATGAGTACTTTAAGTCATATTTTGAGATATATATATATATATATATATGAATTATTTCAGGTATTCAGCGCCAGATGTTTTTTCAGCGTGTAGATGGGTCATTCAGTGCTTTTAAGGCTCGTCCTAGCGACCCCAAGGATCATGGTTCATCATGGTGTGTATGATGTAACAGTCTGCCTGCTGAATTTCTGGAGACTACATTTTCCATGTGGTTTAACTCTGGATATGCGGAATATTATGAAAACAATTTGACTGGAAGTTATTGGTTACTAACCCACCAACAACTTTCAGTCAAATTGTTTTCAAAATATTCAACATCTCCAGAGTTATTGCCATTGAAATTATTTGCATGGTGGCTTGAAGCAGTCAAACAGTTAAAGACAGTTAAGTTTGATTTAAAAAATGGTCAGTTGGCAGCCCGGGTCATTGATGCCGGGTAGTATGGTTGTTGGAGTTTCTGGCTATACTTCTAGTATGTTTTTACGTGGGCTTGAGAATATCTTAGAAACACATTTGTTGTCTCCCCTGCTTCCTCCTTGCTAGGTGACTTGCCTGAATGACACCTCAGCGTTCAAGTTGTCAGCCTTCCCGGGGAAGCGGGTCTGTATGGATGGTGGGTAAGTGGAAAGGTGGGGGTGGGGGGGGGGTGTAGAGCCAGTCATTCCATTGATAAATTTTCAAAAAAAGTGTTCTCTTGGTCTGTAAATGGACATCCATGATAAAATTGAAATTTTCTTGAATAAATTCGAGGGTTAACCCTTTAAAGACTAAATTTGTTAAAAAAAGTGTTCTCTTGGTCTGTAAATGGACATCCATGATAAAATTGAAATTTTCTTGAATAAATTCGAGGGTTAACCCTTTAAAGACTAAATTTGTTAACAAAATTAAAATATTTACTTATTGAATGTCTATTTGGAGGGCAAGAGAAGACTATTTTTGAAAATTAACTACTTGAATGACTGGCTCTGTTATCAAGCCAGTCATTCCAGTTGTGAATTTTCAAAAATAGTCTTCTCTTGGCATGCAAATGGACATTCCTCAAGACCACTACAGAGGCCGGTTTTGGCAGGCTTCGTCATGAAAAGGTTAAAAATGGTTAATCTTACATTTCCACATTTCAGGGTAAAATTTATGCACTTTCAGCCCAAAATATATGTTTAACGGTCAAATTTGTGCTTGGAATCTAATGGATGAATCCAGTTTTAGCTATGCCCCGCCCATCTCTAGCTTAGCTCTATACCCACGCTTTGATCATGTGGGTATCGATCAAGAAACTAGATTCAGGTGATCTAATATGCCACGCATAAACTATGCAGGTAATTTTAAACTTTTTATCATGGTGCTAAAGAAAGATATTCAGGCTTTAGTAGCTAAATGTTGGTACATTTATACACCCTGTGATGGCAGTCATGATTTACTTTTCAACCAATCAGAAAACACCTAGCGTGCCCGCCTCGGTATATATATGTTAGGTCATAGAGGTTTGGACCTATGGTTTGGCAATTTTGTATAAAAGCAATCAACCGGATAAGTATTACATAATAAAGAATGTAATGCACTGGCACTTGCATGACATCACACACTATCGCTTGAAGAGACAAAATGGTGGCGATCACTGTTCAACATTTACGCGATATTACAAAGCATATAATTGTGATACAGATAAGGGAAGTGACAGGATATGAATGATATGGAATCTATAAACCATAGTCTATCGGTGCAATACAAGATTTGAGATGAGATTATGTTCCCTTTAAATAGTAACATTCCAAGTGAGTGATACAGACCTTCTGGCCATCTTATATTGACATATAGTATATTTCGTGAATAGTCTCATAATCTCTCATATATTCGCCATTTTAGGTTGACCTCATTTGTGATGCAATCTTTCATAGAATCGAAGCCTTACGCTACCGTTGATCCGCAAACGTTGGAGAAAGGCATGTATTTTATCATTCAAAATCAGCAGCCTGATGGATTGTTTAAGGAACCTGGTCGTGTGATTCACAAAGATATGCAGGTCAGTGAACCCATTCACCCCCAAGGATCACATTGCGCATTGCCCACACCGCAAATAGAACAGTTCATTTGATAGACTGATGGTGGTTTGTATAATGCAAGCCGTAAACCTTTTCTACTTTGAATAATACTTACCAGATGTACTATTATGATAATGTTTATTATCTAGTCTAGCTCAAAATAAACAATTAAAACTCTGCACTCTCCTGGTCCTGCCCATACTGTGTCCGCGAATACCATAGCCCCAGGTACCGAGTCAATTCCCAATCACAGTCAGATTCATCTATTTTGCTCTCACATGCTAGTCGTGTTTTTTGTAGCTCTTAAAATTTGCGATTATTTATGGAATTAGCGGTTGTTTGCTGAATTCATTGCTGGAAGAATGGAGGATAAAGGAAAATCATCACCAGGGCAGGTTGTATCAATCTAGAATTTATCATTCGTGCCATAATGACTGTTTGAAATTTCCTTAAATTGGCACATTATTTTAAAGTGGTAGCCATTGTTGGAGTCGCCCGGTACCCGTTAACTTTTTAATCTTGTCCGGGTACTCGGTTAATTTCTCTTGCAACTTGGTTCCTTCAAAGATGGATGCGCCCTTAGCCAAGATGGCGGCGCCCATGATTAATGTTTTCGCTTTGGCTTGGCGTGTCTGTGCCCTCTGTTTATGCCGATTTTTAGCTCTGGCTTCATTGTCGAGGGTGTTTGTAGCGATCGGCGTTTATTTCTTGGCTGTACTAACGTTAGTTAACTTCCGAGTTGTGTTTATTAATTTTCACTCAAAAAAGTTTCAAATATTTCCTGCCTAAAGGCTTGATTATCATTAATTTAAGAGAAAGTTAATGTTTCTAAGTAATTCTATTTTATAATCAAGTCAATTGTGCATATTGCTCGTCATCATTTGTCATGTGCAGCGATTTAATTCTTCTCTGTGTTCGCAGAAAGCCAAGAACCAGGACATGTCGTGCCACAAATGCAACAGGTTCATGAAGCGCAGGTACTCGGGCCATCATTGTGTGGCTTGCGCGAAGTGCAAGGTGGGAAGCCCATGTGATGTGTTCGCCAAGTGGTCATCGGAAATGGTGGCTGAATTCGATCGTGATCGTCGTGCGCGCTTGGAGAGAATCGCGAGGGACAAGGCGGCCAAGCTGGATCAGGCGTCGATGAGAGGACTGGAAGGTCATCTGAACGAGCATATGGATTCAGCATTGGGCGTATGGGCGACCCAGTTCAAGGCAATGTTTGAGTCCTTGCAGTCCACGATCCCGACGATGCAGGCTGGTGCAGGGCAACCTTTCGGTGGCCCGGCTAGTTCTGTGGAGGGACAAGCACCTGTCCCTTCTCTGACCTTGGCTCAAGAGCCGACGGCGGAGGAGGAAGATCTTCTTCTAATGGAAGATTCCGGCATGGCGGATATTTTGGGGTCGGCTATGCCTAGTACATCCCAGGGATCTCCCTCGGGATTTGTATGGGTTTGCCAAGTGGGTGTTGATGTCGACGTTCCTTCAGGCATTTTCCACCCGAATTTCGTTCAACCCGCGTTGTCATTGGAGCCTTGTTTTGCGGTTCCTAGCGGCATCGCGGCGTCGTTAGGAGCGGCTCCTCTTGGAGTGCCGGCATCTACCGTGGTAAAAGCGGCTGTAGTCCCGCCTCCCATGCTGGAGCCGATGGACTGCGGTGAATCCGTGTCCAGCGATTCGTTGGACACCGGTGCCGCTAGTAATCGGGCTATGGATGCGCCTCATGTTGGTAGAAGTGCTGGCCATAGCTCTCAGCATAGATCGTCGGTGGCCTACTCATCCAAGGGTGAGAAGGAGGATGAAAACGGTAGTCCATTGATGGACGAGTCCGTTTTCTGCACCGAAGCTGAATGGATGCAGGTCCTTGACTGGATGTCCAACCGTCTCGGTTTGGCATCGGATCAAGGATCTCAGCGTGATCCGGCGATGGAACGGATGTCAGAGCGAGCGGCTAGCGCTCTGTCAAGTGGCTCTTCGGCCATGCCGATGCTCCCTTTGGACACACAGGCTTCCGACATGTTGAAGGTTGTGGCATATCGTCTGGTTCAGTCAGAGTATGCATTGCCCAAAGCCCCGAAGTGGATAAGGAGTAGGGTCCGTTTTCCAGAGCTGGCCTATCGTCAGTATGCCCGGGTTCCATGGCTTTCCGTCAGGGATCGAGAGACGCTGAATAGGCCGTTGGCTGGAAAATGTAAGAGGCGTTCTCATCCCTTAGTTTCCCAAGCCAATAAAGATCCGTTTAATGAGCTAACGCTCATTGAAGATGCGGCGAGGGCAGCCATGTACCGTCCTGCAGGGTATGCTGGCCTGTGCGGCGGAAGGTGGACAAGTGCCGGAGGCTGCTCCCGGAGTTGTTCGGGACACCATGCACTTGTCCCAGGATTGCCTGGCCAGGGTGATCACCAGATCGTTGGCGGAGCGACGGAGAATGGTTCTCGATTGTGTAGAACCCAGACCTGAGATGAGGGCTGCGTTATCTTCTGCGCCTTTCATTGGTCCAGGCTTGTTCAGCGGCTCGGCATGACAAGCCTTATCCAAGGTCACGTCAATGGTTGCTGAGCAGGAAGTAGTCGGCAAGTCGTGGAAGTCGACTAAGAGGACACAGCCGCAGCAGTCCTACAAACAGCATTGGCACGAGCAGCAGAGGCAGCGCCAAAGATCGCCCTTCCGTCCTTCTGGCCGTGATGTCCATCGGGTATCCGGATCACAGGGACCTGGCCGTTCGTCCTCATACAAGTCCGCTAATAAGAGGCCATATGAAGTTGACAGGAAGGGTGGCGGTTTGGGCCATGGCAGTTACCGTATGGATAGCCGTGGCGGCGGTTCCGGGCCGTCATATTCCAAGAAGCCGCGGGGCGGCCATGGAGGCCGGTCCTGATGGATTTCCAGTGGAATCAGTTCCAGTGACATCAGGAACGAAGGGAGTCGGGAATCTTCACCCAAGCGATTTAGCGTCTTTTCGTGCAAACTCGACCGCCAGCTGTGTGCAGATTCCTACCGTCGGAGGCAGACTTCAACTGTTCTCAAGCCAATGGGAACAGGTCGTGCGACATTGTTTAGTCTGTCAGTGGTTAAGAAACGGCTATGAACCGGACTGGCTCATCCGTCAATCGTTAGTTCCGTTAACATCGACTCCAGTGTGGACTCCCGTTCCAAGGGAATCCGATCGTCTCGATGCCATTTGCTCAGAAATAGAATCTCTTCAGCAGAAGAACGCGATTCATCTAGTCCGCAATCAGTCCTCCCTAGGCTTCTATTCGATGATGTTCCTTGTTCCGAAACGTACAGGAGGATGGAGACACAATTCTCAACCTCAAACTGTTGAACAAATTTATTCTGAGAAAAGGCATGTTGGCAGTGTCGATAGATCTGAAGGATGCATATTTTCATATTCCAATGTCAATTCTTTTTCAGAAATACCTTCGCTTTGCATTCCAAGACAATCTTTGGGAATTCAATGCGCTTCCATTCGGCCTGACCACAGCACTGAGCGTCTTCACCAAAGTGGTTCTTGCCATGACTTCTTATCATCGCAGGAGAAACATAGCTGTTCATACTTACATAGATGACTGGCTGCTGAAGGCAGGGAATCCAGTCGCTCTGCACAACAATCTGCAGGTAGTCCTAGCCTTTCTAAAGGATGGATTGTGAATCTAGAGAAATCAGAATTGACTCCATCCCAGGAGTTTGTTTATCTGGGAATATTTTTCAACCTCAAGGACGGCGTAGCTTTTCCGGCGGAGAGCAGAGTCAAGAGTTTGATTGCAGTACTGGAGTCAGTTTCTCTAGGAGCTTTTCTGACATCGTGCCAATTTCTCAAGATACTGGGTCTACTAGTGTCTGGAGAAAGTGGTTCCTTATTCAGCACTCAGGCGCAGGCCGATTCAGATGTATCTAATGTCATTCTGGTCTCAGAGAACGGATCCGTTATCTCTGAAGATTTCAGTAAAAGAACCATTGATATTCCACCTTCAGTGGTGGTTATCAGAACAGAATCTCCTGCAAGGTGTTACTCTACACCCTCCTCAACCACAGATGTCCATCTTCACAGATGCATCGACAACAGGTTGGGGAGCGGTATTGGATGATCAGTCAGTGTCAGTCAGGGGAATGGGATCGGATCAATGCGCAGAAACATATCAATGTTCTCGAATTATTAGCAGTGACATTAAGACTTCGAAAATTCGAGAGCTTAATCCGAGACAAGATTGTCCTAATAAAGACAGACAACTCAACAGTGGTGTCTTATTTAAACCGCCAAGGCGGGACAAGATCACCGGAGGTGTGCATGATGATTTGGAACCTTCTGCTGTGGTGCCAAGAAAGGAATGTTATTCTTCTGGCAGCACACATTCCAGGAAGACTGAACATCTTAGTGGATGCTCTCAGTCGAAGGACGGTTTGTCATCCGACGGAATGGCAGCTCAACAAATCGGTAGCGGAGGTTCTATTCAAACATTGGGGCAAGCCAAACAAGACCGTTTTGTCTTCACGGGCGAAGGTTTAAGACTATTTCCACGACTTTGTTTCCTGGCAAAGAATCAGTCACTTAAATATCCAAGACAGCCGATCAATTTGCCACGTTTAACTAGACATTACCCAAACTCTTCTGCTTGGTGTCTTATCAGATGTCTGAAAATGTATTAAAAACGTACTGAGAAGTGGAGAGATGACCCGAAATCTTTGTGGTTATGTCTCAAAGCTCCTCATTTGCGCGCCTCGAAAGATACCATTTCTTGTTGGATAGTCGATGCTATTCAGATGTCGCACAAAATCGCTACAGGAAAGCAGATTGATCGTGTGAATGCCCATCAGGTCCGAGCACTAGCAGCATCATCGGCCCTTTATAAGGGTGTCTCATTAGAGAAGGTGATGTCTGTAGCACAATGGCATGCCGAGTCATCATTTACCGATTTCTACCTTCGCGACACCTCCAGCACACTTAATCGGTAGCCGTCGCCAATTTATCGAATCTGAACTAAGCCACATCCGACCACTATTTCGCACACATCACAAGCTCTTCCACTTGTACTGAACAATGGCCATGCACATGACCTGAGAACGACCGCGGATTGGGCCGAGCTCCTGTGATGATCTAAAAGACCAAGCACTCAAAATCGTGAGTGTTTACATTAATTAAGGGACTATAAATAATTTACTTACAGTGGAAATACCAGACTGCTTAGGTAAATAGTCTGTTGTAAGAGTATACTTATCCTCTCAAACAGACATTAGACTCATTCCAATTTGAAAACTTAATCGATATACTGATATTTTTTCAGAATTAGAGGTTGTAGTAGCTTCTTTGCACTCTACTGGACTGCCCTAGCTGAGACTTGGCGCGGACATGGGTCTGGTGGGTGTTGCATCCCCTTTTCGACAGCCCTCTGGATTTTGTGTGGACAAAAGAGGGGGGGGGGGGGGAGGGGGGGAGCATGGTCTGGACCATGGAAGTTTAGCGCTCTATGAGTAAGATGGCAGAACCCAAGCGTATGCCAGGGTTCTAGTCTCTTCACAACCTTCTCTGTCAGATGGTAGATGAGTGCTGGTTCGAGCTTCACCTCCTCCCACTGGTATTTCTTGGCTGTTGAAATCTGGAGTTTATCATAATAGTACATCTGGTAAGTATTATTCGAAGTAGAATCAAAAAAGCATCCACTTTTGTTTCTACGAGAATTCTTAATACTTACCAGATGTACTATGGCCTAACCTCAGCCACCACGCTGAGGTGAGGCTGAGCTGCTTTCGCTATTTGCTACGGCACGTATAATACGAATCTGACTGTGATTGAGAATTGACTCGGTACCTGGGGCTATGGTATTCCCAGACACAGTATGGGCAGGACCAGGAGAGTGCGGAGTTTTAATTGTTTATTTTGAGCTAGACTAGATACCGTAATTTCTCGTCTAAAGGCCGCCCTCGAATATAGGACGCTGTCCCAAATTTGACCAAAATCCGCCCAAAAAACTTATAATCAAGTATAAGACGCTGTTAAATTTAGAAAAAATGTACCTTTAAAAAATCGAAAATTGGTATAAAAAATAACCATCACTCAGCGTTTTGTTTAATGCATGATTAAAATTATCATGGTGGAAGAGAAATTATTAAATAGGACCGCCTAAATATCGTGTATCTTAAATAAAGATTGTTTATTACATCAAAATCAATCTAATTTTGGCATAAAATGTCTCCTTGAAAACATACAAATCGTGTGATAGAAACAGATTGTAATGGCTCTTTTGCATTTGGAGGCGCTGTGTGATCTTATGCACTAACAGGAGTTGGTTATCTGGCTCTTTTGTGATTGGAGGCACTGTGCACTCTTAAGCGTTAATGGGAGTTGTTTCTAAAACGGGTATGGGAATATTCAGATGGTCACTAGTTGTAATGACTCTTTTGCGTTTGGAGGCGCTGTGTGATCTTATGCGCTAACAGGAGTTGGTTATCTGGCTCTTTTGTTATTGGAGGCGCTGTGTAATCTTAAGCCTTAACGGGAGTTGGTTCTAAAACGGGTATGGGAATATTCAGATGGTCACTAGTTGTGATGACTCTTTTGCGTTTGGAGGCGCTGTGTGATCTTATGTGCTAACGGGAGTTGGTTATCTGGCGCTTTTGTGATTGGAGGTGCTGTGTAATCTTATGCGCTAACGGGAGTTGGTTATCAAACGGGTACGGGAACATTCAGTTCCTATTGCGCAATGATGATATATAGCAATTTCCGAGTCCAGAATATTTAGCTCCGAGTACTCGCTCTAATAAGAATAAAGATCTTTTGCGATTGGAGGCGAATCACGTGATTTATACACGTATCTTTTCTCGACGCCATTTTATGTCAAATTCTGGATTAATTTTGATGTAATAAGTGATATGTATTAAAGAATAAGCAATATTTAGGCACCCCAATTTAATAATTTCACTTCCGTTTGGTGTTTTTTTAGTATACATTAAACATAGTCATCAGGCGGCGCGAATTATCTAGGGTAACATTTAGTTCAATTTCCGTGGTATAATTTGTGAATTTTTAAGAAAAGTTTCGACCCAAAAATGTGCGTACGGAATGTTCTCGATTATAGGACGCATCCCCCTTTCTAGTAGATGTATTTTGACAAAAAAACTGCGTCCTTTAGTCAAATTTTTACGGTAATAGACATTATCATAATAGTACATCTGGTAAGTATTAAGAATTCTCGTAGAAACAAGAGCGGATGCTTTTTTGATTCACCGATGATTTCCCGATATCGCATTATTAAGGCAACTGCATACAACAAAACTGTTAACTACTTTGAAATTAATTTGACTGGGAGCCGTTGCTGCCTTAGGCATCAATGTCTTTCAGTTAAATTTGTTTCAAAACATTCAACAATAAGTTTTATATATTGTAAAGAATCTACTTTTTCATGGATTTGTCTGTGAAAGGGTTAAGCCTGACAGAAAATATTTTTTGTGATGTAAAGACATTTTGTGTTGAATATTTTGAACTAAATTTAACTGAAAGCTTTGTACATACCTGCTGGCCTGCCTTCCTTCCTGCCTGTATCCAGAGCTGTATCTAATAATCTACTGATCCAATTTAAAATTGTAAAACAACACAGATTGTTACAGTATTGTGAATAAGGATTTCCATAGTTTGGCCATGATCCGGATTAAATATCCGGATCAGATCAAGTTATGGTTCTTTAAATATCTCGGAAACTGCTGGTCCAGTTTTGCTTAAATTTTAACGCAGTATTGCTCGTGATGCGAAAGATCTTGAAAATCTGAAAAATTAAAAAAATTCTTACTATAGGACAAAAAGCGGGTGAGTGTTTATTTAATTTCATTTAACTTTTTAGCGGTCAAACTGTTGTAAGCCACCAGACACTAATTTTAATGGCCACTATGCTCTGGACATGCAGAATATTTTGAAAACAATTTGACTGAAAGTTGTTGGTTGCTTAACCACCAACAACTTTCAGTCAAATTGTTTTCAAAATATTCTATATAATCCAGAGGTAAACCCCATGGAAAATGTTTGTAACATGTTTTCTTCTTTATGTCACTTACAGGGCGGAACCGCCGGTGGATTGACAAAGACAATGGCCGCTTACATGCTCATCACTATGCTTATGGCTCGAGATCATGTGACTCGTGTAAGTTTGAAGTTATTGGTGTTGTTTGTCTAAGATCGTTAAAACTTCTCAGCTTATATTTCAGGATCAGTTAATCCTATTGCAACTAAACTTGGCCAGGTGGTTGCCTATTCTGTTAGGAAGCAGCATGCTGACACTGATATCGCAAGGTCAAGGTCACTGTGACCTTGATACAAAACTTTGTTTATTTCCAAGTTAAGGTCAATGCCACTGACAAACAGGAGACAGGCGTGACATTTAATTCCGCGGAATTCTTGTCTCGTTATATGTTCCCAGTCACATAACAATGAGAAGTTGTTAGGTAGTAATCCAGCCATGACTAGACTTGTACAGTCGATAAGTTTCACAGGTGATCTGCACT